>OZ012709.1:203470-516689 GCA_963942595.1 Cylloceria caligata
ACTAAGTAAATAACTCTCCCGTAGATTGAGCAAGGGAGCTCGCAATAGTAGTGTGCCTTCATCGACCGCGCGTTTGCACGACGATGGGAATATAAGAGTGATTCTCGGACTGCTGCGGGGAGGGGCGGGGGGTATAAGCCAATGTAGGAAAATAAAAAGAAACTGAAGATTTGTAGAGTGTCGTCTGGAGATTTGCTATTACAGCTACTTTTTTTTCATTACTTTTCCGACGCTACTTCGATGTATCTGTCTGGTGTACATCTCCATCAAATGTGTACGTGAACCTGGTCTCTGTTATTATGCTGCAAACTTTTAGAACTTTAAAATAAAGCTTTTATTAACCTGAACGATATTTTAGGGCGAGCAACCAAGTTTTTGGCCCTTTCAATTTCAATTTCTCTAAAACTCGATCATTGTCACCGCAACCTCCCAGAAACGCGATATATTTTAATTTTTTTCATTCGTCACTATTGACGTAACATTATTTAAAATAATTTTATTAATATTGTGTTGCAATATTATTTATTATAAGCCAAGTATCATTGTGTTGATAATAGGCATATAGTGTCATATTCGATACACACTATATGCCTATTATCAACATAGTATAACCCGATTTGTATATGGATGTTCGTAGTCATTGCCATTGAGATGTTTTTATGGTACCCCCTACCCCGAGTGCGTACCTTTGTGTTGAAACTGAATGGACAACTGAGAACGACGAGTCTCCTCTCCGCGTCGTCGATCTCTATGAGATAATACGACTGCCGCGCGGTTGCTGGCATCGTCTGCGGTGCTGAACATTCAGCGGTCTCCGAGGTCTTCACGATACTGCTATCGTGTCGAATTGTGTGAAAATCGAGGTGAGGCTGCGTGGCAGCATAGCCTGCGAACGTCATGCTCACCATTCACGATGAGTGAGTATAAAATCCAAACATATATCATGGAACTAGCGCTAAACCGATTAAAATATCCAAATATTGTATTTATTCACCACCCAGTGGTAGAATCTGACATGAAAGCATGTAGACTCTGAGCTTTTATCGCTTGCTGTGTATTTAACTATATTCATATAGCTATACTACAAATCAATATCATACAACTAGAACTAAATCGTTTAAAATATCCAAATATTTATTCACGTCCTGATGGTAGAATCTGAAAGTGAAGCCTGTGGGCTCTCAGTTTTAATCGCTTGTTGTGTATATTTCTATATTCGTGTAACTATACTACGTGTGAAAAAAAAATATCTACTGGCACTCGTCTATTTTATGCTCACCATTCTCGACGAGTGCAACTAGCGCTAAACCGATAAAAATACACAAATATTTATTCACCATCTGGTGGTAGAATCTGAAACCAAAGCCCGTAGGCTCTTAAAACTTAACGCCTGCTATGTAAATATGCTATGTATAACTATACCACATGTGGAAAAAGACAAATGGTACTCACGATATTAGTTTCTACATTTATGCTTTAGCGAGTTCTAATCTACACGAAGAAAAATAGTTGGTTGTGACAATCAATTACTTGGTTAAATATGCCCAAGTAAATCTACCTTGCTTTGTCAACCAACTTGGTTAATTATTAATTAATCAGCTAGTCGGGACAATCAGTTATTTGACTAACCCTGACAAATTCATTTCCTGAAGCATGTTCAACCACGTATGGTAATTGATTGTCGCAACTAACCATTTTTCATCATGTACAGTAGGACCTTGCCTAATCGACCGGGTTGGGATCGGGGCTGTCTTACTTATTCGACGAGGATAGAGGACGCCACTGTCTATTCTATTGCGCATTCCGAGTACTCTGCGCATGCTTGCCGTCAAATTAGTAGATAAAAAGTCGAATACGTAGAGGTCGAATAGATAAAGTTCGATTTCACTTTTTTCCCTATTATTGGTGTCCTCGATGATGATACTTCTGATATCCTGTGCCATTCCTTCGGACGTTCGGATAACGAAGATTTACTTCCTCTAAGCTGTTTCCAGGGGTTCCTTAGCAGCCCTCTGACCCCTCGAAAGAATATCGTTAATCAGCAAGAGGGATGTCTTGGCTTGTATAGGCTAGTAAGTCTGATAGACGCCACCCTACGGACAAAGCTTCGCTATAATCCGTGTTTTACATTCGATAGCTTCGTTTGTCATATCCTAGAGATATTTATGATAAAACATGTTGCACTGCTTCATCATAGAGGAACCCTTGTTGTTACGAAGAAAAAAAAACTTCTTTTTTTTTCCTATTTCATCACACTTGAAGCGATCTTAAGCGCCGAAAAGTGTCATTTACAAAAAATAACCGAATGGACGAGTGTAAGGGTGTGTCCTCTTTCCCTTTAAATCAATAATTTTTTAACTTGAAGCCGATTAGTTTAGTTGTTCGTGATGATCAGTCGAATAATAGAATTAACGAACGAATTATTTGTTGGGCATAGAATTTTTAACGAAGACCACAGTTTCACTTTTTTTTCTATTAATTGTTGAAATATTCGGTTTTATAAAGAACGTTAGTATTTTATATTTTTCTGTTTTGCCCAAATTCGTCTACAGCAAATGGTGTCGAATTATTGTGTAAACGATCGAGTTGCGCAGACAGCGCGTCGTAGTTATATGAGACTAACGTTGCAGTTACCCGTTATTGTTCCCGTACGATGACGATATCCTGTAGCTGTCGTCGTCGCTGACGATGGTATAACACGGTAATAAACCACTACCCCCGTCGATATGTAATCTAATGGTCGAGCTCGCAAGCTCGCTCGGGGCATAGTCTGCCTCGGTGGCTAATGGCTGTAGCATATAACCAGCACCACACTCGCTTTGTGCACGGGGGCACAATTAATTGGAATAGCGTGTGCGCTGCTTCATCGTCGTCGCTGTCGTCTCTGCCCTCGCCTCGCACACCGTTCGATATTCGACGCTACTGCATTTTGTTATTTCGATCGTTCGCTCGACCGAGAGCGATCATCGGTATGCATCGTGTACCGTTGTAAAAATTATCTTCGACAGCCGGGAAATTGTCATTTTTATTAATTAGAACGAACGAGTTCCCTGTGCACTCGAAATAAGAGAACAAGAAAACACGAAACAACATCGTTTTATATCAGGGGTACAAATTGAAAATGCGGGTTTGATAACAGATGGCGTTACTAACGCTATACGCATCAGGCAGTACTGTGACTATGTTCATGTCAAAGTTTCTACGTCTTATAGCTTTAATTTTCAGTATGTGTCAATTTGTCGCAGTGTCAAATTCATAGTTTTTTTGAGCTCTCAATATGTCGAGTTTCGTGCCAACAAAACAGCATTTGCGGGAAGTTTTAATTTACTTCTTTAATTTGAAGAAAAGTGCTGCTGAAGCACATCGATTGGTCTCCGAGGCTTATCCGAGTCATGTTCCATCGGTTTCAACGTGCGAGAGATGGTTTGTGCGGTTTAGAAGTGGTGATTTTGACGTTGAGGACAAAGAGCGGCCGGGCCAAGTGAAAAAGTTTGAGAATGCTGAATTGGAGGCAATACTCAATGAAGACTCGTGTCAAACTCAACAAGAGCTCGCAGATTCATTGGGAGTGACACAACAAGCCATTTCCCATCGTATAAAAGCCCTCGGAATGATCCAAAAGCAAGGACATTGGGTGCCGTATGAGCTGAAGCCGAGAGACGTCGAGCGCCGTTTTTTTGCATGCGAACTGCTGCTCGAACGGCAAAAACGGAAGGGTTTTTTGCATCGCATTGTCACTGGTGATGAAAAGTGGATCCATTACGATAACCCGAAGCGCAAAAAATCATATGGTTACCCCGGCCATGCATCATCATCGACGGCCAAACCAAATATTCACGGCGCCAAGCTCATGCTCTGTATTTGGTGGGACCAGCTGGGTGTGGTGTATTATGAGCTATTGAAATCGAACGAAACCATCACAGGAGCACTATACCGAACTCAATTGATGCGTTTGAGCCGCGCACTCAAAGAAAAACGGCCACAATACGAGCAAAGACACGACAAAGTAATTTTGCAACATGACAACGCTCGGCCACATGTTGCAGCGCCGGTCAAAACATACCTACAAACGCTGAAATGGGAAGTCTTACCCCACCCGCCGTATAGCCCAGATATTGCTCCTTCCGATTACCACCTTTTCCGATCGATGACACATGGCCTAGCTGACCAGCGCTTCCATTCTTACGAAGAAGCCCAAAAATGGGTCGATGACTGGATAGCAGCCAAGCCGGCCGAATTTTTTCGCGACGGTATCCGTAAATTGCCAGAAAGATGGGAAAAAGTTGTGGCTAGCGATGGACAATACTTTGAATAATTCATTTGTTACCATTTTTTCAGAATAAACGTTCAAAAATAGAAAAAAATCCCGCATTTTCAATTTGTACTCCTGATAAATATCAATCTTTTTCCGAAATATTACACTCATTGAGGTAGTCCTTTCACGAGGATGAGTATTGGCACCTCATTTTGTTATGTGTTGAATATACAGTAACTGGGACACGTGTAGGAAAATACAGGCGAGGTTAGCGTCATTTTACAAAAAATTATTGATGTTAAAAGTCAAGAGATTTACTTATAAAGTACCTTAAAAAGTACCTTTTCAAGGTGTTCGAGCCATCGTTTTGACAGCTTTCGGTGCCTAAGACATCATCGTGTCCATCTTAAAAAAATTAATTATTATTTTATATTCAACGTAGCCGCCTCGGTACCTGAAAATTTTTTTTAAAAAACCATTTTTCTACAGAATAAATGTAATTGTGACGAAACCACTGAAAATTTAAAAAAACATTACGAGGGAAGAAGATGTCAAAGAAAAATTACTGGATTTGGATGATTCTCAAATTTTTAGTTGATAATTTGTTTTTACCATGATATCACAGTTACATTTATTCAGTAAAAATAGTGGTTTCAAAATAAATGATTTATTTACCTCAAAAATAAAATTATTATTTCTTTTTTGCTCTTAAATGCAGTATTTAAATTCAGAGTACTTAAAAATTCGCAAAACGTCGAGAAATTATATTTAGAACAAAATGTCCGTGTCCAAGTCCGCGCGTGCGTGCGTGTGCATGTGATGCAATAGATTATTGCAATTTCGCAAGATTAATCTTGAGGGCAGGTACTCGATGATCTTGAAACTGTGCGCACGAGTCGAGTCGCAACCCCCGTCAGTTTTCTCCAATTTTTGCCCAAATCTCAAACGCCTCGTTTTATGGTTGTTTGAATTTTGATAGGCCGGGGGACAAGGTTATTTTTAATTGTATTGAAAATTAAGTAATTAACTATAAATAAGTCAGAATTGAGCTAACCATTACCCGCAGAGGAGATTCTGTGGATTGGCGGGAATCATGAGGAAACAATGGGCGAATTTGAAATTTGCACGGCTTTTTGTGATGAACATTGTGGTCTTGAAACATATTTAAAAATAGCTTTAACGGGTGTAAAATCAATTTTTTTTTAATCTTAGAACATGTCTCAAGGAGTTAATACAATTTTTATTTCGAAATGCTGATTTTAAATTCGGATTCAGCGAATCCTGAAATATTAAGAAATCACATAACACTCAAAATAATTGTATAACTCATTTCTCTCACTTTAAACAGGTGTCGCATATGCGCAACACCACGTTTCCAAGAGTTAAGGATATTTCAATAAAAAATTAACTTGGATTGTGTGACTGGCTAGCTCACTGGCAAAAACTTTGGAGGGTTTATAAACCCACTTTCCGTCATCCCGCTTCCGTATAGCCCGCTTGATTTGCACTGGGGTGAACGGTCTTGGTAAGCACCCCAGTGTTGATGGGGCACCGGTGTCGCCTCTGCTTGTGTGCCCTCAGCGACCAATCACGAACTGGAATGATCGTGCCATCTTTTTCGCACTCGTTCAAATTGATGGTGCGTTCCCTCTCGACTCGATCGAAAACAGACGCAAAGTGGGGATCTCATATGCAAGCATTTCTCGTATATTTTAATTCAATTATAGGCAAAATAAAACTCTTGATCGACCAAGCAAGCCAAACCGAATTAAAATCCGAGCGGTGCTATGACTTAAATATTATAATTACATTTGTTTATTTTCTATTTTTATTTATTTATTTATTTATTTATTTATTTATTTAAATTAGTGACAACATTGAGGTACTTGCTTTTGTTATTTGTTTGCAAATATATAATTACAATAAAAAAATAATTGTACAGAAGAGGATGAGTGAGCGCGTGATCCCGCTGGCACGTGCGAGTTGGTGTCTCTCTCACGCTCATTCGGTCCGCGAAGATCGTCGATCTTCGTTGATTCGGTGTATTATCTAGAGAGATATAATATATATGTATATAGGAGGCGAACAGCGTTAACTCTACGGCACACTTTCGTGCCAAACTCTCTCGTGTGTTGACGTTTTAGCCCAGGATATTTTATTGCTTTGCCTGTCCAGAGACCCACCACATTCACGTTGTTTCTATCGAGTAATCTTAGTTTACGTTTTCCAGCTTGTCCTATTAAACATATTATTTCTCGCACCAAAACTATTATTCTATTTAATAATAGCGTGCAATAATAATAACTGTCATCTTGTCACTAGTCATTTTTACATGTCTTATGGTATTAAACAATATTTTATGTTAACGTAAACTCAGATTAGCTAAGAGTGGGCATATGTACATATGTCTGTTTATCGACTGCATTGGTCTCAAAAATCAATAAAAATTTATTTTCCTTCTTTTAATGAATTTTATTTACTTAATTCATTTTTCATTTCGTTTATTTGCTCCATTCGCTTCAGTTATTTCTTTAATTTTATATATAAAATTTATAAAATTTATAAAGTTTATTATGCTATTAATTTGTTTTGGGTTTGTTCGGGTTGGATTTGTATTCGGTTTTGTGTGCGTGTGGCGTAAATTCTATTACTAACAAAATGTAACCACTATGTAACATTTTTTTTATTCATTTTATTCATGTTATCTTTGTGTACATGGTTACTTAATTTTTTAATACATTTTCTTATTTCATTTGAATAACGTACTTTGTTGGCTGTAATTCTTGGATTTATTTCGTTCATTTGTTTACTATATTTATTATCTTTTTTCTAATTTAATTTCTTTTTTTTATACCGATAAAAAATCAGATTTTGTAAGAAGAAATCAGTCAACGAATATTTTTTACTGTTGAATTAATAATGTTTTTAAAAACATTTTTCGTGTTTGAACTAAATGTTTTTTGTATTTTTCAGTCTGTCATTTTTAATTGTATTTTTTTTTTTTAAGAAAAACTTTCTCTCGTGGATCTTCATTTGAATGCAGGGTAGTATTATGAATTGTCATGAATTATTATTGAAAAAAAAAATTATTATTATTATTATTATTATTATTATTTATATTATTATATAATATAATAATAATTAATAATAATTAATAATATAATAATAATATAATAATAATTAATAATTAATAATAATAATAATAATAATAATAATAATAATAATAATAATAATAATAATAATAATAATAATAATAATAATAATAATAATAATAATAATAATAATAATAATAATAATAATAATAATAATAATAATAATAATAATAATAATAATAATAATAATAATAATAATAATAATAATAATAATAATAATAATAATAATAATAATAATAATAATAATAATTGCAGGTATTTTAATTCATTTTGGTCATTATATTTTGGGAAAAAAAATAGCGGGATTCGATCATGCGAACGTCGCATCGCGATAGGAGTGGCAGCGGAATAGGGGAGACAGGCGCAACAGTCAGATTCCCCACCGTGAGCATGTCGTCGAGAGCAGCAGACATCAAACGAGCGCGCGAGGCCAGTAGGCGGAGCTAATCGATCGGTCGTCAGTAGCGCCAACGTGCGGCCATAAATATCGCTCCGAGATTTGCTTCAAGCGGGCTATAGGCTTTGGAGTTCCATAGGACTCGATCTTCCTTGATCGAACTCAAACTTGGCACATAGACTCGTTGCCGACGACAATGCATTCTATTCAATTTTCCAAAAGATCGGGCCTGTGGGGCGCAGTGGTCATTTTATTAGACTGGCCCAAAAAGAATTGGTTTCTTAGTTTGAGTGAAAACACTTAATAAAATTTTCTCAAAATTGTCGGATCCCAAGGTCAAGGAGTAACCACATAATTTTTTTATTTTTGAGAAATTAAAAAAATTTGTTTGAAAAAAATAAAATAAAATATTTTTTATCGAAATGAACAAAATGTAATACATGCCGATACACATAATAGTTGACAGTGTATATTGAGGATTTCTACAAAAAAACTGTGTCTTTGAGGGTTAGTTTTTCCTATTTACAGTCCTTCATAACTTCTAAAGCACACATTTTGCCCTTTAAAGAGTTAATTTTCGGGTCAGTGGAGATTCGTCTCGCGTAACGTTTGCATGTCACTATAAGAGATGGGTACACACAACGATTAGAAAGGGGAATGTGTCGACAAGAGGATCACCGAACACAGAAGGCGACTTTCCATCAAAAATGTTTTCCTCACATGACACTAACGATATAGATATACCGCAAATGTCGAGCCGAGATGGACTGGTGCTAATGAAACCCGAGGCTCTCTCGCTCTACACACCACCGTGATTCTGTTCTGATGCTGCTACTCGGAGTTATCGAACACTGTGTGATACACACGATGCCAGCAGGTAAAATTGGTCGTTCGTGTATCCTCGACGAGTGTCCCTTATTCAGCGTTCGATATTCTACCTAAGCTTCAAAAGCGTAACCCTTCCTCGTTCCGAATCTCGTGTTTCTCTTCTTAATTAATATTTATTCTTTCATTTACGGAGTAAAGAGCTTGGTTGGAACAACGAATCACGTGGTTCAAAATGTAACAACGAAATATTTTGTAATATTTTTACTGATATATCCAACTATATAATTGAGCTTTTGCCGAACCGTATTGCAATTTCTGTTAACGAGAGGCACAGGACGGGGTCGCACCCTCTTTTCTCGGATAATTTGCTACCGTTAACGTGAAAACCAAGGGTAGTTTAATCATTCGTAACTCTCTTACAGCCAGCTGTGGCTTATTGCCTTCTCGTAAACAGAGAAGTCGTGAACGCGAGAACCACATACAATGGGCTTTCTCTCTCTCTCTGCATGAGGGTACCTCTTTGTTTGACGCTGCTTTGCGGAAGCCGCTGTAGCAAGGAAAGAGAGAGCGACGGCGGCATCGTCGTCGTCATCGTTGTAGTCGTCATTAGTCTTGTGTGTTTATTTATATATATATATATATCGACTGTATACTGTGCAATAATATAGAACGAGCGGAGGACCCTCTATGGTAGCATTGACTGCTCGCTTCTGCTTCAACAATCAAGACCATCATGGCAGACGAACAACATTGATGAGGCATCCGACAGACGATACTCTGAGCTCCCCTTCGCGACCAGATCTATCTTGTAAATCTATTTATTGCTCGGATTACCTCAGTTTCCGAGATGTTGTTAGAAAACCTGTCATATTCGACACCAAATTATTAATCTACGCCATTTTTTTCAATGTGAAAAAAATATCCTTTGCATCTGCTACTCTCCTCTATGAGGTAATTAAAGAAACCATCCAAGTATAACCTTGCACATTGCTTTCTCATTATTTCCCACATTTCAAAAAGCTTCTTGGTTCTCTACCAGAGCCATCGGAAAATAAAAATCCGCGTCTTCTTCTTTCCGAGGATATCATTGGGGCGTATTTGTATTGGGGTTCGAGTATATGACGTGGAACTAGTAATTTCCACTCGGCGAATAGAATTAAGGGGCTATTCAAGCGGCACAGAAATAAAGACTCGAATGCACCGCTTTTCGATCCTCCTTGCTTCTCTTTTTATTTACATCGTGTCTTATTCGCGTATCCATCAAGCCTGTGGACTGAGAGTCGAAGACTAAGCGAATTGTATCAAAGAAAACGTAGTAAAAGTCATCCCTGAGGAAACCGAGTCTGCCTACGATACTAAAACATGGAAGGAGACGTCCCTTATTCATTCCATGTTAATATTACTCGTTCGTTTCGTATTCTTCAATGATCATCATAAATACCGCTGCCTGAGTTGACAAATTGATTTGCTCGAACGCGATAGCCTGAGAGCGAACCTTACGGTACGACTAAAAAAATTTTTTTTAAACACCCAAACTAATAAAATGAATGAAAATTATATTACCATAATATTAATAACAATTATCATTTTATAATTGTTTAAGTTGAAAAAACCTTGCACGTTACTGCTTCATTTTTTGGTTCATCGTCCACAAAGCCATCTCGATTGAGATGATCGTTGATCAATTTTGACTAGCTCATAGATGAAGCTTTGTGGTAATCGGATCGAAAGAATGAATGACGAAAGAATATTTGAAAAAGCTCTTTTGTATTTTTTACAAACTACCAATATTTTGAAAAAATAGATAATTATCAAGTTGAAAAATTGAGTATCTCCTAAAATCCGATCGTTCAAATATATTTTAACGAGAATTGCAATAACAGATGCAAGTGCTCTTACATCTGCTTTAATTGCGTGTTAAATCTTTGCTCGATTGATAACCTGATTCTCGAGATCCTTTATTTTTATAATTAAGAGCGATATTGAAATAAAAAATTCAATCGGTCATTACGTTCGAACAGTGTTATTGATTTTGGTTAAATGCTTATAGCAATCTTGAACGTTGGTTAGGCGCGCGTACAAATTTGTAGTTGGATGCTTTTAAATTTTCAGACGTTCAAAGCGGTCGTAAATACAAAAATTCAAAGATCCTCGAAATGCGAATAAAAGTAAATTATTTTTATTATTAATTACTCTTCCACAATTACAGCTAAATTCAATATCAAAAAACCTACAACGTACATTCAATCATGAAGAATTAATCGAGAGATGCGCGCGCACACGAACGTACGGACATTTGAAACCATTTTTCTAAACGTTTCAGACCATTTTTAGCGTGTTTTTTTCTATTGAAATAGCAATAAAAAAAATTAACTTACAGAGCATCCTCCGTGAGGCAGTCAAATGATTTGAAAATGGTAATTTCATAAAAATTGTTAATTATAATTATTTTAGTTGGAATATTTACTTTAATGGTAAACTATCAGTTCTTGCTGTCCCAAAGCTGAGGAAAATATGTAACGAGACGACCAGCCGTAAAATAGATTATTGATTATGCAAGCTGAAACGTCTATACCGCAAAGAGGATATCTGTGCAACCATGTGCTTGAGTATACAAGCTCAAGAGGATACGTACAACATCTTGGTCCAAACCGATAGATCCTGCACAATCAATGACAGAGAAGAAGCACATCGTTGATGCGCATCCTCACAGATTGCTTGCGGCATCGATCAAACGGAAAGTTGATGACATTGTTTCAGCATGTCGCCACGCAACGGATCTTGCATGGCCGAGGTGAGCTCCGTAAGGAGTCTCTCATCGGACGACGTCTCGGGTACGAAATCAAGCAGAAAAAAGTCCTGCTGGGCACGAGCAACCGACCCGGCTCATCGACGCGGCCGAAGGATTCAGCTACTGCAGATGCTGATTCTACCGTTCATACCGATTCTCGCACTCATCGTACAAACGGCAAACACACTGCACGACATTCTCATCTACCGTCAGGAAGTCTCTGATATCGAGAGTCAGGTAACAGCTTAATTTTTATTTAAAAATATTTCGGAACATCGAAATACCTCGATGAAATATCATCATTGTCCAGAATCTGTGTAAGAGTTATTTGCGGCATTGTGTCAAATAAACTACAAGAAGGCACGCATCCGTCAAACCGAAGACGCATGACCTCAAACTCATTGGGCTAATGGTTATCCAAACGGAGTGTCGTATAGTCCATTTGGCCGATTAGCTCTAACTTCAAGTTTGTCGGAATCGATGTTTCCTGTTTGTCTTATTCAGTAGCAGTCTACGTAGCCCAAGAACATAGAAGTAGCAGCGGCAGCGATAGATTAATGCGGAGCTCGCAATGCTCACGGTGGAAAATTCCTGTCCACGAGCGCGATGAAAATGCATCTAGGGAGTGTGCGGTATAAAATACTGTATATATAGATGGTACCAGTCACCCTGCTATTTACCAGAGCAAACTAGGTTGAATCGTGATCGACTTTATAGTATTTGCCTCGATATGTCCTGGTGCAGTTTTACCAGTTTGTTAGTTTGCTCCATAAAATTCGAGGGAAGCACCAAAGGCGAGGCGTACCACTCTCGAATGACTGCTACATATATTCTTCCAACGACGAAAAATCAAAATTGTTTTATTTAAAATAATGAATTAGGCAAAAATATTTTCAACCATTCAACAAAAGGCAATTGAATAAAATTTTCACTTATTCCGAATGATGATGAGGAACACGTGCAATATGTGGAGAACGATGAAAGCTTTCGTGCAAAAGGATCCTTTGGCGGTGATAGGTACTATGTCAAAGAGCAAGCACTCAGGTACTTGGAGAATCGAGTTCGCAAGCTGCCATCGGTAGGACGAGAGCTTTCACTTGTGCAAACGTTCTCGTGTGCCTCAATTGAGTTCAATTTTCCGCTCCAGCTGATACCGTCCATGCCAGACATCCAGACGATTATGATACGCGCGCAAGTAAAGATTATATAAATTAATTGGACAACATTTTGCGTTTCTTTTTTCTTAGGTAACGATCGCTACCGATTTGGGAAAAGTGGTGACGAGGATGCAGCTAGAAAGATCCGAGGTCGCCTTCTTCATTTACACGAACGGCAGCACCCTCAGGTATTTACGTCTCGTCTCGTCGATTGAACCAAATTACGGTGCATTAGTGGAAAACGCAAAAGAAGAATTTCTTCGCGGCTTGAATCTTTCTCGAAGTCGCGAAGGCCACGTGGAATTTTCCCGTGTCTGTGCAATTTCCGTAACCGCTGTTGCTGCGCGTGACTACAACAGAGAAACCTACCCGTACGTGACTAACTCGTGAGGGACGATAGGCGCTCTCGCGATTGCCTCAATGAACTCCCGAGAATCTCTCGTATCTATATCGCGTGGAAGACCCTATGTGCATTCCACAATGAAAATAAACGATACTGGTTTCTCGGCTGCTGGAGGAAGTACAAGAGATACGTGTTGGAAGCGCAAGGAAACCGTTGTCGAGAGATAATTCCTCGATGGCCTCGATTGCAGCATCCCTGTCTTGTGATCCAAGGAGCTCTCAGTCTATTTTTAAACCCTCGATAGCAACATTATTTGCTGCAGTCAAAATTCTATTTTTGCAATCCTAAAAGTTTCCTATGTTCGATATAAGCTCGTTTCACAAAAATTTCGATGAAGAATTATTGATCTTGGAGCAGTTTTATCTCAAAACGAGACTCAAGATTGAACTTGAGATTGATCTTAAGATCAAACCTGAGGTCAAAATTGAAGAAAAACGAATAATTTTCCTCGTTTCACGGCATTGCATCAATGACGCGCCAGACAGGTCATCCATCTTTTCTAATATTATTACAACTATTACATCTGAGAGAGAATTCCGTAACTTGATGGAAAATTTATACATCGCTTAAAGACGAGGTAGCCACTATACAAAAATATCGATCGATGCGTCTAATTTTTAGCTGTAAATTTCATTTCACGTTCGATCTTGAATTCAATCTTAATTAGTTCAAACTAATGTAACAAACATTTTTGTCAAAGGTCCAATCTTACGCAAAGATACGAATTAACTGATCAGATGCTACGTAATATGACGACGTGGCCATTGGTGTCAGTTCCGAGGGACGAATTCAAGACGCAGACCTACGACGTCGTCAACAAGGAAGCTTTCCAAACTCGTCTTGATGATTTCAGGTACACGATAACTCTGCAATAGTTACTATGATAAATAGATTATTTATATTTGATTGAATAAATAACCGAGGTCGTGTCGAGATAACCAAGACTTATATGTTACGCGACTGAATGAACGAGAGAACAAATTGATGTTATTCATCGAATTTTAGACAGAAACGAAAGAGATATCCAAGTGTACATCGATACAGCATCGTCTGGGGATTTTTTAAACCTATATACAGTATAACCTGATATTAAAGAAAAAAGTAAAACGTGACAACATTGACAATTTTATTTCAATAAATTTGTCTCTTCGACTTTTACGAGTGTTAACACTTGCAGCATACGACTCAATTGTACGACGTTCATTATTGTAATTTGTAGGAAAAACAGTGCGAAACTGCAGTTTTATACTTGTTAAGGTGATCTGACACACATTCAAAAACTGTTATCGATAGCGGATACTGTCATCCAATTTGCAGAGCTGGATAATATTTTGAACAGAAGCAAATGTGGTCTTACTTCCTTTATCTACTCTGCAGTGGAATTTGCATTTTATCTCAAACATCAAACGTCTCTGAGTAGATTTTTATATCAACTATAGGCCCATGATGAACGGAAGTGAGGAGGCTCATCGTCTTGAGGTGACGATTGTTATAATCGAGTGTAGACGCATTGAACAATAGCTGGAACATATTATTAGACTGAAGAGGTCGTGGAAATGTAGAATCGATTGGTCGTTCCGACTGAGCGATATTCGATCACACAGGGCGTTCGAGCATCAATTTCGGGGTGTGTCGTCTAATTACACTAAATCTATGCAGTCTGATCGAATCGTAGTGAGACGGGGTTAACGTTGGTCAACCAATTAGAAAGAAAATTACTCAATCATTCAAGATGAATAAAGAATTTTATTCACAAGTTAATTAATATGTTAATCAATATTTACCTTATAAGGGGTGACCTCGCGCCTACAAATCGACTCATAGTGGCCGAAAGTTTTGGTGAAAGCCTGTATAGTCCCTGGTCGTTGTACAACAGGAAAAGCATCTTAATTTACAATATTGATGTACGTTGAAGTGCTAAATGTGAAAAATGAATATTTCATTAATCTACTTAGAAATTATTTATTAATTCATTTGCTTTCAATTTATAATTGTTTTAAAAAAAATTTTTTTTTTTTATACAGAATCCTTCTTAATTTGATACATTGTTTGCAAGTTTTTATAGAAAAATACATTTTTTCATTGAAATAATTTTATATTATCGTTATGGTAGTCTAAATTGACCTAAATATACTGCGTTTGCGTGCCTGATGATTCGCTAACACAATGTAAGGAAAGTACCCCAGGATATACCAACCGCTTGCTACAATAAATTACACGGATACAGTCGGGAACGGAGGTTGTAATTCCAATATTAAATGACAAGCGCTGTGGACTAGATAATTCGAAGGACTGGTTGGGGTCCCAGTTGCTCGACATCTCGGGCGTCGACCGTAGCTACATCGAGAGATCTCAATGTCTGAACGAACATGTGGATATCTTATCTACTTAGTAGATAACGAGTCCCTACGTCATACACAAGAAAAGGATAGAACATGCGTGCGTCTCTATTTATCGTGGCAGATGCAAGCTCCATCGGTTGCATATTAATGTCGCTATAGATAACTACCATCGTATCTTATGACGAGTAGTGTCGTAACCGCTTTACTACCAATTTGCGGGACCCTCGTAACTTTACGACTCTTTCTTGATCGACGCTACGATAATATACGTCTGATCCAACACGTATTGCCAATTTCCATTTTCTCCGTATCGATCTCTCGATATAAAATGAAGACGGTCTACTGCCTTTCTCGGGGGCTTAAGCGTTAATACCGAACGGAAATAAATATAATTGAAATACACGTCGATGCAAATTCAACCAGAGGCGAAGACACGATTTCTCGGGAATCCCCCTTCATTTGTACACAAGGCGTTCCACGCGAAATTGATCTTATAGTGGCCCTCAAACGTCAAGTTACTAATTTGCTTTTAAATATAAAATACAATTGAAAAACAAAAATAACTCCTACAATTTGTTATATTCGAATGTGGGGCATTTTTTGTATGATCCGAAGACCGTTATAAACAATTTATTGTATGGTATTTTTTATACAACCCCCCCCCCCCCTTTAAAGTAAAAAATAACATTTCAGAAGTAACGTCCTGTACATGATAGAGAGCGTATTTCGCGCGAGGTTTCTATTTACCTGAAAAACGTTCGAATACCTATTCAAATATTAAATTACAAACGAGTTTCGACGAAATTAATGTCGATTGAATTCATTCACGATGAAAACGTGTTGTGCATTTTAAAAAACTGAAAAATATCTACCGCTTCTGCTCGGTTCATATGTCACGCCCAACATATTAACTATTAATAACCTGCGGGAAGCCTATTTCCAAGAAGTAGTAGCGTTTTCTTCGTAATACACGAAGACGCAGACTCATCCCTTATTTGTCTTTGGAAATATTCCTCTCGTTCCGTGAACAATATGTCTGGTGAACCTCGCCGATCAAAAACAAATATTTGCCAGTGGTATGCACCCGGCAGTTTGTACGTTCGCTCTGCCACGAGTCGTTACCATTGGGCCGAACAACTCTCCGTTGAGCGAGAACGCGGTCAGCGCGCTCGAATTATCGCCGAGTGGGAAAACATAAGACGGATAGAAGCCAAACGTGTGTACGAATGTAATTCTGCACATTGCTTCCTCATTATTTTTCATCTTTCGCAAAGTCATCTCTATGGGGATGTACATATGCGGATCGATTTTGAATCCCTCATAGAGAAAGCTTTGTGAAAGGTGAAATAAAAAAAGAAAAAGCAATGTGCAAAGCTCTTCTTTGCATAGTTTTTTTTTTTTAATTTCCAAACTGCAGTTTAAGAAAATGGTCAATAATGATCAAGAAATTGTAAAATTTGACTAGTTCTAAAATCCCATTGCTTTGATATATTTTAATAAAAAATTGTACCCAGTAACGATAAGTTATTTAGTAACTCGTATGACAAATGTTAGCTCAATTGCTCAAGTGATACTCAAGTTATAGATCTTTCATTTTACAAGCAATAGTAACGCTCAATAATGAATTCAATGTTTTTTCTACATGTATATTTCTAGACATTTTGACATATTTTGAACACTTTGGCATTAAAAACATGAATGAATATTAATGTCACGACTACCACCACCACCACCACAAAATTTTCTCTGCGCGAGAGCGAAAAAAAGAGGAAAATGTCACCCTCGTCGTAATAACGACGAAATAAGCCTTGAGCTATCCTCGTAACGAAAGCTAAACTTTCTGCAACTGTAAGCTAATTCTCGACAGCGTATTTTCTCGTGTATAATGGCAACTATACAGCGTGTCATGCTGCAAACTAGGTGAAGCAAAGTACGAAATCAAAAGTTAGATCTTTCAAGGAAGATACAGAGTGTAACGACAATGGGTTGCGAGCTTGTAGAACTTTAGAAAACTGTAGCACTGTGAGTTGGCGAACCCAATACGGTTATGGTTAAAGATACATAAGGCCGAAAACTTGGAAACAAAAACTTCATTTTTATCAAGCAATTTTTCACGATTAAACATCGTTTATACTTGGATCAATTCCAATAAATAGCGTAAATAAAGTGATAATCAAAAATTTTAAAAACTGAAAAAATTGGTGGTGAGACTGTCAACTATTGTTAAGTTTGATCCATGGTACTATTTTTTATTGTTGCGTGGACTATTTGTTACAGTGAAACGAATAAAAGGTAATTATGGCAACTATAGAAAATTGTTGCATAAATAAACAAGGGGTGTAAATTTGAAATTTTCACATTGCTTCCTCGTGAGATTCTTGCAAATCTACCGATTCTCCTCTACGGGGAATGGTTATCTCAATTATGGCCTTCTCATAGAGGAAGTGATATTTAAATTTTCAATAAAATTGAGAATTTGGTAAAATTGCAAATTTCATAAAGTCAAAACCTCTTAATCGATTCTCACCAAATTCAAGATCAAAAGTATTCTTGTGTCTTGGCTGATTTGTATGCCAAGTTTTAGTTTGATAGATAAAAATTTGCGCAAGTTAGAGCAAAAAATACATTTTTTTCGAGTAATTACGAAAATTCACGATTCTATAAAAATTGGGCGCTTTGATCGAATATTGCCAAACTCAATGCCGAAGAACCTCGCCCTCTGGCCTATTCTTGGAGAAAGTTTCAATTCGATAGCTAAAAATTTACGAAAGCTAGAGAGCGTACACCTTTTTTGCAAAAAATTCAAACAACCATTAATGAGACACCCGTTAGCGATTTAGGCAAAAATTACAGGAAACTGACGGGGGTTGCGACCCGTGCGCAAAGCTTCAGGTTGATCGAATAACCCGTTCTCGAGATATATATATTGTAATTTTGCAAGCTCGTACACGGACATTCGTTCTAAATATGGTTTCTCGATGTTTTGGGACTTTTCAAGTACTCTGACATCAAAATCTCGAGAAATTTTTTTTTCACGAAAAAAACTTTCATTATGAAGAAGAAAAAATTAATATTTGTCACTAACGTAAAATTTTTATCTCCCATTGTACCGTAACTAATTTTCTCAACGTTAACAGAGTACTCGTGTTTGATTGCGCGTGACGCACGATGAAGTCTAGGCTATAACGATCGTCGATCGCCCGTCGGAATTTTCTCGGGACGGCGACATCCGACGCTCACTACGGCGTAATAAATTCGCTCAAAGAAGCTGTCGCAGGGGGTATGTGACGAGCAACTTGGACGAGAGAAGAGTCAGAGGGCTGCGAAGGTTCAGGCACTGGTGGAGAGTCGGGAGGAGGTACGGGGGCGCGTATTCCAAGCTCTACAGCTCATCTCGTATCGTCGCGGATGGGTGCGAGGCCCTCACGGATGATCGCATCGATGCTCATGTAGAGCATCCAGCCCATACCCAGAAAACTGTTATACCGTGTATCGCGATATTCGCACGCCATATTTATATCGTGCGACAGCGTGTGCACCTGGCAGTTTTTAGTTCTGTCGCGAATCTATATACTCGTTTGAGATCCATACACGTGTGTATTCGACGGGACAGAAGGTGTTTCGTTAACATTCCTCGTCGCGCACTCGCGCGTACTCATTACAACATACGAGTAGAACCAATCCCGTTGGATGCACCCCAACAGACAGGAACAAAATTGCAGGAAAAAGAGTTTCCGAGGCTTTGACCGGAATTCAATCGGGCGTGTCCCTCAGGACCTTTTGCTCCTGCCAAACAAATCGATCTATGTATCATTCGACTCAATTTCAATTATTAATTAAACGGGAATTTATCAGCAAATGATATCGGAGGTGAAATTGAAGGAAATCCTGTGTAATCTTTTCAGGCAGAAGATCAGCTTGGAGGAGAGCAGTATCTCTGAAGTTATGGCCTGGTACACGAGTGTCAATGCCGCGATGCTCGATCATCTCACCAATCAGATTAAGGAAACTGACAACAGCGGAGTGTGGAGGTTTGTTTCAAGCTGTTTATGCGCAGTTAAACTTCTGACAACTTTGAAGATTGGTAGCGACGTCTTCTTACGAGTTGAATGAAGCTTTCGTTCCCACTTAAGAAACAACGACTGAATTTGTACTTAGGTACTTGATAGCGTTTAAGAATCTGCTGCGGAGCATCGAGAGCCTGGGCATTGCGTCCGTTTACGGTATCAATTACTTCGGACGTGGTATTCTCATGGGCGACAGTTACGTGAGCTACGTGCGCCACGAAGCACTGGGTCGTGATCTTCTCAACGGTTCTCTCACCTATGTACCACCATTGAAGAACTTTTACGCCGATTTGACTCGATCCTTGCCCGAATATGGAGAAATTAAATCCAGGTATATGAGAGAAAAAAAATTATTTCTCGCTAAATCGACTCGATATTTATTGGATATTTTTTTCTTTACGCGAAATTTCACCGAATTAAGTAAAAAAAGGTGTTTTATTTTTTTATCGTTAAAAAAAATCCATACGATTGATTGTCCGTAACATTGGTCTGTTTATATGAAGAAAAAATTCCAAAACGAAAAATAATAAATTGTAGGGGGGAGTTAAATTTTTTTTTAAATAGAAAATAATATTTTTTAAAATCAAACTCCAACAGCTTGTTATATTTAGATCTGGAAATTTTTTCACACGGTCGGAACATCTTTACGAATAATCAGTCGCACGGGATTTTTTTCTACTTAAACCGGTACCCCCTCTCCACCGAATTATTGTTCTCGTGGTGCCATCTCACGCTCGAATTCTTGTGTAATTATTTTTCTCTTGCAGGCGAGATGAAATTCTTCGAAATCTTAAACGGGAACCGAACCTGGAAGATGCTATAGCTTACTTCGATTCGATGGCCACATACGTGGATGAACTTCGCAAGCTCCAAAAAGAACTGCGTCACATGATAAGGTACTTGATTACGTTTTAATACAACCGGGATAAGTGGAACGCAAGGAATTTCAAAGTTATTCTCTGGATCTAGCAGGAATTAAAAAACTTAATTCATCCTTCGTACACACCTTGGTGTCGCGAGCATTTCTCATGGAATTTCTTTTATTGTGTACGCAGGGATTACGTAAGCTCGACCCTGCAGGATGCAAGTAACAAGGAAGTCGCTGGAATAGCTATTGTCGTCCTTGTACTAGTTGTGTCTCCGATCATAATAATTTTGGTTCGAAATGCTGTCGCCACGATTCAGGTTAATTATTTTCATCCATAGCTATTTTATTTTATTTACATTTGTTTACTTTTTAATTTAATTTAATTTTATATTGCAGATGTACGCAGCAAACTTGGCCCAGAAAGCCCGCGAGCTCAAGCGTGAGAAGAGGAAGAGCGACACGCTTTTATTTCAGATGTTACCACCAAGCGTAGCTCAGCAATTAAAGCAGACTCAACAGGTTAATATAGAAAAAGCATTAAATAGAAAAGAGAAAAAGCATAAAATATTTCCGACTTTATAGGTACCCGCCGAATATTACGAGGCAGTTACCGTTTACTTTAGCGATATTGTCGGCTTCACTGAAATAGCTGCAGAGAATACGCCACTCGAGGTAAAATATATTATTAAATAATAATAGATTATTATTATTATTATTAATCGATAAATCAAACGACGGGTAAATAAAAATTCTTTCAGGTAGTAACTTTCCTAAACTCGATCTATAAGTTGTTCGACGCGCGTATCGAGTGCTACGACGTTTACAAGGTCGAGACGATTGGCGACTCATATATGGTGGCATCTGGTCTGCCAGTTAGAAATGGTAAAAGTACGAGCCCCACGAGAGTACACGATCCGTGTGTCCTGCATGTCCTGGAGTATCCTTGGTGTGTCTGCTGTGTCTCTATGCCAAAATCGATATATCAATTGTCCATGATACAGCCTAAATGTCGATATTATGCTCAGCTTTCACAATGAACTTGCATGAACTTAATGATCGCTTTTGCATGTTGCAATATGTTGCTATCAGCATTTCACCGCAAATAAATTATTCGTATTCTGATCTTTGTCGAAATAACAGGCGACAAGCATGTTTCCGAGATCGCGACAATGGCCCTTGACCTATTGGCTGCATCCTCGGTATTTCAAGTACCCAAACGACCGGGAGAACGTCTGCAGATTCGTAGTGGTGCTCACACTGGTCCTGTCGTCGCTGGAATAGTCGGCAGCAAAATGCCTCGATACTGTCTTTTCGGCGACACCGTTAATACGGCCAGCCGGATGGAATCCACAGGAGAAGGTCGATCACTGTTTTTAACTGTCTGCAATTGGCCAGATGCACAAACACCACAGTTTGATAGAATATTCTCTATTATTATTGATTATTCCAAAAATTATTGAGTGCAAACGAGTCAGAATACTATCAGCGACGACACAACTGATGTCTGCTATAAATATTTAATAAACCTATAACAAAGTAATTTCTATTGCAGCCCTGCGTATTCATATAAGTTTGGAGATGAAGAAGGCATTGGACGCGGTAGGTGGTTTTAGGATTGAACATCGCGGGCTCGTGGACGTGAAGGTAAATATAAGAACAACCTTTCTACTATCATCTCCGAACGATAGATTATCGTTAAACTGTCCCGTCGTTTTTTTTTCCAGGGTAAGGGCCTAATGGACACTTATTGGCTGGAATGCAAAGACGGTGGAATCGCCCGAGCCGCCGAATTGGATCTTCCGACATTCTTTGAAGACGTGCGCCCGGTATTTATGCGCCGTTTGCGAGAGGAGGGCACCCTCTGATGCGAGCCGTACAGCCGCAGGGATCTGTGGTACCTGAACAGACAGGGTCCCCTACGTCCCAACCCTTGCATCCGTCTGTCCCAGCCAAACCTTATCGACCACTTGAAGAAACCAGCAACGGTCAAGAAGACTCGTCTGTCTCAGCCGAATCTCCATATAGCGCCTGTGAGAGCCCAGCCTCGGTCGCAATCCAGCATAGAGTCCCAAGACTCGGCGCTAACTTTCGAGGGAACTCAATCAACGACTCCCTGTCCACCGTCTTACTCACCGGCCAGTCAACGCAGCCGATACTCCCAGCCGAACCTTCCGACGCTCATGATTCCTTACAGCGAACATCACAGACACAGCGTCTCGCCTGATCGTCGGATAAGAATGTCGCAACCTACACTCAACACTAGCTTTTCGGGGATCAACTTTGCGGGGATGAAAGGCCGATTGTCGTACTCGAGCCTCCGCGCCTCTGGCGACAACAGTATTAATCTACAGATTGAGGAGGAGAGACTGTCGACTCCCAACGTTCATTCCTTAGGAGGCGGTTATCGAGAGATTCAGGGTTCTCGACACTCTCAGCCTGATGTGAGAAAAATGTTAAGAGTAGATCCAGTGACAGGCAAAAGGGAGCGACTCTCGCAGCCTACTCTGGTTACCGGAGATTATTATCCCGGCAGAGTTCAGCAAAGACTCTCCCAACCTTGCCTGAGCACCTGGAAGGAAAATCCTATGACCCTGCAGTCTCCCATGAAATTCAAACGCTTTGGACCGTCCCCCGTTAAGAGGGACAGGCTATCTCAGCTCGACTTTGGCGCTGGGAGATACAAACACTCTAAAGATTTCGCCGGTTCAGCCGTAAAATTCAATCGGGATAGATTCTCCATACCAGAACTGGAGACTCAAAATGATCTGAGGCTAATGGCCGGGACGCCCAAACAAAGATTCAGCTTGGATAGCCAGCTGAATCCTGAGGGACGGGGAACGAGGCGTCTCCTACCCATAGCAAGCTCTCCAATCTCCGAGCATCAGGGAAAAGGCGATGATACTTTTGGCCCGAAAGCTAAGATGCCTACCGAAGGATTGGAAAGCGTTTTGGTGACGAGCGCAACTCCGATATTCCAATCTCAGGACAGACAATTTTTGGCGCCGATACTCAAAACCACTCCACCTCCTCCGCCACTCCCGGTCACAAGGGAGAGAATGTCCGTTCCTGAAATCCGGAACTCGAGTCTGAGGAGATTGCTAGATTCACCTGTAAAGCAGAGGCACAGTATATCGGGAAATTTGAGGCAGAGCCTCCTCGCCCAAACCAAGACTCATGAGATCGTTCTGGGACAGAACGAGAGAAAATCTGCAAGGGCTTCTATCGACGAGGCTATCGAGAAATTGACGAAGATTGAAGCGGAAAAAGGAAGCATCGAGGCTGGGGAAGGAAAGAAGGAAGAAACAAAACCTAAACACATCCAACGTCACTATTCCTATACTTATGACGTCAAGGACGATCCTGCCGAGGTCATTGGCAGACTGAGCGTTGCTTTACCGAAAAAGAAATATCTGGAGAGTAATTTCGACGAGAATGAGCAAGTTATAACAACGGTTATAGAAACGGAGGTGCCTATCATACTGAGCAGTCCGAAGTACATGAAGAAAACCCACGCCTACTCGAGTGAGGCGCCAAAATGGATGAAAAAGTGTCTGGAAAACGAGGGCCCTAAGGTCGTCAGAAAAACTGAAAAAGCCGTAGTTGCTAGGACGAATCAGAAAAATACTCTGAAGGCCGCTAATCCTGATAAAGCTAGGCAGTCAAGTCCTGAGAAAAGTGGAAATAAAGCGTCGCCAAAGAAATCGGGAGTCAGGGAGATGCAATACCTTCAGCCGAAGATACCGAAACCCAAGCTGCTGAAGACGACTGGCATCGGCACAGATGCGAATTTTCAAGCTGCCAAAAATACCTATGTCAGCATAAAACCTTCCAATAACGCGGAAGAGTACAAGTACGAGGTGAGCGTCGAGATAGATTGGCCAGAGCAGGATACGAGCAGACCTTACGGTGTTGACGTCGACTCGGACAGCGAAGATTCGACTTCGATATAAAAATCTTGAAATGAAAAATATGTCAGGGGACATGACTAGCCGGAGACTAAGACTGAAGAACTTTCTCGTTCATTTATTAGCCCAACATTTACTCAATT
This sequence comes from Cylloceria caligata, assembly GCA_963942595.1. NCBI lineage: Eukaryota > Metazoa > Arthropoda > Insecta > Hymenoptera > Ichneumonidae > Cylloceria > Cylloceria caligata. The sequence continues at coordinate 227,779 of OZ012709.1, forward strand.
CTAATTATTCTATAAAAGTGAACTGAATAGTTGAACATTTATGTAAAGATTCAGATCTCACTCACCAATTTTACATTCAATAAATAACAATTCGATCAATGTAGATTGAATAAAAAGTTGGTGTTCACTTTTATAACATGATTAGTGTTAAATGAATTGCGTGTTAAGTAAAGAAAGAACGCCTATTTGAACGTAGCGAGAAATGCCTATCTCTGATCTAGAGTTAATTGGAGCAGAAAAAGAAGCGTAAAAGGGCCCAAGTGAAGGAAAAGAGATCAGAGATTGCAGTAGCAGCGTAAAAATCGAGAATTGCAGAAGCAATAAATGAAGTAATACCACGAACGAAAGCCACATATAAGCCACAGAGAAAAGGCCTATTCGCGAGAGGCTTCATGAATTATCAACCACAATTCCAACGGCCATTCTTATCGTATATCGAGCGCAACTTCCAATTCTGCTACCTACGGTGAATATGCTCTCTATTGTACTGTACAACGCGGAACAATTATCACCTCTCGATATAACTCGCCCCGCTCTAATTGTTTCGTGCATCGTTCACCCTCTTGCGAGCTTGACGACTGCTACGAGAACTTTCTTTATTCCATTATTGACGATGTAACGAGTCCAGTTAATCTTTCACTGGAACATTCATGTAGTTAACCTCAGATTTTATATTTTTTACTTTACATTACTGACAAATACTACGTTACTAGTCATTTTACTTGTTTATAATCCTTCCGAGGGTTTTTTTTTCTCTTCTTTCTCTTTCTATTGACTTTATGCGAATGCAAGACGAGAGCGCACGAGGCACACGCACGATCGTTCGATTATACAAATCGATAATGACGAAAATAATTATTCCGATCGAATAAATCACTGTCTTACATGTATCTGGGGCATTCCAGGCTAATTCAACAAATCCGGTGATCCTCGTCTCTTAGGATTCGATTCAACATTTTTTTTATTGTTGTTACGATCCTAAAGGGCACGTAATTAAAAAAAAATCTCTTCCACCTCTATTTTATGATTTCACAAAAAATATATAATATTCAATAAACGATTCGCCACAATTGAAAAATGTGACGAAAAATCTAAAATAATCTGTGATGGATGTAAGAAAATGTATTTGTTTTCGAAAAAACATGAACAAATGGATATAAAAATGTTGTCGAGCCCCGGCCTGGCTGCAAGTTATAGCAAAATTTGTTTATCTACCAAAAAATATTTAAGAACATTTTGAGATTTTTTATTCACGCAGTTATTCCGATAAGCGCAATTGAACGTTAATTCTTGCAGAATGATAAAAAAAAAAACATGTTTGAAAAATGTAAACAACAATTTTGAATGTCATTCCAAAGAGGGCCGACGTACGGTGCTATTTTTTTTTTTTTTCAAATATATTTCAAACAAAAAAAAGCGAACGCGTGGCCACTCTAGCAAATAACTTAAAATAGTGATAAATTACAAGATGTTTGAGAATTTTTTTACTTTTGCAAAATGATATCAAACCATTCGTTTCAAATAAATGTCGGGAAAAAATTATTATAAAACAATGGTATGCGACAAAAAATCTACAAAAAAACTGAATGCCTTACGGTTGTAACAACAATGTATAAAACTATTTTAACCAAATACGAAAGGGGTGTCAAGAGTCACCGATTTGACGATTTGGCCCGATATCCCCCATGTACATAAGAATGCGTGATTTCTTTCTGTTCTCAGGGTATTAAATAATTAGGTTTGATGGAATGGACCCTCGTAAAAAAGAAAAGCAGCGTAGATCATAGTTTAAAGATGATTTAATACGATTTTTGTATTTTTTATTGAATTAACATGTGAAAACGATGACGATGACCAGGAAAAAGTATGGGGCAAAAACTTTATTCGGAAACTAACATCGAACGATGTACGATGTTCGAATATGATAAAAATCGATCGAGGGTTCTAGATTTCGTGGCTGTTTAAGTTTTTCGAATCTCAATAAAAACGTGTGTCAAAATAATTTTCTTTGCCGAATGTCACAGTTGATTCCGCCGGCTTCTTCAGTTCCCTCTGCAATTTCTTGAGACTTTTGCAATCAAGGTTGTAATAAATATACAAGTTTCTTCAAATATAAAAGAAAGTTACAAACCAGCAAACCTTTAACATTTCTTCCTCATTTTTTTTTCTCCTCAGTACACAAAGTTTCGTCTGATACAAAGAAACCATAACTAACCATCGAACATTCTCATAACATAAGAGTCCGTGTGTGTACTGCAAATCGAACAAAAACAATGAGGAAGCACCGCGCAACGTTCTATTTTGCAGTTGTTTTCACAGATAAATTGATTGAAAAATACTAAATTCGTTCGAGCCACCTCCAAATCTTGATCGACGCTACCTCTTTCAAAAATCCATTATGCGTCACACCGTAACGTTTTAGGTCCATTGAGAGTGTAGAAAACTGGTGACAGCCCTAAGATTTCTATATATATATATATATATATATATATATATATATATATATATATATATAGAAAGAATTTAATGTAATATCTGTATCGCCTGATGTCACGACAATTCTGACATAAACTTGTTGAGCGGCATCAACGCTCTTGTGCGCTGATCCGTTATGCTTAGACGCAAATCTGCCGCTCAAGGGGTTAATGCCCTGTAATATTTTCACGCTGATAATCCCGAAATGATATGTATGTATGTATAGTGAGTCTAGTGACGTATATAAAATGATATTAATTTTTATACCGATGTATTACTTCTGAATCCTAGCTCCCGATGTTCCAGCGACTATTTCTGAATTATATATTTCCTTATTTTTTCTCTCAAAACTAGATTTAAAAATAAATGAAACTAAACGATCCACAGCTCGTGATATGTACATTCGCGCACCACCAGAATATTCGTTTAATTATCATGATGAATAGGTCTCGCATTCAATACATTCAATCAACTATTGATTTGCGTTCCTGCATTGGAGAATCTGCATTTAAATGCTAATTTCTGAATTGGTATATCCGATCCCGCGGGGACGTGATTTGTGAAATCCCTGTATAAAAAGTTGGATAGAATACGATAGAACTTTTCAAGCTGGGATTGATCAGATCACCCACAGGGACTGGTACCACTCAAGTGAGAAAATAATTATTCACCAACTGTAACAAAAACCAAGTCAATTTAATATTTTTAGAAAATCAAACTAATCAATTTTCCAATAATTGTAAAAAAAATTGATGTTATTGTTATTTTGAGATGGATACTGTTATATCGAGAGATTTTGTTTTTCCGTCGAAAAACTACAAGGATTTTGTTAGTATTTAAATTCTCGTGACACCTACGCTCATTTCGCTCGCACGGAATGCAACACGTGCGTTAACGCGATTATTAGTCCTCGTAGCAGCTGGTCATTGCGAAGACTGAACAGCAGTAATCATCGTCAGATTTGACCCCACTATTGTGATTTTCAAGCAGTGACGGATACCAAGCGAAAATTAATTAGAAGTTGCGTCAAGTTCATCGTACTTCTATAGCAATTTTTTTTTCTGCTCTATTGTATCGTGCAGTATTCAAATGGTTCAGACCCTACCTCTCAATGATGGGTGGGTCGTCGGTATTCGGGTTTACGGTTATCTCCCGCGCTGATATTTATCGCACGATTGGAGACCACCTGCCCGGCACTAGCCAGCGTATCGAATCACTGGGCGAGGATGTGTTGACGTAAGCGCTACCGGTGGTCGCGCTCGGAGATTACTTGCATCGCCACCGAGAAGTGAGGCAGAAATCGGATGTAACGGTACAGGTTCTGTGTATCCTGGATGAATGCGTTACAGAGCGGCGGATAAAGAGATGATAAGCGTTCACCCCGCTAACGCTAAATACGTATGATAGCGTCGGCTGAGCGTTGGAGCGTTCGATCTAAGAAGTTTATAATTGTGAAAAATTCTTCTTTGCGTTTCGACCCTCCATGTAGATCTTGATCAGGAATTTTATTATTCGCAGAGTCTATGAAATAAATGTACAAAAACAGGTAATTAGCGCAGGCGTCAATTTAATTTTCATTCTGGGTTCGGATGGTTCCATAAATTAATCAAAGAGTACTTGTTCAAGTCAAGCCGAGAGAAAAATCGTTAAAAAAAATTGAAACCGGTGAAAGGGAAGTAAAAGTGATCCTCCGTGCGGCCAAGTGCGGTAAGTTATTGAAGAAGTGAGAAGTTTATCGGGGCAGGGAGATGGGGAAGTACCCCCAAGGGCCCCTAAAGATCAAAAGAAACTGTTTTACGATAGCAGACAGTTGATATACGAGTGATGTGAACCAGTGACAACAAGTGACAACGATTGATCTTTCGGATAAAATAGAAAAACGGTGAACCGCGCCTCACAACTTTACAGATGGCCGTCTTCGTCTTATATCCGACAACCTATCTCTCTTGCGCGTATTGCAATCTGCGAGTGACAGACGACGCGATAGTAGCACATCACCTTGACACAGCTGCAGCCGCACAGTTCTCCATTTATCAACAGGATAGGATCCCGAAAGAACAAAATTCATAGATATAATACAGTTTGAAAGAAAAAATCGATATTAAATTCAATAATTCATCCCCCATGGAATGAAAGCGTATACGAAAATATATTTTTGACGAAAATTTTTATTGCATATGTTTCAAAATATATCTGATAGCTATGTTTCGTCCTGGATTTTATAATTTACAAAAGAAGATACAACTATAGGGATATTTTATATTAATCTCCGTTTTAAGCCAGATTGTACTGGCTACGGATCGGAGCATGATCCAATGAGGGTGAATTTAATATATAAATTGTTCGCCCAGGAAGTTTTAACAAATAATTAACATCACTATATATATTAAAACAGTCAGGTTACAAAAGATAATGATTAAAACAGTGAAAACTCGCGAGTATCAACGAATTAAAACACGTAAGAAAAATAAAGCGCAGTGTATTACATCGTTAACTCGAATAACGTGCGATTAGCTGCGAGTTACACACAGAGACTCGTCATTGCCTTTTGGGTGAATCGAAGATCACCGGGAGAGGCGCGTAAAACTAACAGGTACAGTAGAAACAAAATTTTTTTTCACGAAAAATGGTATATATTACATGTATTATGGGATATCTCTTACGAATATATTCTAAAAAATATGTTAAAAAAATATATTTTAGCGTATATTCTATAATATATGCCATCGTTATGTCATATATGATGATATGATGAATATAAATAATTTTTAACGAAAATTTCGATATTTAAAATGTATGGTACCAATTGATTTTATTTCCATAGACGATATACGACGTATGTGCTTCGATTGAAACGTGAAACCACGCGAAGGAAGTGAATAAATCGAAGACGATTTGCCGGATGATCCGCACAGTGAATCGAACCAAAGGAGCAGCGTATCTCGCCGATTCTCCTCGATATAAGGGCACATGGAATCATTCGACCTTGCGCTACTCGTCGCAAAGAGGCGGAAATCTGTTTGTGCAACATGCCGGGGGTCGGTTTTGCGCGAGCGCCACGCTGTTTCTCCGGGTAGGTACACGCGCCGAGGCGGGGAATCACAGGGAGATGAAATTTTCCCGACTATACGAGCCTGCAGAAATCAACGCGGGAAATCAGTACGCCGTTATCCGGACTGGAAACCGGGACTTGAATTGAACCGTACGAGGCACAATCTTATTGACAATTAAAACAAGATTTTCAATTATTTCCACGAAGATTCAAATCATTCGCAGATAAATGAGAGTGTCGGTACAATCTGTCGTTTAACTTTGCATCGATTGTGAACAATTATTTCATTTGTAAATTAAAGAAAAAATTAATTAAAAGTTTAATTATAAAAATTTTTGTTCGTTAAAAGATGGGACATTTTTTATATGATTATTCGGGGTCTAAAGTGAACGTGCTTGGTGCAAGATAGACACACACGTCACTTTAATTTATGGTATTTCGCGTTCCTTTCGTAAACTCATATCCTTTAATATATGGAAATGTAAACGGTGCGCATGGATTAGCGCACGTGTCCTCGACGATTCCCACGATTTATGCACGTAAACGCAGGCACGGTAAATATTTTCTACGAGAAAGTTCTGAAGGGGAGCGCGATACGCTGCACGAACGATTAAAAGCATTGCAGACTCAAAAATAATGACGCCACCAGGCATCAATTGGCTGATTAATCACATAATAGTAAAAAAAAATCAAATGTTAAAATTCACTTTTCATTGGGAAAAAAGTTATAAAAAATATTTTTTTTTACATACATTTTTACTTAAATTCATATAAACAAAGAATAATTGATATTTAAAAAAATTGGAATGAACTATTCATTGTTTTTTTTCCGTGGTCGTGAAATATCATAAATTTGCTTGACCCTCGAAGCTAAGAAGATTTAACGATACAGCTGATAAAGGACACCAATTAATTAAGCCGGCGAGAAAAATATATTACGCTTCTGTTTCCTTTTTGTAAAGAATAAATAGTAAATTCTGTTGGTGTAGGTGTCCTCGGAGGTCAATCGGCAGAGTTCCAACGCGAATTGTGGTAGAAAAACATGAATTATTGTATCGGTGAAAAGCGAACGTCGAGACGAACTTCGAGTGCTGCTATTATCGATACGGCGGGTCTGGTGAGTGAGGTAAATGTTACCTAAAAGAATTGCAATTCTTCTCATAAATCATAAGTATAATTACGATAGAGTAAAAATTATAATGATTATAATAAATGTGTGCAGATAGCCGTACAAGTCCGATGCTTCCCGATAAATCCAGGCACGAAAAAAGGCCGTCGAATGTATCTGATACAGATGATACTTTTACCGTTTATACCTATAATAGCGCTGATCGCTCAGAGTTGTCAAAGCATTGCATCTGCCTCACTGGATCTTCAATATCTCCAGGATACCGAGCAACAGGTAGAGTGCTCTCCCTGTGCTCCTTTCAACGTTTTTCTCAAGAATCCTATGATCCGATCTTTGAAAGTAATAGCTTTTGACGTGAAAACATCTTCAACAGGCCCTCCCAACCCCCCCCCCCCCCCTACGCCCCGACCGGCCAAAGTAACGTCAAATGCGTTACGGTCGTATTGGAAACTAGGTTTTGCCCGCGACTTGGTTCGCGTGGGCTCTGCTATATATTGTCATTTGTATTGTAGAGTATTTATACTAAGTTTCAAGTAAATCTTACGAAAAAAAGATGTTTTTCCATACAAACTTTTACACCCCCTTTTACCACATTAGGGATTGAATTTCGATAAATCCTATCTTAGTGAGTATCTACGTCATAAAAAGCAACTACCGTCCAAGTTTCATAGTTGTAACTTTAGCGGATTGACCTGGGCGTTGATGCCATCTGTCAGGACAAGTAATTTTATAGTATGATATATATAGAAAGATAGATAGATTGATTGATTGAGTTAAATGATAAAAAGTATCGCCAAAAAGCGTTACGATCCTTATTTGACAAATGATGTACGTAAATCGCAAATGTGAATCGCAATAAATAACAAAAATCCCATCCGATCCTTAAACTATTGAAGATGTTTCACATGATAGACGATTGTTAGAACACAAAACTTACTCAATACTTTTCTTTGCTTACTTATTTATTTATTTATTTATTTACTTATTAATCGGCATCTTAAACCTTTATTCATTCCTTGGAGCATACACTTGCCACTAGAAAGTAAGTTTCACTAAAGGAAATTCCAAATGCGGCATAGATATTTATAGAGTATAACGTCTGAAGAAGTCGAGAACAAAAAAAAAACTAAGTAAAGTGATAAGGTGGAGAGAGTAGGAGAGTGGTTCCAGCAGGCTAGGGGATGATAATTACTGGATTAGGAGCCTACACAAGGTGGCACCCAGGGTGCAAGGTCGCGCATTTAGATACATCGAATGTGCGCTATGGCATCAAGCGTAAAACCGTTTACATAGAGATGAAATTAGAAAATTCAAAAGAAAAATAAATTACAGAATTTTTCCACAAGCACGATGGAAGCAGGGGCAAAAAATGACTAAAATGTTATATTGAAATTATAGATTGACCTGACGGTCGAACTCGGGCGAGTGCTCGTCGCTTTTCAGGAGGAACGTGCCGAGAGCGCACTCTTTATTTTCTCACAGGGAATTAACAGGTAACGCGAGAGTGGTAGAGAAACATTGCGACGAAACTAACGTTTTATTTGTTTGCTTTGACGAGACCTGCTATTTTTGAAAACACTTTTATAGGAGCATTCTGAACGAAACGTTCGCACGAACTGACGGTATTCTTTGCAAGGTCAACTGGACGACTTTTAGTGACGATTTCATCGACACGATTCGCGTGCAATTAAACAATTTCAGGTAAGAGCCAATCAATCCGGACACAAAAATAATCAATAAAATGGTCTAAATTCTTTGTAAAAATAATTCATATAAAAAATAAATCAATAAATTGATAACTTGATTAAGTGAAAAGATAATTTTAATTAAGACTATTATACAGTTAATTATTTCAGCAACGTGAGAGAGGAGGTCGTCCAAGCAGCGTAAGTTTTAAATCAATTTCCGATGTGCACGAGAACGATCCGATATATCCTTGGACAGGGATTCTTTAGCCATTTTCCGAGCGCGCGTGTTCGCTGCGACTCCAAGTTCATCCCGTTAGTCGGCTAATTGGTAGAGCCGCCGTAAACAAGATCGAGTTTACATATTAATATCGAGAGTCGCGTTGCAGTGTTTCGGCTCGTGGCGAGAAACTCATAAAAATGCGAGGGCGGTGGTGACGATGCCACCCAAGGCAATTTTGCAAATTTTACTATAGCGATAATGTCAGCTGAATGGTTTAAATCATTTGAGGATCACGGAGCTGAAACGCTGGATCCTTGAGTTGGCTAGAAATTGGAGAATGCGGATAATCAACTATTACGAATTGCATTGGTTTTGCGCAACGTAACGGACTTGGCATTTCAATAGTCAATCAACACCTAATCCCAGAGTGAAAGCTGCTATATAATAATAACCAGCGAGAAGTTTAACAATCGTCAATACATAATGTCAACTACTATTCATTTAGTTTGCCTACGAGCCCCGTAGCTCTTTAAAGCGATCGGAATAGTCGCCGAGACGTTCAAGTTTGATGCCCGATTATGGAATCTGCTACGCAACGTGTTATGCACGTTTCTCTTTTTTCTTTTTTTTTCTTTCTAAATGTTAACTGCACTGCTATTTTCATACAATTTCCAAGGTCTTGCCGATTAAAAAGATGTTTAATCGATTAGACAGATTCACTCGATGGCCTGGTGAAGAGCGAAACAAATTTTTTTGATTAATAAAAATGTGTTGAAAAAAAAATGGATAGCACAGTTTATATGACAACAAAATTGCGTGCCAATCAATTGTTAAAACTTGGCTGTTCGTTTGTACGTGAATGGATACTATCCCTTAAATTTTTTCTTCATATTTAGTTATTTTTAATAGTTTGGAGAATTTTTCAAAAACTGTGTCACATACGCATTTCATAAAATACCAATCAAACGTTCTTAAAACAAATTACAACGTATCTGCAGGAATGGACCGATCAATTTTCAAAATTACGGAGCTGAGAGAGCGACCCGTTGGTACGTGGAGGTTAATTCCTACCTCCTCGAGGAGATATCAAGCAGAATAGGCGGCACCATAACCGGGGATGTTTCGAGGTAAGATCTATTTTTTATCCTTAACGATTTTGTATATTGCTCATTAGATATCCCGAAGGACGAAGATTTTTCTTCTGTTCGATGAAGAAAACGTATCGAACGTAACTATTTATGAGTTTTGGTGAACGCCTCGTAGCCAACCTACGCGAGGATGAAAAAAAGACGCAAAGCCATCTCGCGCTGATACTCGAAGATGAAATAAGAACGAACGAGAATATCCGTTAGATCTACGGTGATGCGATCCGCTAGAAGTTGTATAAATCTCATACCCTTTACGTTATTCACTTGATATTGGAACGAAACCAACAACACTCAACGATCTTTCAACGATGATATCACCCTTCTTGCAGCACAAATGTGCTACCCTCTTACCCGTGAAGCTCACGACTTTGCGTCCATGAATGCATCCACACGTGACTGGTTCCGTACCGTCACGACGTTCCGACAACACGGCGTACCATCACTGTATCGACGCGGTTCCAGCAGGCCGTTGGGTCTCACAATGGGCTGGAACCGAGATGGATCCGAGTCTTGGCATGTTGCGCCATCGGAACGTCGTGCCGACGCAGTGATGCACAGGTGCACACGGACATGACGACTTTTTGCTAACTGTCACGAGACGCTTTTCTATAATTCAATAACACTAAATTTGATTGTTCGGTTATTATTTAATTCCAATGAAAAATCGTTAAATTAGCCCGTTATCGTGATTTTCCGCGATAACCGAATCGTTCGGTACGCAATAGCTTTTAAAAAACCTTACTTTTGTTGACTATCAAGGTTGTTTAGGGGATAATACAAGTTTAAGTCTGTTTTGGTGTACGAAATAGACTGATGATTGCGTACAAGTACATCCTGAGAGCCATCGAGCACGTAACGATCTCCATAGTTTTTGGAGTGCAAAAATACAGCAGCGGTGATCTGCCCACTGTTAGTTTGCTGACCTTTGTGGAGCACGACACCCTCGCCAAAGAATATCTACGGGCGATTAAACACTTTACTCCGAATCTTGTGCCTAATTCGATCTTCGAGATTATGCGAAACGTTAGCAGGTACGGTAAGAAAATTCATTGCAGGGCAGAGAGTGATACAGAACAATTATTTTTATATCAATTGCTCACAGATATGATATACGTGAGGTATACAAAAATGATACAAACGAACCCGGCGAAAGAAGGGTTCATTCTTATCACTTGACAATGATACATTTTCTTAGTATCCTGAGGAAGACAGAAGACGAGATACGTTCTATGATTGAGTAAGTTAATCACTCGTTGAGCACAACAGTTACGATTTATTTAATTGACCTCGCGTAGGCAACATCTTTACAGAGAAACGATATCAGCCTCGAGGCAGCAGGGCGTCGTGATAGCGATACTGGCATTGGTGTTAATAGTATCGCCGATAATAATTCTTCTAGTACGTAACGCAACCCTCACGATTCAGCGATTCGCCGATTCTTTGGTCGATAGCACGCAGAACCTCAGGTAAATTACAACATCTCAATTAAGGATGCTTTACGTATACATTCGTGAAGCATTCGAAAAAACAACGATCTTGAAGACACCAAGAACATTAATTTTCAATAATAATGCCAAATAAAATTATTAATACATTCTTAGAATGGTTTACGAGGAAACTGGTTGATTTTATCGGTTCCGAAACCGATAAGAAATTACTTATCTCGTTCCTCGGATGGTTAATTTTTTAATCATACTTGACGGTTGACTGAAGAAAAATCAAATAAAACACAAAATTAATATTTTCTGGCTGATTATATTCCTTTAAATTCTATCGAAAAGATTGAAATTGAGGTAAGCTCTTGGAGAGTTTTAGACGTGAACAGAGAAAGAGCGATCATCTGCTGTTTCAAATGCTACCGCCGATGGTTGTAAAGCAATTGAAGCAACAGCGACACGTACCGGCGGAGAATTTCGATTCCGTTACGATATGCTTCAGCGATATCGTAGGTTTTACTAAAATCAGTGCCAGGAGCACCCCTATGGAAGTCGTCAACATGCTCAACATACTGTACAGACTATTCGACTCTCGGATACGAAAGTACGACGTTTACAAGGTCGAGACTATAGGAGACTCTTACATGGTCGTCAGCGGTTTACCCCAAAGAAATGGTACTTGATTCTTTCAACTAAAGTAGAGCGTCGATGATCCGAACTAATTGGGATCGAACACCGTTCCAATAACCGAACAGTAGTTTTCCGTAAAATAAATAAAACGCTTAACCGTTCATGATGGAAAATGTGTATTTAAAGAAAAGTTAACAACAATATATTTTGTACCTAAAAACAGTTGACATCGCAATAACGTTGGTTAATGAAATATCAATTATGATTTCCTTCTTTTGCTATGGTAAGGAATCGAGAGCCTTTTTCTGTTTTTTCTACAAAAACCCGTTTTATTGTTAACACATTGCGCAAAAATTGTTCGGATAACCGAACGTTCGGATTAACCAAACTATCGTTTGGTACTAAGTAATTTTTTCTTCTTATTCCTTTTTTTTTTTTTATTTTTAGAAAATCGTCACGTGGGAGAAATTGCAACGATGTCACTGGACCTTCTGGCCAGTATCAGAGCATACGTTATACCCCACAGGCCTGGAGAGCAATTAGAAATTCGAATAGGAGTGAATACCGGTCCGTGCGTGGCCGGAGTCGTCGGTACGACGATGCCGCGTTACTGTCTCTTCGGGGATACGATTAATACCGCGAGTCGAATGGAATCTACGGGAGAACGTCAGTTACATTTGATTTATTTAATTTAAAAATGAATTTTTGCTTTATTGCAGCGAGGTAATCGTATTTGTTTCAGCAATGAAGATTCACATCTCGCAGAGTACGAAAAACGGTCTCGACGAGGAGGGTGGATACAAAATCGAACTAAGGGGCAGTATGGAAGTCAAGGTTGGTGAGAGACACAAGTTTCAGCGGTAACTACGCAATTCGTTTTAATCGCATCAGTGTTATGTTGACGCAAGTTATTTTTCAATTTTAGGGCAAGGGCAAGATGAGCACGTATTGGCTGATGGCGAAAGATCAATACGAGGTCGACATTAAAGAAGAGGAGGACGCATCCTTATTCGCACCCGGAACCATTATAAAGCCCGAGTTCCTTCGAATAATCAGCAGCGTCGACGAAATATCGATTTGCGTATGAGAATGATTTACTTAATGAACTGAGAAAGTACAAAATTAGTGTGACCTGTATCGATACTCATACCGCGCCACGGATAACAATACAAGAATATTAAGTTACGATTGAAATGGACGGTACAGTTGAATAAAATGGACAATATGGTTGCCTAGGATGAAACGAAACTTCTGTCTTCTTTTTCATTGCCGTTTCATAAGAGTATCCCAACAATATTTATATCAAGGTGATATGGTACAACTTGTTCGGTACCAAAAGTGTAATCTGAATTGTGCTCTGCCACTATTGATACGTCGGATAAAATTAGAGCAATGTACTACAACGTCAAAAAAATGTCCAGGCCGCCGTTCTCGCCTTTTATCCGACAGATTCACCGTGGCGCAGAAAAATTTGATATCGCAAGATTAGTTCTATTACTCTCGCACCCATACATGTTTCACAACAACGGTAAGACTGTAATTGCAAATTTATCTGACGCGATTGATCTTCCAGTTGAAAGAGACAGTTAACTGAGGCTAACAAATCTACGCAGTTCACCGTTCCGCATTTTATCCGAAAGAATAACAGTTATGGATAAATTTGCGATGTGAAAATTATGGTATCTCTCTCGGACGTATGGCGGCCTGAGGAATACAGACGACGCGTAGAACATTGTCTTAATCTTTGAATGATGTCAACATTTATTAATTAATCTTATGAATGCATTGTGCGGGATCGTCCAGACCTCGCACACCTTGCTATCCAGACAAATCCCTGTAATCGAGCCTTAGGCTTGATTGGAACGAAAATAATTTTTAAATTACCATTATGATAGGCAACGATGATTCGCTGCCTATCAAGGGATTGCAATACTCAATATAACATATATATCCATATATACATAATTTTTTTAAGTGCTACAACAGTGCGTGATACGCCACGAAAAATCGTTGTTATATCGCCAGCACCGTCCTAATTCACCTGCGAGAAACAAGTTATCGCCTAGCCACGTAGTGGCGAAGCGATTGGGATTTCCTACGCGTGGGTAGAAGGAACATCGACGTGGCTTTAGTAGAAACCCAAGTTTTCACGAGAATCAGCTCCAAATTTCAGTTTTAATTTATAAAATACTTATTATTGAAAAATAGAAAATTATAATTGTCAAAAATATTTTTTAGTTACGCTTCAGTCTTTAGTTTTTAGTTACGTCTCCGTGGATGTTATCGCTTTTTCTTTCTATAGTCGCGCTCATCACGTCGTCTCAGTAGGACGAGCTAATAAAAGGATAAAGCGAAACAGGTTTAGCAGAAATTCGGGATCCAATAATGTACTCAAAACTAAAAGTTAATTTCGATGAAATTGCATTAAAATGGAATTATTATATACATTTCGCTTTATTTCAAATAACTTTGTGCATTCAGCGAAACATGGCAGCGATTTTTCGCCCCAAACACTCTAAAATATTTCTCGAACTGTCCTGCTTATTGTTATTGTGTATGCTATCAGCATAAGGTATCGATCAAATACCTAAACACTCATCACCGGAGTAAAAGTCATGTTTTTCTGACGGGAGTTTAATGAAAAAATCGTCAAAAGACGATAAATTCGGGATTCTGAACGAGATTAAAATCGTCACTGCGGAACATCACGACGAATTCTTCGATGAGTTACAAAAGCCGTAACATCACCATAAAAATTTGTGGTGGAGGCGGTGTTCCTTGAGGCAAGGCATCGAACAAAAACGATTAGAGTTGTACTCGAAGGGCACCAAGCCACCAATGTCTGCTCCGCATTGAAAACATCTGGCGATTATGACAGCGCCTTGCTGTTGCAAACGCTGCTCTGCAGCGAGAGCGCGCTGAAAATTATTCGTCATTATAGTAGTTCAGTTTAAATATCCGAATAGATCGAATAGTTTCTAATGAATCTAACCGAAAAGCACAAAGCTTACCTTTTCCCGATCGCTGAGACTGAGAAACCGCTGACGGAACTCTTCCTCCTTTCGCTTCACTTCGAACTCCTTCTTCTTAATCTTCTCACGCTCGCGCTTCGCTCGCTTCTGCATTTTCTTCTTCTCAAGTTCTTCTTCCTCCATTTCCTCGGTTAACGGTCCCGGGATCTGAGACTGCAATGAAATTGCAAATAAAAAATAATTGTTATCACGTTATTGGTATAAAAATTTAATATTGAATTAATTGATATGCAAAATACAACAAATACCTTGCTGTAATCAAATTTGTCGGGATTACTGCCCATGAAACGTCGAAAGTGATTTCTCATTTCTTTGTCGGGGGTCGCAGCGTAAGGAGTTTGTAGCTTTTTGTTCTTATTGCAAGGATCCGATCCGCTTTCAAGCAAAACCCTGAAAGACCGGTTTATTCGAATTTCATTTATAAGATCAATGAAATTCACGAGAATTCGTTGATTAGGACTCACCAAACGAGTCGCAAGTGTCCTCCCATTGCTGCCAGATGCAACATAGTATTTCCATCCTCGTTGGACTCGTTTATAACTTTGTATACATCGCCAATTCGCAAAAGCGCCGATTTCATAGTGTTCGGTTCCGCATCTTGATTCACCTCATCATCCAACTGCTCACACCTCTTTATCTCTGCTAACAACGTGTCCCAAACGCCGGAGAACACTTCGGTATCACCAGATTTGCTGGCGTCCCATAATTTTAATTTCGCCGCAGCCAAGACCTCGTTTATCGGAGGTTCTACATTCAATAAGCTTCTAATTAATTTCTACGATATTTTAACTTTACCAAAAAATTTCATTCTCTCACATTAAGGGGAGGCTCACGTCACATGACCTAGGGTCCGAGAACCCGCAAGTGCGAGAGGCAGAATAAAAAATTACTAATACATTTATCTCGTTTTTTTTTTTAACTCAATGCACCCTTAAAAAATGGGACGGAACGGTTTCTTACCGACTGAGTATGTTTCGCCTACCCTTAGATGTACAAATGATAAAAATAATTAGTAAGCTCACCTTCCCCGCGCTCCTTCTTGCCTTTCCTTTTCTGGCGTTTGAACTTTCGATTTTGGACGTGCCAGGGCGCAGTGTTTTGGAATGCTTGTAAATGATCCTTGAAATCAATCTCAAAGTCTTGCTCGATCATAGGCGTTGTACCTATCACCACGGTATCCGTTCGATCGAGCTCCGACTCGGACGAGGATTGCGCTAGTCTAGCTACTATATCTAAAATGTAAATGCATAGCTCGGAAAGAGTGTTAAACTTCTGCCGTGAGGCGATGATAGCCTACCGGGCAGTGGACGCCGCGGGCTCTTTCGCGGTTTCGCGCGGTCGATATGCGAACGAGGGCTCCGATGCGGACGTTCCGCTGATGTCAATTGCAAGGAACTTCGAACTGGGGTTTTCCCCGATTCGTGAGAAGAATTACTCGTATCATTTGTCGTCGAGTCGTCTTTAGTAGCATCCTCCGGTATCTCGTCAAGAAGATCAACCTTGGAGACCCTCTTTCTTATCGGCTGACGCGGCGAGATAGGAAAGCTGTCCGTAAAATCGCAAGCGGAACCTTTCGAAAGATGAATTTTTTAAAATAAGAATTGTACAATTATTTGTGCTACGGTGCACACACTACCCGTGTGCGCGAGAGACAGCACCATAGGGATCACTTTAGCGCAAGATAGAGCACAACAAATGCCACGTGGTACATCGTGGAGTGGGTCTTTCGGTCTCGCCTCAAGACGATGTGCTACAAGTCTCTCTCGTACGATCGGAGAGAGACAGGCGACATGTCCGATCTACGGTCCGAAAATCCGCAAGTATGAGAGACGGAGCTAAACATTTCTGACATATCTTTCTCGGACCCCGATTTTCTGATAAATGTCGGATTTACGGGATTCACTCCATGCCACGCTCACGCGGTGAGCCCAACTCTTCTGATAGCCTTTTAAAAATCTGGATTTGACAAAAATGTGTTCAAAGTTTCAAGGTGGACTGTCAGTATCTTTCACTGAAAAGGGAATAACGGTGAACAGCGTTCGCACAAGTCGTACAGTACACCGTTTTCGTCTTTTGTCCGAAAAATCAATCGTAGCAGAGATTCTACTATCTCTCTCGCACGTATGATAACCTGAGAGAATTTAAATTACCATAAATTTCCACGGTGCTCAAGGTGTTGTAGACGCGGTTGACTTCGCTAAAAGTTGCGCGTCTCGTAGCAAATGGCAGTGGTCTCAGTCTCGGATCATTTTTATCTAAAGGAGGATTCTTTCCTCCAAAGAGAACTGTGCGATTATGAGGTCCCACGGCTCTGTACAGAATCAACGAGGAATTGCTTATATGAGTCGTCCAGGACTCCAATATTTCGTGAATATGCTGTAAAACCAAAAGTTGAGAATCTTTCACGAGTAGAGTACTTGTGAAGCGTATTTGTTTCAAATTAGGGTTACCTGCACGAGCATAGCTTCGTTGTGTCGTCGCAAACTTGCTCCAGCGCTTTTCGGATGACTTCCCATCGTTCTCATGTCGCGAGAGCTTTGCGACGAGCCTTGTTTCGCACGAACGGTGTAAGAATGAAACGTTTTACGAACTATAGCTTTGCCGTCTACAATAAAACCGACAATGTGAATTAAATTTCTTTTAAAATCGTACTTTCAAAAACAAATAAATCCGTTTTAATAACAACCTTGAAAAACAGCGGCTGCAAAGTGTCCTCCACCCAGCATAATCACTGTCCAGAAAGTTTTCTTTCCACTCTCCAAAGCCTGAGCTATCATCTCATTATCTATCTCAGGTATTTCCTAAAATTAAAATGCCTGAAGAAATATTCTCTCAAACTTCTCTCGGCTCTTTCTCTTCTTCCACAAATACCTTTTTATTGTGCAACAAACATCTGTAAATGCTGAATATGTCGCCCTCCTCATTCTCAAAGAATACTTTGGAGTGACGACTCGCTATGGCGACAAGAGCTTCGATCTTTTTCTTTTGTAAAACATCTTCCCCAACTTCTGTATCAGAACTATCGGAGATCGAGCCGCTCTGTTTTGTTTTTTTCTCACTGTTTTTACTCTTTCCAGGCGTAGTGCTTTTTCCATCAGTTTCACCTTTTGCAACACCCAAAGGAGAACCTCCATTCTCAGAATTGCCTGTTTCATCCTCTATCTCAGACTCCATCTCACTGCCTGACAAACTAGAGACATCATCTAAAAAATGAATTAAACATTTTATAAATTGACTAAAAATGTTATTATATCTCTTAGATGATCTGGAAATCGAACCTTTATCGGCCAGAAGGACAAATTCATCCTCTGTAACAGACTTCAGATCAAGCAGACGCTGCTTGAGATTGTAGCGATGCCAATCTAGCTTATAGTGGAGTCTCTGCTGAACCTTGTTCTCAAATATTGTGTTACAAAATGAACAACTAAGAGAATCAGAGACTACCAATTCCTCTAGCTGAGCAAGTAAAACTGTATCATCTGGAACTGCCATTTATTCTCACATAAATGCCATGAATTGTTATTAATATGTATTGGCCTCCTATACTACTTTCGTTGTTTCTCTATCCACAAAGAGCTAGCCCCATTAATTGGAAATGAAATAAAAAGTTTGCAAAGTAAAATATGTCGGACATTGTTTCCTTATTATTTTATTCCTTTGACAAAGCCACCTAAATGAAATATAGTGACTAATTTTGGTATCCTCATGGAGCGATTTTTACAAAAAGTAGAAAATAATGAAAAAGTATGTTGATAAATGTTGATTTTCTCGTAGTGGAAACGTTTATGATAAGTAGAAAATAACGAAGATCCAATGTATAAGATTCCACTTTGTAGGATTGTTTAAATACTGTAAACATTAAGTTATCTGCTCGAAATATATAAAGGTAAGTGAATCAATTATTCATAAAAAATGATAAAATTCATAACTTTTGAAACTTATTGTCGATCCAAGACAAGCTCAACTAATCGACATTGGTTGTATCTACACTTGAGTAGAAAGTTTAAGTTTGATAGCTTAGAATTTGTTCACGCATACACAGCCATACCACTGAACATTTTTTCATAGCATTTCCAGATTATTCAAAATCAAAGCTTTGCCTATACGGAAACAAAAATTAGATACATCTACAATGTAAAAGAAATCTTCCTAGACAGAAATGTGAAGGGCATGCTGACACCATAGCACCGGTATAAGCACAGGATGTCGTTTTGACACAGCGGAGTCTTGTACAGTTCCAGCACGGCACGAGGTATGGTGAAGGGTCATAGAGTGCTAGAACTGTAAGGGCACCGTGATGAATTTTGACAGTTTTAGAACATTGTGCTAATACAATGTCATTCCATGCAAACGTACATGATTCGAATGGGCGTTACGAGGCCTATAACCTTTAAGATAATGACAATTTAAACAAAAAGGAAAATCATTGCCGGAAGGATATGCCGTAATATATAGCAAATTAACGAGAAACGTTAATTATTAATAATAGCAATAATAATAAAATTGACTCACTATACGAGGACTTGGATTGCATGCATTGCGCAACTTTAATTCCTTCCGTGATTTTGTCGAAATCCTTTTGATTATATATTTTTAACGTTCGATGGTCCATCGTAGAGGTTTCCTTGCGAGTGACAATTGTTCCCGAAGAATTAATCGTTAATTGTTGCTAAAATTGTTGAGAGAGGAAACGATTCGCGAGATCAATCCCTGTCGGGCAACTGCAGAAACTGGCAGAAACGTCTGATTACTTGACGTCGGCTTAACCAATTTACTAGAGTAGGGGGAATGAATTCTTTTTAACTTGGCGTCGCGACACTGCCGCGTCCTTTAATTCCAACCCAGTCACAAGATACTGACTAGCTAACAGACTATAAGTAAGTTGTTAGCAGCGAAAACAAGATTCGATGAAAACGACTTTCGATAAAATGGCCGTCAACATACACGGCCGTGGTCAACACAACTCTTATTTCTAGTTTTCTACCTTTAATTGAGAAGCTGGGAATGCTGTGATCACCAGTGAGCATGCAGAACCGTGCGGTATTACCCGATCTGCGCAAATATCTTTTTATGATTGTTCCTATTTTTAATAAATCATTTTACCGTCAACTTACCATAGTTTCGACGTTTTATTAAGGTAGTTGCAGTGGTGGGCGGGAGGTTTCACCGATACCAGTTTAAAAATACATTTAATTTTCATGAGTAGAAAAAGTCTACGATACGACCAAGTAAACGATTGTTTGTAACTGTTGTGACCATGCAAATAAAATCCCCAGATCCGAATATAAAACATTATTGAAGTTCAATTCCTGTTTTAACATGAAACATTAATTATAAGAAGCATGCAATGCAGAACTTTGCACATTGCTTTTTCGTTATCTTGTGTCATATGCAATGCCACCTCAATGAGGAAATATGTTAATCGATTGTGGCTTCCTCGTAGAGGAAACTTTGTGAAAGGTGATAAACAATGTAAAAGCAATAAACAATGTTGTACTTTGCATACTTGTTCAAATGTCATTAATAAATACATCATTAAATATTTCACGTCGAAGAGAAAAATGTACAAAAACAAAGTTTGCTTTAGGAAGACGTAGAAATGAAACTACTTTAATAATTTGTTATAAGTGAATCTGAATTTCTATGACACATTCACAACACCGTTTCAAACAATCAATCCCATGGGATGGGATTTTACCATTTTTTTACAGCTAAAAAAACTATCGTATTCTTTTTTTATCACAATCAGTGGATCCAACTTTAAGTAAAAAGTTTTACAGAATAAAATAACACAGTAGTCGCTGATCCTGTACTTGGTTGTTTTATTAGATACAAAGTACAAAACTAAATATTAATTATTATTCATAAGTGTTAATCACATATCGTTTTGTTCATACCGGTGAATAATCAATCTTCGAAATAGATTAATAATAATAAGCACGAGAGCTTATCATTGAACAAAGTCCAGCTTGTTCTGGCACTCGACATTGGTGCTATTATTACACTGCTATTATTAACTTATGATTGTATTCGAAACAGAACATTGATGCTCTATAAAAAACAAAAAAAAACAACAAACAAAGTAGTTACATAAGTCTTGAACAAAAACTTTTCAGGACTATACTCGGATTGAAGAAACAAAAGCTAGGAAAGATCTCGTATGAGAATAATGCTCTTTAACATGAAATATTTAAAAAAACTTAAATCAGGTAGCTTGACAAATTCTGCCGTCCACAGCACCGCAAAAATCTTGCTCGTGTTTTACGACACACACATTGATCGGGCTGACTATAAATCAGTCTTCGATAAATCTATAACATGCGTATATAGTACATATTACAAATTCGTTATAGCGAAAATGTTTCTTTTCAGTGTTATTAAAAAAAAATCTTTTTTAAAAATCTATTTGTACTTTCAAGAAGTTTTTAAGCCGTTAAACTCTTTCCGAACATGATAAATAGGCCTTAGATCAATAGAACTCTAGTTTCTATCAGTAGTTTCTTTGAATGAAGGAACTCGAAGCTGTCGCAGAGTTTTTTACGAATTAAATCGCAATTCCCAAGAATCGAAAATACTTCGGACTCTGGTTAAAATACCTAACGTTATACTGAATGCGATAATCGTTTCCGGAAAGCGAACGATCGTCTAGAATTGAATAAATAATAATAATAGTATGTGCGATGTATGAAACCGAATTTCGCCGCAACTGCAGGTCACGTGTTCACTGGATCGTGGATATAGTAAGAATTTTCCAGCTAGAGACACATGTAGACGAAGATCAGAACGCCGTTTAGCAAACCCACCAAATAGTTTATTTGTAATCTCGATTTTTCAGGATATCTGGAATCAGAATCGAAACTCGCTATAATACTTCTGACTTGGATGAATAACGAACTCTGCGTGGTAACTTGGCATTAATTTGACCAAACTTCAACACTGAAAGCGCTGGAATCAATGCAATCGATATGACCCCGAGTGACCATGAAGAGTTGAAGAATTTCGGTCGATTTAGAAGAAAAAAAAAAGAAAAAAAAAACAATCAGCTAACGATACTTGTGCCAAAACTAATCTAATACAATTAATAAAAATCGACTACAATATTTTTCAGAGATTTAGCTGGTTTGGTTCCAGCGGTTTAGTATTTTTAAAACAGTGTGCCAAAAAGTTAAGCAGATTTATGATATGAAAAGAACGAGATAAATGGTCCACGATAATAGAATGTACACCATTTTCTGAGCCAGTTTACGTTCGATCCGAATAACAATAAAATCAAAAGATCAGAAGAGATTGGTACTTTATTACAGCTTTTGCTCAAATAAAAAAATTATTGATATTTTAGTTTTAGTTTAGTGTTTTTAATCTTTGAGATTTGTCGGAAGACGATATTGGCACTCGACGCTTGTCTCTCCCACACTGACTAATGCGTTTACCCCTCTCCTTATCCCCCGCTCGACTGCCTTTCGCAGCTTTGGTACAAACATCTTTGATTTTCTGAAATTTGTTGATTTCAGGAATCGGTTCACTCGACGGTACCGTTTTGACTCTGTACAACACATAATTATTACGTAATCGAGCAAGATGACCAAGGAATTTCATGCAATTGTAGGAATACCAGAACCACCGGACAAGCAAAAGCAAAGAAGAAATCACTTGCGAATAAACTCACTACTTATCTGCCTGCATCCACATAAAAAATGTTGAGCATAGTAATTATGAGTTAATTAGCTGAAAACTGTGCATTATTTATTAAATATTGAGGAGAGTGTCCACAGATTTCAGTAACAAAAAATTCTTAAATTTATTTTTCATATCAGTGTTGATGTAAAAAACTTCCAGATTTGAATATAAAAAATTGTAAAAGAATTTCCATTTTGCTTTTAACAAAAAATAATATTGAAAAAAATGGAAACTCTTTTACAATTTTTTGTATTCGAATCTGGAGGTTTTTTTACAAGATCGTAACGCTGTTATAAACTATGGATCCCATAGGATTTTTGGTAGAATTCTTTTTTCCGATAAAAAAATAAAAACATATTTTTAAAAATCGAAATTGGCAAACACTTCCCTAAATTAATAATTGGATAATTAGATTTTGCACATTCCAGATTGTCCGTTAGTAGAGTTGCGCATCGGTAGTTAATGGGTCATCACGAGTCCCAAAGACTACTCGAAGATTCGTCTATGCAAATTTACACCATTAAACTTACTGTCTCTTAGACGGGCTGAAGGGTGACGGTGGATTGACTCCAGGAATGCTGCTATCTTTGTAAATGATGAACCAGGTAAAACCCATCGTCGCCAGTCCGCAAGCAGCTGCTTTGAGCACCCAGCTGAACTTGTGCATTATACCAGCAGCGACACCAACGATAGCAACTCCGTACTCATGAGTGGCGTTCATTAATTTCTCGCTAGCTACCTTCAGCCTCGTTTTGTCGATCCCTGATAACTGTTGTGAATTGGGAACCGCAAACACATCGTATACATGCGAAAATGCAGGTAACGACGGCGTACCGTTACGAACATTTGCAGGCCATCGAGTAGCTTGCCCTGGGGAGAGGGACACTGATGTGTGAGAACAGCGCGTGCACACATGTACTTTCACAGCGATGACACATGCACGAACGGGATTATACGAGACGGGGACTCGGCCCTGAATAAATTTAGTCATCGATGACGCAATTTTCTTCAGACATTTAAATGGACTTTGCGTGAAATACTTCCGGATGTGGCCATTTATTAAATAAATGAAAAGCGACAAAATACAATCAAAAGTAAATGAAAAAAACCGAAAATTCAATGACAATGTAAAAAAAAAGCCAAAAAGCAACGAAAAAGCGTATAACCTTGATAAGCCAAAAGGGAATATAAACAAAAAAAATGTAGGAATTTTGGTTCCATCGTTATCTCGTATTTGACTTACCGTAATTGATGAAAAGTTTTCCGGCCACAATAGCCAGCGATATTACGAACAAAAACAAACTGAATGTCCACTCGTTTATTTGTAATTCCTGCCAGAATTTTAGCGACTGCGTCTTACCGGCTTGGCCGACGCCGTTCTCCTTTTCATTGCGCATATAATTCGTGACCGTTGTTACGGTCATTTTACTTATTTCGTGTTAAAATAAGAAGAAGAAAAAACGTAAGAACTGAATTACAAATTTTGTTTAACGAATTTCGCGATGTACTACACGCGACTATTGGTCTCTCAATGTCCCCAATGCATCGAAAACGGGCAAACCGCAGGCGCACCTTACGCCGAATACCAAAAATAAAAGTGATACAGCAGCGCTTACGTCAGTGCGCAACCATCACGGCCGTAACACGAATTATACTACCCCACCCCCTTTTTTATTTCGTGCACTTGACGTCTTGACGTTGCACCTGATAGATATGTGATAAGGATACAGCAAACACCGATAAACCCACCAATGCAGTCTAACGGTCGTTTGTTATCGAAATAAAATGTAATGCAGCGATATACATTGGCAAACGTATGCGGGATAATGTGAAAGAAAGGATTTTAGCATGGTAATTAGAAAGCATTCAGAGAAAATTCAGTGCTGCTGCGTGTAATGCAACATTATTTATTGCTCGTTAACATACATGTGCATGAAACTTATTATAAACAATTGTAATTAGCTATAATATTGTATGTAAAATATTATGCACTCGCTCTATTATCAGGAGCTCTTTACCTGCCGAAGAGATTGTCGTCAGAATTTTTTTCACAGAGAGAATTTCACATACACTCGCGGTTTATATGAAGTAAGATCTACTGACAGTCGGTAACAAAAAAAAATTCTTTTAGGGTGTATTGAGATTTTGGAAATAACGAATTTTACATAATAGCTTGATGCGCTGTACATCGTGTAAAGATTATTTTGCTTCTGTCTGTAAAGTTCTGACATCTTAGAAAAAGGTTGAATAGAAAAATTTGTTAGCGGCCATGGAAACACAAAGAAAAAGAAAAGGGTTTCATCTCCCCTTAAGACGATGCGCTACATATATATCTCCCTTTCTTTCTCTCAGAACGCCGTACGTCGTGTCAGAAATAGAATTTTTCCGTTCCCAGTTCCCATTCCCATTGGTCTTTTAAATAAAAGACGAAAGCGGTTAAGTGTTGAATCGTGAGATGCGGTTCGCCGTTCTCCTCTTTTATCGAAAAGAGATCAATCGGGACGAATAAATTTGCATTACCGTTCTTAGGTAAACTTAAAATAGATTTCTCAACGAATCATACGCCCCGCGCCATCACTCCACTCCGAATGCCGCCGCGCAACTTGCGTTCTACAACCAGGTCTGCCAACTTCTAACTGCAAGTCCGAGGAAAATTACCATAAATTACCGCGCAAGCGTTAAAAACACTGAGATATTGATAATAATGTTGTTAAATGTTATCTCAACACTGATCACTGTGTTACTGATCAATAATATACATTAACAATGCTTCGAGTCATCCCGACTTATGCATTTCTAAGCAGGCAGCGATGTTTATTTACTTGAAAGTCTTCAGTTGGTAGCACTGTTTCTAAAATCGTGGTGAAACGGGTAAATCGTAGCGAGAGTCTCGTGGCGTCACAGTCGCTGTTTCGCACGCGTATAGCTCGTATCATCGGGGGTATCGATCGCACTAAATTCAACGGTTATTCTCTTCTGTTACCACGACGTTTATGTCCGTTTTTTTTTTTTTATTGCATCGAACAAACATAACTTAACTAAGGCAACTGAGCTCTCCGTTTAGGAAATAAATAATCAATGGCATTGGATTGCGCGTCATAAACTATATTAACGCTCAAGCAGCAACAAAACGGGTCGAGTAAATATATTTACAAACATTTTCGAAATATTAATTGCAACCTTCATTTCATTATTTAAACAATATATTTCAACGAATTCAAATATTAAATAATCGGACAAAGCATTTAATTTAATAATACAAAAATTAAAGAGTCTGACATACGATAAATATCCTTTTTGTTTTTGTTCACATTTTCTTCTATTTTGTTTTGTTTATTTATTGTCATTTGGTTGATATAAGACTTTTTTTATTGTACGAACACGTTTTTGGAGTGAATCTCAAAGTGAATCGGAGAAAAGGTGCGATAAGGTAATTCGTGAGCTAAACTCTGTCAGTTATGTATGTGAAGTGAAGAAGGGTCGTGAAAAGAAAAAAAAAAGAAGGGTTCCTGACTGAGAATAACGGCAAATTCAAGGGTTGAGCTATCCTGCTGGCGTACATCCTCGATGCGCAACGGGAGGGTCATGAGAGTGACCGTAAGGTAACGGACGTTCCACCGTGGGCGAATTAAATTCAACCTTAAAACCGCGTGTAACTTCGAAACGAATATTTTTTGTTTATCTCCAGAGCGTTCAATCGATATATTTATACTCATTTGCTTTCATTCTCTCCTCGATGTATTTACATCCGTAACGTAGTTGTAGAAAATAGTTTTTTCGCTTTTAAATAAATTTTTAAAAAGCTCAAAACTCAATAATTTTATTTTTTTTAATGTTGTAATGCAGTTTACGAATTACAATTGAAAAATACAATTTATGAACATTTTTTAAAAACAAATTGTACGACGTATTTCTGTTTTTAATGTTATTGCAAGAATTATAAATCAATACTTTGTGAGATACAACTTTAAAGGAATTTCGGATTTATTTTTTCAAGGTTTTTTGTGACTTTGTTGATTTTAATCGTACCAGATCTTCTGATAAGAGCGTTTTAAACGAGTGTACACACAAGAGGCAATAAGGAAGGAGCGATGACAGTATAATAATCGATACTACCGCACATCGAACTCGTCTCGAAACGCTCTTAAGGTCAATGTTATATAATACGTATACTTCTAGTCGTACATTTGTCATGAGTTCAAAGTAAACATGAACGTTTTCGTTGATAACTCAAGCTAGACAATTCCATTGAAACTGATTAAGCGGATAAAAAAATACATTAAAACCGATTGGAACCGATTAGTTTTCAATGAGATTTCTGGTCCATTTAATGAGTTTTAATCGGCTCCAATTGGATTTTCTAAGCAGGAGATAGTACTGCATTAAACAATCTGCAGGCAATTTTACAACGTAAACCCATACTGCACAAAGGTTAAGTTAGATAAAAGTTATGTACATGATTTTTTAGTCTTCCAATGTGTCGTTTTCCAACAAGTTTCAAACGATATCTTTCAGCCGTCTTTGAAACGTCATAGTCCAAAAAACTGGTCGAAAAATAACAGATTGAAAGACTAAATTTGAGTACTACGTCATAAGAGAAAAATCTACGCCAAAAAAAAAAGTACTCCAGTTCTGATTGAATCTCACGTTTTGCTGAATAATATATCAACTCATCTTATGGTTTTATTCAATGAAAAAATATGGATTTGTGTCGCCCAACGATAATTTGTACGACGATAGCATCTTGCTCTTATCCGAAGGCCATAAAAGAAAGAGTCTGTACGTCTATGCACGAGTTCGCTTGGACGGTCCACGCACGATCGGTAACTCAAGCTATCATAATACATTTTGCGAGCAGACACGAGTTTCTCCGTTTATCGACCTCTGTATACTTTCTATAGATCGCTCTCTAATATCTTTTTAGACAATAGAACCGTCCTTTCGTGAAATACGTGATTGCTCTTAAGTATCAGGATGCAAGCCACGGACCAGCGTACCCTAATAAAGAAATCAACGAGACGCCGATTGAAAGCTTGGGTCAAACGCGGAAAACTTTTTACTACGTTAAAGAGTGCAATCACGCGAAATTTGCCGCTGGTCAAGCTTGGCGTTCGACAGGGTTGTACCAGCTGCAACAATTTTCTACCCTAACGATTCTTTTCGCGTTTGGTGACGAGAAAAATCATCGTACTCCACTATTTTTGCCTTCGCACCTATGATACTAGTTGTTATATCCACAGGCAAAGTCGCATCGCGTCCCCCTTTATTCGAGGAAGACAGTTTACATTTTTTTTAGTCAGATGGCATTCAGACGTATCTTTCGTATTTTGACCATTACCCTGACGTATAATCGTAAGTTATTCATTAGGGCCTGTTCTCGAGTCGATGCGAACAATTTTCGTGTACGAATCGTCAGTTGTATGGTTTTGCAAACGTGATAATTCGTATACATGACTGACGATTCGTAGTCAAAAATAGTACGCATCGCCTCGAGAATAGACCCCCTGGACCTCACTGGGGTTTCGCCGCTGGGCCCCATTGGAACCTCATAAGAGCCCCCCCCCCCCTAGTGTTTCACTCGCGAGAGCGCATACATGAATTGTAAAATCAAAATCACACACTCCGACAAAATTTCTAAATATTTTTTCACGACGTTTCACACCCCCCCCCCCCCCCCCCAAACTAGTTGTGTGAAAGACATGTTTTCAAGTGAGGCAAAACGCGTGCAGGTGCGAGAAAGATAAAATGCTAAATGGCGGTTCATGGCGGAATAAGAGTGAAGAAACAGCTAATGTGTTGAGGTTATACGCCTCGCCTCGACATAAAATATTACAAAAATGTAGTGTTGCGAGTACAATCGTAAACATCTAAATGAATAATATACGATTATACGTACGGTTGCCGGAGGAGGAGACACTTTGTTAATTTAAACATCCGCACAGGATTAATTTAATGTGCAGTGTACCAACGGCATCGTCTCTAAGCAACGAGCATCGGGATTTACGACCCAATAGATTCATACGCGAATTACTGTACCGACGATGTAATATATACAGTGTTCATACGTGTCCCTCTATTTCGTTCCACGATAGCACCAGTTGTAATGCTCGCGTATATTACTTTGTTCTTCGTTTTCTCGTGTTCGAAGCGCTAATATACAATTTACAGCGCTACATCGTCTATCAGACACTGTTGAGTGTGTTGATCTCGAGTATACTTGATGCGATGTTTTACAATCGGTAACTCCAAGGAAAATCTGCAACGGTGGAATTAATGCCTCGTAATAGTTGCTTGACTTCGCAATATAACATATTAAAACAGCGGGTTATCGTGTTATAAATAGTCGTAATAGAAACTAATGAAAAAAAAGTAAGTAATATAATGATATATCGAGATAAAAACTCCTGTTTTATAGAAAATTTTGAGCTGTACGAGACACAATTCAGTTGCTATTACAAGTTATCTGATATCTCAGATACAGAAACATCCATAACTTTTGATTTGTATACACAGAATTGTAGCAAGACTTTATTTTCTCAAGGATATTTGTATCATAAAGACGGGAGAGGGGCTGCGTTTAACGCGTTAGTCAGAGTGCGAGAGAAAAGTGTTCTCATCGTGACGTATTTAGATAAGTCACGATGAGAGATAGACGCCGTACATGATTATTTTCTTTGACAAATCTTAAATAATAAATCGTGAAATCATTTTTCTTTTTTTTTTGTAGTTTTTCATTCGGATTAAACAGAAACCGTCAGTAAAAATCACTTGATTTTATTGCCGTGAGTTACTTTCCCCGACTTTCCACTTAATTTGTGTAACTTTCAATCTTTCTAAAAGAACGTTAATGACTTTTTTTAATTGTAGAAAAATCTGCGTACTATTTTGAACGTACCGGCTGAGTTCCAACGGATTCGAAGAATCGCTACTTTTGGTACAAATGTCCTTAAACATTTATTCGATTCCCACATAACTCATAATGGGAGATTCTTGTCACAAGATAAGCACATTGAGAATCGCATTTCTCATCAGGTTGTCTGCCCGCTGTTCCGATTAATTGACTATACATAATATATTTTACGATTACCACAGCCAGCAATGACTCATCAACTGGTTGAACGTTCTATAATTAACCTATTCATATCGCGTGGCTTCCATATGTTCTCTCGGAACTAAACGTTGGACTGTTTGATATAGCATCAAGAGGAAGCAATTAAGGAAATGGAAAACATAATAAAATGGCTTTTCAATATTCAATTTTTTAATTGAGAATCAAATTTTTGAGAAAATTTCAATCAGCTACGATAGTCCAACGATCTGTGATTTCATCCCTTCGTTTTCATCCGAAATTCGACTTTTAATTTGATCTCCGATCAACTACGTTACCTGCGTTATCTACCGTAACCCAACGATATATAATTTTAATTCAATCTTATCGGTTGCCCAGGGGATGATATAGCAACTCTTATTTACCATCTCAAATTCGACTTTTAATTTAATCTACTATACGGGGATTTCAATTTTATTTTACATTTAGTTAGGAAACCATGAAATTTGAGATTTTACTTTTTTTATATAACGTCGTTTATTGCTATAAAAAATCATAAACATGTTTGAAATAGCTCGGGAATAACGATGACCAAAACAAGTAAAGTTTGCGCATTATCTTTTATTTTATTTAACAAAATTAATTTAATTATTTACTTTTAATTCGGTAATTTTTTATATTACAAATTATCGGGGTGAATTGGATTCGTTCCTTCAGAAAAAAAATCGCTAACGGTCCGGTCTTGCTGCAACAGAGTCAAATATATATATATATATAAATTGTTGTATACGCAGCGGTGGGTTCGTTGCGCAGTCGTCTTCTTCTCTTCTCCGGCCATGTGATCGTTCTGCTATAACTATACCATACACACTACCTGTTATAACTCGAGC
This sequence comes from Cylloceria caligata, assembly GCA_963942595.1. NCBI lineage: Eukaryota > Metazoa > Arthropoda > Insecta > Hymenoptera > Ichneumonidae > Cylloceria > Cylloceria caligata. Next base: position 258,204 of record OZ012709.1, read on the forward strand.
GGTGGCAGGCTCGTTCCCACGGTGTATCCCCTACGAGTTTTAAACTCGCTTGGCTCGCGTGCACTTTCTTTCTCACTCTGATTCTCCCTTTCTCTGTTGTGTCTCGATCCTCTCGTCACACGCGCGTAAACTCCGCGGCGTACAGACGCGGCGGGGTGTGCGTGCGATTGACTCAAGGCGATGCCGGCAACGACGAGAACGAACGGAAAAGGGTGAAGAAGAAAGGCGAAAAGATCTTCTCGCGGTGTAGTCTGAAACGCTACATCGAGATCCTACATCCAACACGAGGCCAATGAGATTTTTTTTCCTTTGCAAACTCAAGAAGATGAAATGAATTTTTTAAATATTTTTCAACTAAACAGAGGTTTCACGAATTAAAAAAAATTATGTGATAGTGTAACGGAATTTAGATAAAGAATCGTCTTACGTGCCAAGCAAGTGCTTCCCCATTATATTCTACAAAAAAAAAATTAAACAGTCACTTTGCCGTGAAGTTTATTTTTACTCTGAGAACAAGCTGCCGTTCGATGAGCCAGCGAAGGAAAAATATCAACGACGCACACGAAATCACACCATATCACGCCATGTGGGTTAAGGAAACGCAGAACTCCCGTCTCGTTTGGTCGTCGAGAAGACACGGCAGTTAAAAGTCCTTGCGCTCGTTTCATGGAGCATCCGATGCTGAGAGGGGACCACGGCATTTTAACGATGCTTTGCCCCGATCGTTGCACACAGATACACGTTGCAGTCGGTACTGTACTGTAATAACAACTGCTGCTTTCCGATAATTAGCTATTTTGAATTTAGGAAGGACTTACGTACAAGCAATATTCACGCACGGTAATAACATAGTTGGTCGATGCTCATAAAGATATAATATATCTGGAGGGTACATCGAGAAGAAACTCTGTCGTAACGATTCGCACGCGACCAAGTCCAGAACGAAGGAAAGCAGGAAACGGCGCATACTCCACACCATTAGATTCATTCGTGTTGCTTCCGCCTTTCGTGCTCATCATCATTTTCAGGCAATCAACTCAATTGTATCGAGTGTTTTGAGAATTAAAGAAAAAATATTTTATTTAAAAAAAGATTCGATATACATATCCAAATCTTTTGATACTTGAAAAAAAAAAAAAAAAAAAAAAAAAAAAAAAAAAATCCGATTCAAAATACGTCGTGCACGTCTTATCTCAATGAAATATTAATAATTATCGGTAGCCAGTTATTAAAATTGCAATAAAATATGCATTTATACACTTTTCACATACAATAAGACGATTAATAATAATCTAAATTCAAATAACGACGAATGTGAAGATCTCGTTGAGTAACTCTCCTTAATATATATATAACGCTGTGCAAGGAATGGTAAGATAGCATGCAGTCTGGAACAGCAAAAGCGGCAGCAGCTACTAGCAATCTCAAACGAGTTTCACCGACGGGCGTGTCTACTATCTTATGAATAACTGTCCCAACACTAGTCGAGTAACACTCGACACAGGGAACTCGAATTCAGACCGTGGAATAGTAACGATATTCTTCTCAACGGAATAAGAAGAAATAATGTAGATGAAGCGTTTCGTCGAGGAGTCGAAGAGAGTTGTATATTTGTCTTTAAAAAATTTTGATAGCTCAACGATACGTTGAAAAAAAAAATTCATTACATTATATTCCACTGATCCATCAATTGAAACAGAATTGTTGTTGTTGTTGTTGTTGTTGTTGTTGTTGTTGTTGTTGTTGTTGTTGTTGTTGTTGTTGTTGTTGTTGTTGTTGTTATGATACCAGAGGCTTAAAAATACTTTGCGTTGGCAGATACAGATCTTACAGTCTACAGTATTAAATTCGTTGCGCAACCAATATGTCCAGTAGTGAAGAAACAGCTAGGCTTCGCGTATCCGTCCCCACAGCCTTTTCTTTCACTCTTGGTGTGACTCAATATTCTACTAACATAGAGTCTAGCTGGCCAGTACATTTATACATACAGGACAAGGTCCGCAAGAAGTAGCATTGTCCTTGTTCTATTCGTTATAAAATCAATATCTTATCACAAGATCACCTGTTCGATCGTTATAATAATTACATGTAAGTTTACGGATGCTTCGGGTATGCACCCAAAGCTAAATGTGAGATTCGATTAAAGTTGAAGTAGTTAGCGATAAGAGAAATACAATTTTTTAAGATCATCCTCGAAAATACTAAAAACATTGATTTCAAATAATAACAACGCCAGTAAGTAAAATCAACTGAGTAATTTCAAAGAAATTCTTTGACCGATTGTCAGAGAAATTGTTATTTTTAGGCATTCACTCCCTTCGATATACTATATTGTATAGCAATAATATAGTAGATCCTACTATATTATACTAACAAATATACGATAATCGATTGTTAAATATGAATTTTTTCATCTTCATAAAGAAAACATTGTTGTCAAGGAAACAAAAACAAGCAATACAAAGTATACAAATATTTTTCTCATTTTCTTGCATTTTTCACAAAGCTATGAAGAAGAATATTGATAAATTTTTGACTTCCTAACAAAGTAAATTTTGTGCAAAGTACAAAATTTGAGGAAGCAATTCGCAATGTTCTACTTTGCAGGCATACTGTTTTTTATGTATCCAACTTAATAATTTCTACGATCATAAGTTAATTTTAGTAAAATTTTTGAGGAACAAACTGGAGATCAGCAACAAGCTAATACTGATTAAGAACCGATGAATTTAGCTCAATGATTAAGAACTGATTAAGTCACAAATATTTTATGCACTCTACTGTCTGGGTAATGCAAGCAAAACTAGTTTAACGACGAGACTCGTTGAACTGCAGATATTTTGATATGCAAACACGATGAGGATTTCTTCTACATGAGAGGATGAAACCTCGTTTTAATCCCGTGCCATTAGATTATCGATAGAAAATGTTCTGCTCAAGAAATTCCTCTCGATCTCTTCATGTTATTTTCTCAGCACATTTACAACTCTATCTTTAATTTCTTTACCAGAAAAAAAAACGGCAATATAATTTAGTAAAACGTCTCTACCGCATTACAACTTAATCGTAATACAAAATTAATAGATTTCACCACGAGACAACTTTATATGGTGTTGCCGAGATGTATAAAAAATTTTACGGTAAAAATTGGGAGAGTTGTCTCGTGGTATGTTTATAATCTCGTAGAGCAGCAGAGTTGTAAAGTTGCAGAAATCTTTTTGGGAATTATAACTTGGTAGTTTTCTTTTTTTTTTTGCGTGTAAATAAATAAATGTCATAAATGTCCTATTCCCTCCATAATTTATTATTACTATTTATAATAATGTCTTTACGAACTCGTTTAACGTGATACTTTAATGGTAGCGATCCCTTTGAGGGAACTAGACAATGCGCGGTCGATGTTGTTTTTCTATCTTTCTTACTTTAGGGCTCTTTCGATGGGCCATGTACATTTGCACAGGGTTCTCGAATCGCGTGACCATCTATACCTGCTATAACTCTAAATTACTTTCCTGGAAGGATCTTAACTCCGTCTCACGTAAAGTTTCTTTATTTTCATCTTACGTCTCGCTCGCACTTGCTAAAATAACATGAAGAGGAGAGTCTCGAGAATTTTCAGCCTCCCCCCTCCTCACCCTACAATTTTGTCAGTGGGCCTCTCCAACCTATGGGCCAAGGTTCGACGATGAAATCGTCCCACGGCTTCGAAACTCACTTAGGGATGTGTGGTGTACCGTTGGTATTTACCGTAGCGCCAGTTCTGCTTGTAGTGGTAACATCGACCTTTCTTCCACTATGTGAATTATTGCTCGGCTGATCTGTTTAATATCCACTGCATGTTTATACAATGTATGATCTGATGTATCGACTTGGTTGAAAAATTGTGATTTAAAAATAATAAAACAATTGTTAATAAATATTGCCGATTCATCGAAGATGTATCCCCAAGCGAATTTACGTTTATCAAAAAGCATTGGAGCATTGGAATGCTGTTTTCAACTTTGTTACAAACGATCAATTATTTTATTATTTTTTATTAAATTATATTTTTACTACGAATTTGTGGGACACCCTGTATACAGCAGGATGTCGTATAGCGGAGCACGGTATTGTGGACTATGGAGTATGTATATATAACGCATTCAAGTACGAGGATCGGCGGCATTGAAAGCACCGTTTTCCATGAGTTTCCTATTGTCGATACTTCCTGTATTCCCATTGTGAACTCTCGCATTATTATTTATCCTCCCGGATCTATTCAATACTCCGGAGAATTTAGAGAGCTTCCGATACTTCATTATTGCAGTAGATGCTAATAGTTGGAGCATGTGTTGGATGTAGTTAACATGTTACCGTTTTATATATCAATATGGATTTTCATATGGAACGACAATTATTATTTATTATACAATCAATCTAATATTATTTCAAATATAATTGATTAATCAATTTATTATTTTAAAAAATATATGTTTGTAATTTTTTATTTACACGCAAAGCTTGAATTTCGTGGTTTGTTAGATTTGGAATTTAAACAAAGAAAAACAGAGATCATTTTCTGACTTTGACAACCATCGAGAAGGTATATAAATGAAAGAATACAAAAGAAAATAATCGACGTAGGTAATGCGTCCACGACTCGGGTCAATTTTTTCTAACTTGGATGGATAAATGTGACGAAGCCAGTAATTGGTTTCAAGGTTTTAACACCCACGAACTGTTGCTCCTTCTGTTTCTCCTCAATAGTATTATTTCTACAGAATAACGCACTAAACCAACAGAATATTAACTTTTGTGATTGAATAAACTTTTTTGGAATAGTTTGACAATTATCGAATGATTATTTTGCTATATTTACTTGGCTCAAGCTTTCGTTGTTGTTTAATAGCCATCGAAGGAATATAAATGAAAGAATACGATAGAAAGCAATCGACGTAACGCATCGACAGCTCAGGTCAGTTTTTCCTGACTTGGATGGATGACTGGGACGAAGCCAGTAGTTGGTTTCAAGGTTTTAACACCCACGAACTGTAAGCCCCTTCTGCTGCTGCTCCTCCTCCGCAATATTATTTGTACAGAATAACGCACTACACCAACAGAATATAAACTTTTGCGATTGAATAAACTTTTCTGGAATAGTTTGACAATTATCTAATGATTATTTTATTACATTAACTCGGATTAAGTTTTTCTTTGTCATTTAATGGCATAATTTATTATTTTTTTTATAAAAAATATTTATTAAAATCTGTAAATTCGCTAAGTCGGCTGAGTCTAGAGCGGTCTGGATCCTTTAAGTTTCGAAGCACTGGAATCTGAAGCACAGACACACAGGTTCTAGGCCCGGCAGAGCCTGAAAGGAGAAACCAGACATTAGTCACGAGTTGATAAGATCGTTGGCCTTGAAACGAGTCAGTGGGTCTCCCGTAGTGCTGCTGTGTGCTTGAAACCTCGAATGCTCGTTCCTTTTCTCTCAACCTCGCCTTTCTTCATATAAATATATATACAGAAGTGGAATAAACTCGCCACTTTAAACTAAAAGATTCTTCTTATATTGATGAAATAATTTAATTTTGCTATTAATTTTTTTATTTTTTCATTTTGCCGCTGTCGTTCATAATCATTAAATTATCGTTATCTTTATTTATCATGAATTTAACTATTATAGCACAATTTCAGTTAATGATTTCATCATTTGGCAAAATAATTTGGCTCCGTGAAGCTTTCGACAGATTTTTACTTTCAGTAAACTCTTTCGATAGCTGATTAATTAGTTGTTTTGTTTATACAAAGCCACAGTGGGCTTGGCTTCTTTACATTCCTGAAGCAAAAGACACGCGCGCACGCGCACGCGCACACACACGCGCGCGCGCGAACACACACACACACACACACACACACACACAGTGTAGTCCGACTCACCGGAAGTTGAGTTCTATGTCCGCCATTACTTGGACTAACGGCTGAAAAATCATGCTTACAATGAAAACGGTTGTGAACAAATGGATAAACTTTAAGAGATCGTGTTTAGTAAATTGTACAAAATAATTAGATCCTGCGGTATTATCCAGTTGATAAATGAATTTTACTTCATAAAATTCTATCATATAAATAGAAATAAAAAAATATTATAAATTGTATTTCAGCCCATCACGCATATGATAAACTTGTTACCGAAAGGTGATAACAACTAACGCGTCAGTAGTTTTAGCAAGCTTCACTTTAACATCGATACAAAGGGGTTTTCAAGCTTTAATTAATTCTCGAATCAAACGGCTTTGTAAAATTACATTCGTTGGGAAACTAGGTGTTAGAGAAAATAAAAACTCGAATAAACTCTCAAGTTTTTAAGAGTACTCGAGTCGAAGCGGTAAAACTTTGTTCGCTGCTTCGTTACTGTGTATGGTATCAGCAATAATAATAATATTACAGGACTTCTCTTATTACTTAATAAATGCTGCATACCGTCGGAGTACAACTTGTCATACACTTTACAAGTTGTCTTGGTATCGAAACAACATAGCTCGTCTATTATTACACCCTCCATAATACATTACACCTACTTGCAATTCCCACTTTTGATACCGATCTCGTAGCAATTGAAACAATAATCCCGCACGGCTTATTGTATTATTATTGTTACTGAATATTAGTACCGTGTTACTAATAATCATGGAGTTCCCTTGACCTTTGTCCTGTTATTTTATCTCAATTACAATTCCATGGGAATAAGTTCAAGTGAATCACTCACCGCGAATGATCATAAGCGGCTTATATAGAGGGTGCGCCATCTTTTATGTCGGTATGTAAACATTGAATAACTTTGACATTTATCATCCGCTTGACTTGAGTAGACATGTTTTTGAAACGTCAATTCAGTACAATTTTAACCATGAATCACTTCACACCAAAACAACGCACCGAAATAGTGACGCTGTATATTGAAAATAGTCATTCAGTTGTGTTAACTCAACGTGCATATCGTCGAGGCCCATTACACACCCTTTGGCGCCATTAACAAGCAAAATTGCCGCATTTAGGGAAGGGAGAAACCACACGAGATCCATTAAACACCATTGCATGACCAAAAAGTGACGGTTTGGGCCGGCGTTTGCGCCAAAACCATCATTGGGCCATTTTTCTTCAGAGAAGGCGAAACAGTCGATGGGAATCGACATCGGTGGATGTTGGCTCATTATGTCTGCCCACAAATGTGTGAAAAAGGTCTGGACGGTTACTGGTTTCAACAAGTCGGTGCGCCATGCCACACTGCAAATCAAACAATGCAGTTTCTGCAACGAAAATTCTCTGGACGTGTGATGTCAAAAAATGGCAACATTGACTGGCCACCCAGATCTCCAGATTTGACCCCTCCGGACTTCTTTTTGTGGGGTTACTTGAAAAGCAAAGTGTACACCAACAAGCCTCAGACCATTGACGAGCTCAAGGCAAACATTCGTGCCGAAATAATTGCTATACCGCCCGAGATGCTCGAGAAAGTGATGGAAAACGCAGCAAAAAGAGCACATTTTGCTTTGGCCAATAAAGGCGGCCACTTGATTGATGTTGTATTCAAAAACTAGTCCAAATAAATTGTAAAGGATCAATTTAAATAAAAATACCTCATATATGGAAATCGGTTTTTTTTTTTTTGAAGTTATTCAATGTTTACATACCGACACAAAATATGGCGCACCCTGTATATTTATATTTTAGAAAGTTGTCGGTTTTTTTTTGTTTGATTATCCCAGAGCGTAAATAATCTAACGAAGAGAGCACGTAAAACATTTTTGGATGAATTTCGTCACGAACTGATTCTAATGAAATTAATATTGTACATCGACAGCAATGTGTGAAGTCAACATATTTGAGACAGTTGAACGGTTATTACAGATGTTGCCTATATGTTGTTGTATTCTTTTAATAATTTATGTGTAAACTGCCCACTTTCCAAATCAGTTTTCTTGATCGATCGGTCTCGACTCTCAGAGCGTTGGAAAGTTCGTCGATTGTTCGATGCTCGAGGGGCGACTGTGCGCGGTGTTTCGATTGCAGTGTGCACAGGTGTTCAGGTTCTTCTCTGTTCTCTGGCTGAAAGGCCTGCTTCCTCTGTATCGACTCGCAGCGGATCGATTATAACCGCTGATGCACTTTACCAGCGCACTAGTCGCTGTGGCCCAAAGCTATTTTCTATTTTATTGGTAGCAAAACAGACGGAGAAGATGCGGCTACGACGGAGGAGTGGCCACACATTACGGATAGGAATTCACTATGTATAAGCAAATGTGGTTAAAGAGTTTCCACCGATACACACAACTCGAATGAAAGACTTGAAAATTAACTGAAGGGAAAGCGATGGAAGGCATATGAGAAGTCGGGCAAAGTGGGCAAAATTTTTCAGCGCAAAGATCACTATTTTGTCAAACATACGATTTTATCATACACGAATCGGCCAAGACAACCAATCACAATGTTTCGAATAAACGCAATATTTTATTATTTTTAATTATATCGCATCGGTTGAGGCTACGTATTATATATCACAATCGGTAACATGAAACTGCAATTAACAAAAAAAAATCGAGTATTTAAGATTTTTTCAAGGTAACAGTCGTGCAGTTTTAATTTGCGATGAACCGAAACATTTATAAGCAAACAATGTTATCGAACAGTGAAATGTACATTAAATTAAACTCCTTTCAGACGATTTTCAATTGAATGTATTTATAATCGTATTAAAAATTAAACGCTTCGTGACGACATCAATCGCTGTTGTGTAATCCACTTAATGACCCACGACAGGCCAAATCTTGAAGGTATATCGTCATGGATATCATTGTCATTGAGTGGAATTATCATTGAGGTAAAACCTGTTATGCATTTCAGTGGCATTGTACCCAGCTGAGAATTCACTTGCGATTGATCGAGGAACCAAAAATCCGAGCATACACATTTGAGACATTTTGTAGAACATGCCATACACTGGAGCATTTTTCCGCGACCCTTTTTTCCATTGGCCTCTTTCCGCTGCTTTTTTACCTCAGACCCTTTTTTCCAGATGCCTTAGTGTTCGTCCAATTTTTATTTCGTTCGATTTGTATCGCGTTGTTTGTTTTCTTCTTTGATCGCACTTGCTGCTGCTCGATCATTGATTCGAATCAGAGTGAGTGACGTTAATCGTCATTGGCTAATACTTGTTAGAGTTTAATAATCTAATAAGCTTATTTTACGCCATAATATCTTTTTTTAAATCTTGGCTGTTTTTCGACAGCGCAAATACAGCCGGGATTAACCAAGCGTGTAATAATTATTACATTTTTTCCGCCTGACTGACACCAACGATTGTAGTGAACCGACGTGGAACCTATGATGACAGATAGTCTGAAACCTAGTTACTTATAAAGGGTCACGTCGGTATCTGATTTAAACCCGAGTCGTCTATCGACCAACTTACTCGTGTCAACTTAATAATAATAATGATAAAATAAATAAATAAATAAAGAATGTGCTATTCTTACTTAAAATTTGAAACAAAAAGGGTTTCACAATTATTTATGAAATGACTCGAGAGCATGAACTATTGATTAATAATTTTTTTACAAAAATGGCATTTTTTAAAAATAAATTTAATTTGCAGATTTCCTGAATATCTCGTCTATTAAACTGGAAAAGTCCGAAGGCGTGAGTAACGGGTGAATTGAAGAACGAGGAAGCGCAAAAGAAAAATAAGAAAAGGAAAGGAAGAAAGAAAGAGAGACGGAGAAGAAGAAGAAGAAGAAGAAAGAAAAATGACAGAACGCCGTGGCACGAAGGCTCTGGAGTTATGGTGCCGAAGGATAACGGACGGTTATCCCGGAGTTAACGTGCAAAACATGACCACCTCGTGGAGGGACGGTCTCGCCTTCTGTGCGATGATTCATCACTTTCGTCCGGACCTTATGTGAGTACATACTCGTTTACTGCACTAAACTATCATACTGTTTTACTATCAACTATATATGTATATAGTTGATAGATGCTATATTGTACACTAACATACATATGTTTTTCTATCAAAGTGTAAAGAATTTATATATCTCTATCTCTATAGCTACGTGAGTTGCACAGTTTATACAAAAAATGATTGTCTCTGATATTTATCAATAAGCGAGTTAAGCCGGTGAACGTGATATTGAAACATTTTTCATCAATATCAATGCCAGAAATGATTCTCTAATTATCGTATTAATGAGAAATATAATCTGTCAAAAATTATTTTATAAAATTAATGAATTTTACGAAGTTTCGAAAATTTTAAAACGTTAAAAAAGCAATAAAATTGTACAGTGGAAGCTGTAAAACCGAACATTTTCGATAACGTCCATTACCGTCTAAAGTCATATTAGATACAACGATCAGGCTAGCTACCGAGTATACCGGACAAGATAGCTGCGGTACTTGAGATGTAAGCAGCTGCTCTTTGTTATCCGAAGGTGCTACACGCTTCACTGCGTGGGCCAAGCTCTCGGTTGACTCTCGGAAAAAGCGCGACGTTCATCCTGATTACTCAAAACCTGGCATTAACTATACGAGTGTACATCCAAACGGAAAACCACCGACATGTTTTACTCTTTCGTTAACCTATCTAAACAAATATTTATTTCCACGCATAAACAACTTAAAAAAAATAATAATAACGCATACATAAAAATATCATTTACCAGTAACTTCTTTATAAATCAACTTCCGTTTGTTTTCTTTAATCAATTTTTTAATATTCCTTCTTTTTTCTTACTCAGTTAGATATTTCTTATAATTAGCCAGATTTTACTAATAGTTGAGAGTATTTTCTGTGCTTGTCTGTTAGTTTTTGTCTTTCTCAAAAACGTAGGTGTTGGATTTTTTATAAAATAATTTAGATATTGAAAGGAAAAAATCGTACAAGAAAAGTACAAAATAAAAAATGTATGTTTGTGATAAACTTTTAGATGCAACAGCCGTTGCATTTGAACTTTTGTTCTTAAACTTTATAAAAATGTCTCGTTTATGAAATTACTGAATTTTCCTTTTCGAATATAGCGTTAACATGTTACCATTTACAAACTTGTATGCGCTAATTTTAGTAATTGCACATTTAATTCAAAGATTAGATGAATTTAATACAAGTAAATAAAGCAAAAGGGTAGAAGTTTGCATATCCGCGTTGTACGTCGAGAGACGTATTGTTTGACCGGGCAAAAGCTTGGCTAGTGCAGAGGGTTCGACCGGTCAACGACATCCGTAATACCCAACATCAGCAGCAAACAGCAGCAACAGCACAGCCGCAACGTATTATTACACTTGCTTTCTTGATTCTCGTCGAAGCTTCGACACAGTCGGACTCGGCTGAACTAAGTCAAAGTCCGATTTAGACAGCTTTCTCTATCTTGCTCTTTCCATTCCCTGCTGTATCTGTCACAGTCATCGTGTTGGCACAACTTCGCATCGTCGTAAATGGTACGGAACCTAAGCTTCCTTGTAAACATCTATACTAGACACGTGAGTCCGCCAGATGCTCTACGATCTTTGCAATTTAAGTCTTCGATGCTGTAATTTTGAGCACAGTTATCTCATTATTTTTCTACTCTGTTTATATTTTATTAATTATCTTCTTCAATAGTCTTATTGACAGTTAAATATCGGAAGATTTCATTGAAAAAAAAAAACAATTTTTCACGAAAGTTAGTGAAATAAAGTTATTTTAAAAGTTTTGAGGAATCTATGGCACAGAACGTTAAGTAATGATCTGAATTATTGTTCAAGTAAACGATTTAAGTTGAGAACTTGGTGCTACCAAGTGAGCTCTCCGTTATGTCCTGATTAGCAAGCCTATTCCTGAATCTCATTATCTTATCACCTCTCCATTCCTCTTTCGCGGGAACGTAATCCGAGCATATCTCAGGTTTCTACGGTTATGGAAAGGCTGTAACGACACGTGCACAAATTCGTACTTGACGTCGTCGTCGTCGTCGTCGTCGTCGTCGTCGTCGTCGTCGTCGTCGTCGTCGTCGTCGTCGCGAGGTCAATGATCACATACGAGAGACGAGCCATCGCGTACATATACCACGTACGCGCTCCCCGGTTTCATAATTTCATCTCGTCATCTCTACAGCACCGAAACGAAATGAAAGTAACAGAGAATGGGACATTTTTTTCGAATACTTTTCATTCGTTGAATTTTCTTCAGCAAGCAATCGAGATCTGAAAAATGTATTTATCGATAAGGCGTATTCTAGAAAATTAAGCCTTCGGGTGCAGATGACGCACCGATGCGTTATACGAATCTTGTTGGAACGTTCGGGCAAAACGCTGAGATCGTCTAATAATTTTCAAGAAAAAAAATCCTAAATATTTTAGAGATCCAGGTTTAAGTTTTTTTTCTTTTATTGTATAAACGGAAATTTATTACACGCAGATGTTGTTACAAACAAAAAACATTCCGCGATGTTTGTTTCCAACAAATCCATTTTTTCGTCACTGAAGTGTAAACATGAATTTTTATGCCTCGTATAACAGAGAAACAACAAACTAAACAATGTGTGCATAGTTTAGACACACACAGCACACGATAATGTGTACATTGTTTAATTTGTTGTTTCTCTGCTGGTTTCCGCATAGCCAAGTTTTTCCCGTTATTACCACGAGGCTTTTTCTACATCTTGACCGTTTCTCGCGTCTGATTCGTCCAGTTGAATGGAATATACGATTCACATGTATATGCGTAGCCTTACATTTGGAAGATTTACACGTCTTAAACGTCTGGCTTAATATTCTTGTTTCTCGGAGAGTGAGATATACGTGACAGCGACGGGTAACAGGTGTAACGAGATAGCTAAGAAGTTCAGAAAGGCAGTCACCAGTGTCGTATTATTTTCAGGAGCTTTGACTCTCGCGAAATCAGAGTATTTCTCTCTAGTTTAAAAAAATTTTTTTTTGTCCTTCACGTCAATCGTCGCTTGGACGCTGACCAAGATTTCTTGGTACTGTCACGACTCAGATAATATACTGCAAATATGGGGATGAGATGAAAAGAAAGAGAAGTTGACGGTTTAGCTGAAAGAGAGCACGTGTGGCTTGTAGGGAGGAAAAGGCAAAAGAATTCGTCGGGTTAAAAAGATCTACCGAATAGCTCGTAACATAAACGTTAAATCGATAAATCGATCTTGAACTTTTTTTTTTCGCAACAAAGTTAATTATCACATCAAGGTATCTAGCTACTTCTGTAGAGTTTCGAAACGTGAGGCCATAAGCGAGAGGATGTACCAATTTTTATGGAAAACCTTTGATCATAAGGGCTCAACTTATAATTGAATTATCAGGCGCAGATGAAAGATGAAAATAGATATAGCATGTCAATAACCTGATCGGCAGATTGATATTGCCAATTACGGGCGCTGTATCTGTTGTCGAAGTAAAAGTAACCTCAAATTTTAAATTAAAATTCGTTAAAAATTTGGGATCAACGGCCGTCAATGAACGGTGCTCAATAGCTCGTGTAAATTTGCATTATAACCTCAAACATTTTAAGCACAATTGACATGAGAATTAGGTGAATGAAATTAAATTTGAAAAAGCGTTTTATTAATTGTGCCACATATGGTCCATATAAAGAATAAATAAATATAGTTCTAATTAATGATAACGATAATTATAACAGTAATAATGAATAATTAAGAAAAAATCATGTAATGGGTCGAAGAAAAAAAATATATCGATCTGATCGAATGTATAAAACTTTCACTCTCATTCGGCAAGCAGGATTTGTTAAGTTGCGTTAAATTGTAGGACCCTCGATAAAGATCGATATGAGCGTCCGGCACGGTTTTGCAGCGCTGTAATTACTCGTTTGCAAAATTTCTCGTTTGAAACAGCGATTGCTCGGGTTAGTAAGCACGAGCCCGAGGAGTCATGCGTTGCCTGTTGATGTTAGTGTTGATCGTATGATACTGCGTCGTTCTCCTGCTGCTGCGAGTTTATATCACGCTTCGTGCACGATAAGAAACGCGAGTGAACTCACTGGTCACGCATGGCAAACTTACGCTTTAATATCGGGCATTCTATGTAAAATAAACCGCAACGTTATCGCGTGAGCATCAAGAAATCTTCAGAATTATTTTAAAGCCAATTTTAAAAAGCATTTCCACGTTTAGATTTTTTGCACGTTCCACAAGATTTTTCTCCAAGTGATAAAAATAAATGGAAATAGTAAAACTGCGTTGCCATTATCTTTGTTCTTATAATAAAGAAGCAACGTGATCAAAGGTTTTATTGCTCCTGACGGTTAATTTCGCCTATTATACTGACGTTGCTCGGTAACGACATACTTTATTTCTTCTCATTTCTGGCGATTCGAGAGCACGTTTCTCACAGAAGAAAATGGAAAGTACGCGAGCCGCAATGTTTACGGGACACTCGTCGTGCATCGCGGCAACTACAACTGTTATTTGTCGCTGCTAATGCGTCTTTTTTTTTTTTTCTATTCCGATCTACAGCTCCTTCTTCTGGGAGTTTTCACAAGAAATGCATTTTTATTTACAATCCCACTTGAATAGTAATTTTAAAGAGGGGGGCAGGGGTTAAAAAATTTTTTAAAAAGCGATTCGAATTTTTTTTATCGTTCACAAAAATTGTATAAAAAATTCTCCATCATTGAGTGTTTGTGACGATGTTCTGATCATGTGAGAATATCCCTAGATCTGAGCATAATACATTGTCAACGGAAATCTAATGTCTTTCTTTTAAAAATTATTTTATATTTAAAAACTATAACTTACACAATTTTTTTTTATATTTGAATCTGATGAACGTTTGTTTCCCCATCATAAAAACATCGTTACGAACAATCAACGATGCGGCATTTTTTATACGAATTCCTTTTACCGATATAAAAAATCGTTTGTTTGAATTGAAATCGGCGGATAACCCTTAACATCAATAATTATTTTTCTTCGTAATAAGCGTTTCTCCAATGCTGTAAAAATAATATAAAAATAGATCTCTGGTATATCTGATTCGAGTAGTCAAGAATGTGTTGATTGAAAGTCAGTCAAGCTCTCCTCAATTGACTTAAAAAAACTAAAGATGTATAAGTATCAGTTGGTAAAGAAAGGAAAGAAGGATGTAGCTCTAAAAGAGAAGCGTGCTAATCGGCCAACGGTAAAACCGTAGATGAGGAGAAGGCCCCCGTTGTGAACTCTCACATGGAATCAATACGTTGTACGGAACCGTTACTATACCATGGTATAATGTTCTATAATAGAACACTGTAATATCGTCACTGTCCTATATATCGCAGTAAAATGTGTAATCACAGGACTAATAGACAGCTACGGAAATCCTCATTGGCCATACGAGGAGTCATCCTCTTACATACACCATAAGTTAATGAACGGTCTCTTTGAATTTTTATTCTGTAAATTTTTATTATTTCTTCGACGACATCAACAACGATCGAGTTTAATTTCTTAGACTGTGATTAACCCACTTCGATCCAACGGTTCTCTCATATTTAGTTCTTAAGCTTCCGTTTATTTTTTTACCATCACAAGGCATCTGTGTATTCTCCAACAATTATGTCAAATTATGTAAATACGAAATAAGCTAAAATGAAAATTGTTCTATAAGTCGTATTAGATAAGGAAAGAGATAATTTTATTTCTTAAATAATTAGATATCGCAGCAATATTTTGACTTGAACAAAATATCGTTGATAAGCTCAATGACAGTTAAATGGAGTGCGTGGGACGTTGATCGCGATTGCTATTGCTATGACTGCATCGAGTACGAGTGTACATCGACGACGATGTACGAGAGATTTGGAGGGAGCGAGGTGGGTGTGGCACGGCGACGATGTGGATTCTGAGTCATCGGCCGACAGCCCTTGGTGGTGTCTCCAAGACTACCATAATATTGTATAATATTATATTATTAGATTTTATTATGGTAGGACATGGTAAGATGTCAAATTGATTGAAAGGACAAATATACTGAACGAAGAAAAATGCTTTTTTTAACATAATATATTTTGCTGGTGAATATCTTGTTCCTGATGAATCAAAACAATAAGTAAAGAAAGCCAAAAAAAAATTGCTGTGCAGGAATAAATGGTTTTGCTATCACGATAAAACTTTTTTTTGCTGATGTAGCGATTAAGTTCACTGCGGGAATTAATTAGGCTTGCCGTTAGAACAAGCAAATAAAAGATGGAAATTAATAATATTAGCGTATTTTATTACGGAACTAATCCACTTTGTTACAGTAACAAAGTTTGTTTTGTTGCAGCAGCAAATGGTGACAGTAAAAAAATGTTGTAACCGTTACAAAGTACTTTTATTGTCCCTGTATCATGGGACTTTGCTCCTCTTCTCTTGTACTCGCGCGTTCTCTATTGTGCCGCGACTATCGCACTCGTATGATTTCCGACGGCATTGAGCCTCGCCTTGAGTAGCGAAATTAGGTACGGCAAAAAAAATTCTTGATATATATATAGACACACGTCGTGTCTTTATATGAGACACTCCATACAAAATCAGTCATGCCAAAAACTGAAAGGTCAATATAAGGCCAGACGTATTTAAAAAAGAAATTCTCTAACCATGGACGTTGTCGGAACGACACTCTTTTGCTTATGTCCTTTTGGAGTAATCAAGGAAGTTCAAAGGAAGCATCTGATTCACTTTAATGTCGATATTTTAAAACGAGATTGTCGTGGCAAGGATTTTCAATGAATGTATAAATAGAATAAGAGATGGAATAATAAAAATAATATTAAAATGTTGAAGAATGCAAAGATTAATTCATAGGGTGACCATAATTGAACGTTGATTTGTGACGAAATAATGCGTTTTGGTGATTTTTTTCAGTGACTTCGGCAGTCTTAACAAGGACGACGTGTACGGTAACAACGAATTGGCCTTCAGAACTGCCGCTGAACATCTTGGGATCCCTGCTTTACTCGACGCCGAGGACATGGCCTCTTGTTCTGTACCCGATCGACTTTCAATTCTCACTTACTTATCGCAATTTTATCAAAATTTTGGAGGTAAGTTCTCACAATTTATGCTATCAATTACAATTCATTATAATCTTTATCGCTATAAACTTAAGATCATGTGATACTACTTGTTCGCTTACAAAAACTATCATTTGAAATTCTCTGCCACGATTGATCTGTCGGATACAAACCGTCCAACGATTCTTTGAGTCGCCGTTCACATCTCTTATTCGACATCGTATAATCTGTTGCAGAACATTTTCGGACAGGAATATTCGTTCTATCTCTGTCGCATTAATACATCTTTCACATAACCTTCATATGCAGAAAACACAATGCAAAAAATATTAATACATCGGTATCGAGTATTACCGCTACGACATTGACACTGATTTAAATATATAAATTACTTTGGGTTTGCCAGTGGTTTATAATTTGTATTTTTACGCAGTTGAAATAATTTCAACAAGATAACCATCGGCTTGATGCGATATCGCATGATTTACCTCCATTTCCGCGGAAAATCGATTGATCCGACTATGGTGATTTTCTTTTATAGAATAAACACTCAAGTCGAAAGATTCTATAAATTTTACAGCGCAATAACGATGACGAAAAAAATCTACTTTTTTTGTGGAAAAATGAAAGTTAAATCTGCCAAATTGTGAAAAATATTTAAGAGTTAAAAAAAAAAACGTTTCTGTATTGACACAGAATGCCCCATACGTGTAATAACAATTCATCCTTGAATGTTGCTTCAATAATCAAACAGGATTTTAGTTGCGGGGCTGATATTTGTCATAGACATGACATAGACCGAATATACCGCCAGTCAGACATTTACAGCAAGAGACGAAATTGAATGATTCGTCGACGGATCATTTTGTCAACTTTTCAACCTGAATAATCCAACTTTCGTTTAATCATATTATTATATATTTACACTAGTACTATGGTTGCATTAATGGGTTCGATAAAATGAATATCGAAAGAATCGTGTCGTTGACTGTTACTGTTGAATTTGAAGGCCTCGAGATTGGTACAAGCTGCGGTTATGCTTGACAAGAGTCTACAGCATTCGAATAGCACTATAGCATGTTGTAGTAAAAAACGAAAATTAGGTTCCTAAGCCTTCTAAATTGCTATCTATTTATATAACTTTGTAGAATATAAATTCAAGTACTCGACGTTATAATTAATCATTTTTGACAATTAGATCTAAAAAGAAATATAGTTCATACGATAATTTGTAAATTACTATCTTTATATTCTGTCTAGAGCTGATGAAATTTGGTACTAAAGATTACTGTAATCTATGGTACAATTGTTGAATTTGTAGAGTACCAACGTACAAGTCAAGAAAGAATTTATGAAAAATGTGTAATACCACACGAGTGTCTCGCGTGGTCTTAAGGCGAGGCAAAACCTCCATACTCATACAGATGTGCTGCTTCCGTGAGCCACACTAGCCCATCTCTTTCGCCTCGCCTTAAGGCAAAACACTCAAACCATCACCGATTCTTTGACATTATTGTCTTGTAGCACACTGAACAGAATTGAATAAAATTTGGACAGCGGACCGCACGTACGTAAATCTCTGTTGTAAATGCTAGTGAAATTGTCTAAAACAAAAAAATTACAGATTGATTATTTACAGACAAGGCTGGATGGAGAAATAAACGTCCATAATTATTTCACGGAAGAAAAAAACTTATAGCAACTTTAGATACGATAAACTGAGAAGTCTTTCTCGGAAAAAACAGTTTTTATTCTCGACAAAACATCCACGAGACAGGGCCGAAAACCCTGCCAAGTACGAATGCGGCCGCGAGAGAACGCTAGAGCTCCGTTCTATGATACCAGTGACTTTGGACCCTGCTAACGATAGAAGAACCATAGATTTTTACAATTTTACTAGCACTACACAGAAATTCAGGTATAGGCAGTCCACTGTCCAAATTTTATTCAATTCTGTTCAGTGTGCTACAAGAAAAGAATCTCTAAAAATTCGATGCGATGGTGTGAGCTGGTGTAAGTGTTTCTCCTCAATACTTACACAGATGTGCTGCTTCCCTTTTACTCCGCCGTGCGCGCCATACTAGTTCTATCTCCTTTGCACTGATAGGTGAAATATAGTGGTTTCGTTTCCCGTAAAAATCCAGGGTGTTAAGGCGATTGGTGTGGACTTTTGACCAGTATTAACCGATTTCGTGATAATTTTAACTATTTTAATTATGTGTTAAATTACAACAGAAGCGATTGTGTTGTAAGCGAGCGAATTGATAATGCATTGAGTGAAGCTACTGTTCCCATTAACCCTCCGCAGATTTGTTACAAATGTCTTAAACAAGATAAAGCTTTTTGTCGCTTTTTTTTAAAAAACTATTTAGTAGGCAGTATTCAACTGCAGAAGCCTCAGAGTTGTCATGTATATCACCGTCAGCAACAACAGCAGCAGCTAGTCTTTCTGTGTCCCTGATTCTCAGTGCCTTCAGGCCAAGCTTTCTCTTATCACAAACATAATAATTTATCTGGCTCGGCTTGACTTCACGTTACGACCCCAAGCAACAGCCTCAATCGCCATCAAAATAGAGCAGAATCGACCTTAAGTGCATTTTCCTTAAAATAATTGCCTGCTAACATTTTACACGTATTTAATATTCATTATTTTGTATGTTAATAATTATTTTGACACAAAATAGATACTAAGCCATGTGGAGTAGCTATTAAACTATATCCTTACGTATTTTATGTAACACGAACATGTAATCAGAGGGTTTATGTATGCAACCTACATTGGATAATTAAGGTAGTTCTTGGGGCAGAGAAGTCAAGTCAATTATCAGGCGGGCACGGTATACACGCTGTGCTAAAGTTACAATTTTTAACTTAAGGGGAGGCGAAATATCCATGAGTGCGAAAGAGATAGAATTAGTATGGCGCTTACGGCGAATTGAAAAAGACGGAGCACATTTGAGTAAGTATGTAGGTTTCGCATCCTCTTAAGATTTCTCGTTGAAAGGGCCTTTGAGGTAGATTCGAATTCTACAATGTGCGATTAATGGTGCTCAAGGATCAGCATATTAAAAATTCATTGATTATCCGCTACGCGAATAAATCCAAGGGCCAGCTTACAGTAAAAAAGTTAAATACACGAGACTGTTGATTGACCCAAGGTATCTCTTTCTTTTTTTAATCAAGTCATTCAGAAATTTGAATGACTCGATAAAAATGAAAAGATAGTCGTAATACGCTCTGTGTCATCTGTCTGATCTATAAATCGAATGAATAAGTAGAAGCGAATATTTGGACATTTGTTTTGTCGTTAACTTTCTCTTATCACGAGCTACTAATCAAGTACCTCGAGAGTGCTCGTACCAATAACAATAACAATTATAGAGAGACGAATTGAGCGCAACTTTACAAGTCCACGTGTCGAACGACTCTGGTCACGATTTGTTCAAGTCATCAGGACCGACTGTTACATTTATTTTTCTCTCAATTCTCTTTGTAGTGATATTCTGTTCATCTCTATAGCAACACTAAGACTGTAAATGGTCTTTGTAATATTTTATCAGTGGCATTGATGCGATACATTTTAAAAAATTCTTTGTGCTATTTTTCAATTTATTTATTCCACCGTTAATATTCCTTGGAATTAGGACAATGTTTTTAAACAAATAAACAAATTAAATCATAATAATACAAGCTGCGTAATAAAATAATTTTTAATTACGATATATTTGTGGGGATTGAAGTAAGTTGATAATTTCGAAACGATAGAATAATATATTCGGTCGCGCGATCGAAGATGTTACATGCTTGCTCGAAGCTACCTGTTCGTAAGCGCAGCCACGATTATCGACGCTCGACGCTTTCGCCAATCAAGACTCTTAGTCTTGCTATTCCTCGGTTACTCTTACGCAATCGACCGAATGACGAAGGAAACTACACGCCACGCCATGTACCGGCGCTCCTTAATCGAGTACTTGAAAAGGTCTCTAGAGTTGTCGAGGATTCTCTCTCCGTAATCTCAAATGTTTGTCGCTTGGATTATTTTTCATTGCTTGAAAAAATATTAACGGTTCGATCGTAACGAAAGGTTCATCGTTTGGATTATTGTTATTTTCCTTAAAAAAATTGTGGGTTCGATCGTATCGAAACCATCGTATATTCGATAAAAAACGATCGGTTTTATGTTTATATTTATATAATTTTTCTCCATTTAGTATAATTGACAGAATTCTTTTTCTTTCGAAAGATCTCGTGTAGTCGAACAGAAAATACCGTTGACATAATCCCAGTATATTAATTTTTACAGCCGCGAGGGCACTTTGAAAATCTTGAAAAATAATAGAAATTTTTTTTAATCAACGATATGCAGTGAAAAAATTAGGAATTAAATAAAAATCATCACACTCTATGGAAATCAAGGCCAAATTGTTAAGCTTGATAAATCGTGAAAAAAGTAGGCAAAAAATATCTCATTAACTTTTCACGATTTTTTCTTGAATTTTACAATAAAAAAAAATATTTATATATGTATTGAATTGCAAAGACTCTGCAATTATTTTTGGTCCCTCAATAACATTCTCGCTCCTTGGTTATAATAAAGTTGAAGTATCTGTTGCTTTCACAAGGATTAACTACGATATTAAATGTCCCGCGGCACTGATCGAAGCCGAAGATTCGAATCGCTGTACCTATAATCGCTGGACGCCACACCGGATAACGCAAGTATAGCGATATAATAAACGCGCAGTGCAAGAAAGATCTCGCGGAATGATCGCCGGCTGTTGCGATAAATATCGGCAAATTTAACGCAATTTTGCAACGAAACGACTGATCGTTGAGAAAAGCCTGTCGGCAAACTACTTTTGCAAGACGCATGTCATGTGTCCAGAGAAATTTCTATAAATTACGGTGACTCGGACACACTGACTTCTCTCGATCACAGTAATCTACACACGGTGTGTAGATTCCACACAGATTTCTATCTTTTCGAACTTGTCGCTCGTCTTGATAATCTTTTTAGCGTTTTCCTCTATCGGATACGGGCATTAAAATAGAAATACAGTTACACGTCCCGTCTTTAGAAAATATATTAATAATAATAATTTAGATTTTTCTTGTTACTTATTTATAAATGAATTTCTCAAGCTGTTTGTATATCGGTACAGTAGAGAAATTTTAGTTGTGTTGTCGTTGCAATGGCATACGAGTACTCGTCAAGTATAATTCGTGCATGTCGTGAGAAAGTCTCGGTAAGAATGCGTACTTCGCGCGTGCCCACATTTTCCCGTTTTCCCGTTGTGCAACTAATGCAAGTTGAAATATTAGAAAGTGGGAATTAAGAAACTGCCAAGAGACACTTTTTCATGCCCACTCAACGTTACAATCTTAGAAAGAATAAAGAATCCTTGGAAGATAAATATTTCGTCGATGCTGTTGGTAACTAAAAGTCTCTAAAATCAAAATACCGAGCAACATATAAACATTTACAAAAATATTTTATCACTGTTAATATCTGCATCGTTTAGTGTCTTTTAATAATTTTTCTTCTAAATTAACTTGAATTATCTTTTCAGGTTCTTCTCCAAGTCGACTGGCACTGAGCAGAACGAAGGAAAGCTCGAACGAAGAAATAAGCCCCGTGGTTGCAGAATCTACGAAGCCAAAGGTAAACGAACGATTTTTTTTGTCTTCTTTTTCCCTCCAAATCTTGCTCAAACAACCTTCTTATTTCTCTTTTAAAAAAAAAATTATATTTCGTACTCTTGGTTTAACTTGATTATCGGTACAGATACAATAACGCTTTCTGTCTCGTTTCATTATCCACCTTCGTGTTACCATTTATCCTTCATCGCCGCTGGCTTACACTTTCGTTTAATTCGACACATGAAATTCAATTGGTTCGTCAGCCGATTGTCATTTTCCGAAACAAACAAAATGAAAAGTTTTTTTTTTCATTTTTTTCATAACGCCTTCGTATCCTGTTTATTATTTTTCTTCATTAATATTATTGCTACTATTATTGCTCGCTGTGTTACATTTATATCTAACCACGCTGTTCATCGCAATTTCATTAATCCTTCTTGACACACAATGGACCAGAATTATTAAAAAATGTTACTTCTCAAAGCCCACAAATTATTAAATTAAATCAAACTAAAAGTACAACAGAGCCAATTTGTGCCAGATAATTCAACAGATGTCAAAAATGATAACATCTCCGTAGTCCCCGATTTTATTTTAAAAAAGTGTTTTATTTATTTTAACGATAAAAAAATCATTTAAAATTCCATGAGATTGTTTGTAATGGTGTTTCGATTATGTAAAAAAAAAAAAAAAAAACAAGTCTCAAATCCGAATATAACAAATTGTAGAATTTCGATATTTTTCAATATTATTTTCTCTCAAAAAATGTAACAAGTTACATTTTTATCTTCGGATCAGGGAATTTTTTTCACATCAGCGGAATGAACTTTTTATACGATTTTTACTGATAATAAAATAGAGCACTTGTTTCAAACGCAATAATTCTCCCTTTGACCGTGAAATAAAAATGTAAATTACATTTTAACGTGGAATTTAATAAAAATAGGGACAAGGCAAGGCAGTAATTCGCGACTTTTCTCTTAACTCGCTAAGAATATATTTAAACAAAAAAAAAATAGATTTACTATTATATCAATCTCAAGTGAAATCGCCGAGTATTGCGTCTTGTTGAAAGAGTGTAACGCGATAGTCTGCCTCTATACTTAGCTATCAGTTGAGAACTTTACCCCGGAAGCTCTGCATCGATGTTCGTCGCCACAGAAACCATAGGCCGACTCAACTCGAGCCGAGTCCTCGCTTGTTTTCTAGCCTCGGTTGTTCGTTCTCGTGCTGTATTTGGCGTTGCTCTCCAGCTGTAAAAGGAAAATTGCTGCGGTTGTATCCACCGCATCAAGAGTCTTACGTATATCCAAGCCTTCTTTACGATTAATTTATTACCACGTCGCCGTATTGACTTCCATTGTCCTTCTGCATACCCAACGTCATTTGCTTCTCCTATCACCAGCTCTTTTCTTCCCTGACATTTTAGTCATTTTTATTTGCAAATTTAATTCTGCTCTGGAAGCACGAGTTTTTCTTCACCAAATTCTTCGTTTATGAAGATTTTATTCTTGTAGTTCTATGTTTCGTATCGCATACGTTAACCGTTTCCTCTCACGTTCCGCCGTGAAACGCATTTTGTTCTATCTCTCTCACACTCATAAATATTTCGGCTCCCTTTAAGGCGAAGCTCGATACCGACGTTTCACCATAAAACTTTTGGCACATTTCTCTAACCCACATTTTTGTATGGATGTCACAAGATCGGGGCTCACCGCGCGAAAATGGCACGGAGTGAAACTTGCAATTCCGAAATTTTTCAGAAAATCTGTGTCACAAGATAAACGTGTTAAAAATGTTAGCTCTGTCTCTCTTGCACTACCGATGCCCAATGGCGAAGCTCAGACAATAATGCGCCTCGCGTTAACTTTTGCACGTCATCCTCTTTGCTATTTTTTTTCTGTTTTTTTCTGTAGACGTCACCACTCGCCAGCAATCATCTTTACTGGAATGGTCAATTCGTATTAATCGTAGCCAGTCGTCGTTCGACATTTCGCGCGAATAAATAAAGTTGTAAAGTCACCTGTGTTGCATCCCCGTGCGACTAATCGTGGATATTCAACTCTCTCTCTCTCTCTCTCTCTCTCTCTCTCTCTCTCTCTCTCTCTCTCTCTCTCTCTCTCTCTCTCTCCTTTTTACAACCTAATCGTAAATACATTCGTCCCTAACATAAAAATGATATCTACAGAAATATAAATAGATATTGAATTTATACTGTCCACGCAGAGATATTGATTTATTATTCAATGTTGATTCCGCTCTGATCCATCGATATCAATGGTCGCTCAATGCCTCTGCTATAAATACATATTCAACTGCTTTTTTAGATGTCTGGAACACTATCGTTAAATTGTGGGAGCTACACTAACGATGAGAGAAAAAAAATGGTACTGTCAACTATTAAAAGGGACAAATATTAATTGCTAGTTCATGGAATTATAATTACCGTAATTACCTTTAATTGGTTTGACTATAAAAATAGTCGATGCAACTATACAAATAGTCGTATGGATTAAAAATTTAAAGCTACCACTTAAGGATGCTTTACGATTGCCAACCAAGAGTTTCGATAAAAATTCGAGGATTCGCGATAGGAGAAAAATATTATAAAATAGTTGTCATACCGAAGATACTAAGAACAATGATTTCTGATAAGAATAAAGCCGAAAAATATAATAAATTAGTTAGAAACAAAATTGTTACGACAAATTTTCGATAAAATTTATTTGTCGTGTTTTGGAGTTGTTTTTTTTTTTAAATAATTTTTCTGCTATCGCGAAATACATAAATTCTGATCGACTTTCACTTTTAACTGAGAATTTATACGTGAAACATACTTAATAATTGCCACAACTACAACGATTACTTCGATTGTATGGTTCGTCATAATTTACTCTCACAACTTTTTATTTAATTTAACTTTATCATTTTTCAATCGGCTCTTCATTTTTTATTCAATGCTAATAAGTTGTCAAAAATATGCAGAAAATAATGTTTTAAATGAAGAAAAAAAAAGAAACAGTGCGTTTAAACGATACAATTTACGCTGGCAAATGTAGTAACTCGACACGTCGATGTTCACTTTATACCGAGAGATACAGGTGCATACGCACCTTCTTCAACCTCTTCTCGTGACTGTGCGGAATCCGTGCAATTTCCGTCAACGACTTCTTTCTCGAGTTCTCTTAATTGGACCACCGGTGTCGTCGCACTAGGTATACATGTATACTCTTACGAGTTCGCTTCATCTTCACTCGACAGCCAATAAGTTCTTTTTCATCCTACGAAGGTGGTGTTAAATTTCGCACTTGTTATTATCGAAACTTTTACTATTCTTTAAGGTTTTTCGTTTCAACGTCACGTGTGGTACTCTACAAAAAATCCAACAACATGACGTACCTATACTTACCTACCTAACATTAATTGATTAGTAATCGAAGTGAATTTCCCTCTGATATAAAGAATTTTTTATTAAATTTTCTCTCAAGAGAGAACACCCTGTATGTGTTGGCGAGGTTGCCGTTGCTGAGCCTCGTTCGATCATCGGCAACCTCCCGAGTCCTGTAATACAAGGTAGAAAGAGATCAGAGGAGGTTCACAGAACCAGCTCAACGCGGTTCAGAAACTGCGACTAGAACCGCAGACTGATAATTTTCCTTGGCTCTCGGCCCTTGAACCTGTACTACTTTGTACCGAGAGTTCAATTCCCTGGCTATCTTTAATCGACATACTTCAGGACCATTTCAAGAGAGAATCTAAATTATTTTAAAAACCTTGTGTCGATAAAAGATCAATTATTCCATCGTATTCAATGAATTTTCAAGTGGTAGATACTTTTCCAGCATTTTTAAACGTCACAACGAGGCTAAATTCAATCAAATTCGTTCCACTTTTAATGAAATTTCTACCGTAGCGAATGGTATTGCGCGTTAAGCTTCCTCTCTACCTCTATTTGCAGATGAATCTCAGGTCTTTGACTTGTATCAGTTCTCATCGTGATGGTTGCCGGATTCAGTGAGTCTCTGGCGACTACTTCGAGCGACGTAATTTCCTTTACTCACTCTTATTTATCTATTTTTTCTTCTCTTTTCTCTCTTACCTACTTATCTATACGTCTATCTTTCTCAGTAGCAAGCTGGCAAAGCCTTCTCCGGACGATTAACTTGTTTTAGTTATCCAACGCTGCTAGTGAACGTAATTCTTGGCTCCGTATCGCGCTGCTTCTATATACATGCCAACACATAGGCCATTGACATTAAAGGCCTCTGTGCTATAACGCCGAGCCTCTGCATCCTCTTCGCGACACGCACTCATTATTTTTATTTTTATTCTTCTCAAGTCAATAATAATATTAGCAAGAGCTCATAAAAAAAATAAAACAGCCGTTTATACAGAGATACCATTTCTGACTCTGACGGGCAGTCATCCTTGGTACGATATATCAATTCTGACCATCATTTTAGCAATGAGTTTAAGCGCTTAGCACTCCAAGTGTTGTTTATACAAAAAATAATTTTCGTCATTTTATTGTTATTTTTGCTATTTTTTTATTATTCTTTTGCCCAATTGTTAGACAGATGTGTACGTAAATACATTGATGTCAAATAGAAATATTAGGATAGAAGGTTTGAAAACTTGGGATGGATATAAATGTTTTATAATTGTTTTAAATATATATATTTTTTTAATCGTTTTGTAATTACTGTTTTGTCATTGTCTCGTGTTTGGTTGGATATAATCGTATAATTGAAAATCAATTAAACTGTTCCAACTATGGCAAAAAAGCGATTAAACGACAAAATAATCTTATTTTTTTTAATTTGGTAAAAATAAACTTGGAACGTCTGCAGTTTTTGTTCTCATTCGATATTATCGCGGTTCGGATCACATTGGATACGGAGCGTGACGTCTAGCAGCTATGTCGCTCCCACTTAAACTCCAGGCGA
The DNA here is from genome assembly GCA_963942595.1 of Cylloceria caligata. NCBI lineage: Eukaryota > Metazoa > Arthropoda > Insecta > Hymenoptera > Ichneumonidae > Cylloceria > Cylloceria caligata. The sequence continues at coordinate 285,819 of OZ012709.1, forward strand.
GATACGTGTTGCGTTTACTTATTATTGTGGTATTCGCGGTACCCCATTCGCTCTACCTAACACCGTAAGAATGCCAGTAAAGCGCTAACGCACGTGATTTATTCTGATCACGGAAGCAAAAGAGAAAATTGGATCAATGTTCGGTCGTCCTCGTGATACTCGAACTCTCTGTTACTCAGCTAAATTTATTCGTTCGTTCGCTCGACACCGCGACGTTAAATTGGCGTTATATGCACGCGCATGTCTGACAAAGTGGATCACGAGCTCAACGCAGTACCAATCGCTCTGATTGCTATCACTCGGATCGAAAATCTAAAGCTCCAAGCATCTAAATACATTTTTTAAACATCTTTTACGCGTAAATATGTAATAAAACTTACCTGAAAGATTGAATAATTTATTTATCGCGTTAAAGTGCAAAAATAAACATTTTATTTCTAAATATTAATCAATTAAACAATTATTGTAAACACTGTGTCAGCGGTCTTGCGATATGCACAAAAGGCCAAAGTCAATCTATGTTTGCTAGATTCATACGTTAAAATATCGATGATAATTGATCGAACAATACGCACGATTCTTACCTCGTTGTATAATAAGATCAACTCTTGCGCTTTGCATCGTTGATAGACGCAGTGTTAAAAATAATTTTGAGAAAATAACGATAACTGGAATACAATGATTTAATTAATTACAAACGTGTCCGAGTTGATTATAATTATATTAAATTAACAATAAAATATTTCCATAAAGCGCATTGCGAAGCGGGCGCGTTAAATCTGAAAGTTTGTGTCCGTATCGTTGTATTAAAAAAAAAAAAAGAAAAAAAAAAAAAGAGTGTCATCCACACGAGCCAGCAACGTTTAATGCCTCACCATTTATTTTTGTTCTCCAGGAGGAAAGCTTGGACTTAATGGGGCAATATAAACCCGAAATATTCTGCTAGAAGGTAATTGCTTTGTCGTTATTGTTTCGCTTATCTCACGTTCTTATTTTTGCTTGTTTATATGTTTTTTGTTGTTTTTTTGTTGTTTTGTCCGCTCATTGTTATCGTTTCTTACTTCACTTTGTTCATCATTGTGATAATGTGTGGTGATTTATACATTTAGTTGCATGCTGTTGCACGCTTGACAACATTGATGCTGTACGATACTCAACACTGCACGTTTATTCATAATAATATTAATGTTATCACAGTTTTGTCTTTCGATTCCTCGTTTGTGTTTTACACGTACTCGATTCCTACCCATTCTCCCAAAAACTTTATTACATTTCAACGGATAATTAAGGGGAGGCGAAACCTCCGTACTCGACACACGAATACCAAGGATACAGAGCCAGTATGGCGATAACAACGGAGTGAAAGAGAAACAGTAAAACTCTGTAAGTACGGAGGTTTCGCCTCTCCTTGATATCTTTGGAACATAATTATATATTTTCTTTCTCATTAAAAAAAATATATATATATGTATTATAGATTGATGAGTTTATTGAAATTGCATACAAATTGAAAATACAACATATTGAAAATTGAATATACTTTTCTATTTAATTAAATTTTTTATTAAATAGAAATTTTTAATAAATAGTCCAACAGAACCGATTTGTTTTTTTTTAACCATTCAACAGTTTAATGTGTCGGCAAATATATTTTACTTAAAAGAAGACTTTTATCGATTGTTGTTTAACGAAAAATAAAGCGTAAAAATATCATTGGGGTGATATACGACCCCAACACCATAGAAATGTTAAGGTAGTTGAGTCGTGAGGGGTAGGCAGGTGCTCGGTCGGTCGTAACCGAATTTGCGCGAGAAAGAAAGAAATGGAACTCGCTGATTATCATTTCTCTCATGATTTTCTATAAAAACTGTACGATAAATCCGATTTTAATATGAATTTATGATTTCCTTATAGTTTTCTCTTTCCGTTGGTATGTTTTATAAAAACACTATTTCGAAAAGTTCTTTTCCAAGCTTGAATTATTCATGAAGAAGCTCTTTCCGCATACGATCCATATTAAAACAGTTGATTTTAATATTTATTCATTGGAGAATTTCTCTAAATTCGAAACGACGGTGATATTTAATTTCTTAATTTCATCATCGATAATCGATTGGAGTAGAGTAGAGTGAAAGTATTTGAAATGAATTATTAATTTATTAATAATTTTTAAATATACGAAAGAAAGTACAAAGTAAACCGTAGCACGTTGTTTTCTTATTTTTTTCTTTTGGTCCGTCGTTTGCACATCCTCCTCTGTGAGGAAGTTCACCGATCAATTTTGACTTCTTCGTAGAGTAAATTATCTGAACGACGGACCTAAAGAATGAGTAAGCAACGTGCAAGGTTCTGCTTTGCATTTATTTTTTACTTTTGAAGGTGCTGAGGTATTTTTGCTACAAAAGTAAGTTCAAAAATGAAAAAGACTAGAGTATATCGAGGTAAAAAAATTGAAGGTCTCACACGTAAATACGCAACTGCAAACGTTTGTATCATATCTCTAATATGGAATGAGTAAAGAAGATGCACACGTAGGTAGGTTTACGATGGGTTAAATTCTCTGTCACGTTGCATAGATTATTAAAGCTGGCGTGCACGAACGTAGCACATAAATTATAATTCTTAGTCGCTAGTCTCGTGTACGTCTCGTCACGTTTAACCAACGTTCGGTGAATGTGGAAACATAAACGTCCGGCTGAATAAAGGATTTAGAAAGAAAGAAAGAAAGAGAATGAATTACGAGAGAAGTACAACGTATAACTCTTTTTCCATCTGCGTCTCGAAAGTTTTGAATGTTACGACCTATTGTTGAAATTTTAAACAAATATTTGTATGATCTTTAAGCATAAAACTGTCGAGAAAAGAAATATTGCAAATATAAATAATAATTTCAATAATTTCGGTAAGAAAAAAATGAGCTTTGGGACAGTCATTATTAATAAATAAAATAAACAAACTTAAATAAAGTCGATACAACGCGGAAGATGTAAACGGTGTCAAATACGAGAAAGAACAGGCAGCGCTTTCGTGCGCTATTTATAAAGGGTTGCAGTTGGTAAGTACGACGATGGGCGACGGTGGATTCGATGGTTGGCGCATACGGAGCACGCGCCACGAATCGTTGAGTAGGAAATTACATTATGCGGTTAGTGTTTCCACGATAGTTGACGATTAAAGAAAGAAAAAGATGGTCGTAACGTATTCGTGAACGCGTCTCGGAGTAACGACACGCCCGTTTCGTTACTCGTTGTGCCTGCACTGGCTGCAGTTTTTTTTTTCCTTCTCGTCAACCAATCGAGTGAAGCGCGTGTTTTAGTTTAGCTTTGCATCAAAATGTTCGACGAGCTTTATTCAAACGATCGTGAAATACACAATAAAGCGGTAATATTGATGATCCAACGAAATTATTATTAAATTACCGATTAATTGTTTATCAACTTAATAAAATTATTGCAACGTCATTCTAATTTTGAATAAAACTTCGTAGAGTCCCGCGACGATTGATTTTTCGGATAAAAAACAAGAACGGTGAGTTGTAGAATTGTTAGATGCGGTTCTTCGCTCTCGTTTATCAGAAAAATTAATCGTGGATAAGAAATTTGCATTGCACTTGTTATTTTACCAACTGAGGTTTAGCGCACCATCTTAAGTAAGGACATAAGCGATCGATTGTCTTTATAGCTTCGTCTTAAGGCGATGCGCAACACCTTTCTGTCGTTTTCTTTCGCTTTACGGCGTTTGACAATAATATCTCCCTTGTACTCGCGATTGCTGAGATGTTGCAGCACATCTACTCTTGAGTGCAATTCTTTTAAGCTCCTGTCAGATAAATAATGTAGCACAGTATTGAAAAGGATGAAAGCATATCGTCCGACGAAAATGACACCGATGAGATTAATAGTGACAAAATCATAATTATCGAAATTACGTCACCGGCGCCGCGTGTGCAAATAGCTGCCGTCCGTTGATGCGTCACTGGATTGACCGCGTTGAAGAGCCCGAACGTTGAACTCTTTCACTGACACGCTTGGAACGCATATCAAGGAGATTCGGTGATAGGCGTAGATTTATCCAAGATGAAAGAAAAAAAAACTATATTTTTCATATGTTCTTGGTAGATGGATTATCTTCAATTGTGCAGAAAAATTTTAAAAGATCGACGTTCAATTGCTGAGAAATGCGAGGTCAGAGTAATCCAGATTTTGCTATATAGATATACTCCACGAATAAATATCTTTTGTGCCATAATTTCGGCATCTGGACGGTAAACGTGGATGAAGTTGATATAAAAAACTTTTTTAATGTAGCAAACCACCATAAGGTGTTTTTCTTTTTTTTTTTTTTTAAGGCGACATCTAGATTTTTCTCACATTTTTTTACAGTTATGCTTAGAGAATATCAAGTACGAAAGTATTAAAAAATTGTATGAGTCCACCGTTCAGTGTCACTGAATGATGATACGCGTTTTGGAGGAAATATTTTTCTACATAACATTGTACATTGTACATAGAAAAAAAGACTTGTATGATTCTAATGATCGAATCTCATTAACGTAGCGAGCTGCGCAAGTGCCAGAAGTTAGGGGTGGCTGGTTACTTCGTAATAACCTGCAGAATGAAAAAAAAAAACAGAGAAAAAATGTTTAAGTAATTTTACAATCGGAATAAAATTAAAATTTATTAACGAGACAAGCGGAATAATGAAAAAAAATCGTCTTCTTTCTCGTTAATGAATTGCCCGTTAGACTATTATCGAATGATTTGCAATACGATCCGCGGTGTATGTAAATCTTTATACGACATACCGCTTGCGAACGGAATGTATACACATTCTTCGGAGCGTTGATGATCGTCCATTCTAAAACGCAAGTAAAACGATCTATCCGATATCTAGTCCGCGAATAAACGCTGAGGTATAATCGGTGAGTACTCGTATTAATCACCCGAAGACTTAAACTTGAGAGTGCAAACTCGACACACTCGTATTTCCATTTGCTTGATAAATATAGCTAGATATAGAAAGTATAACTGGTCAAGATATAACTAAACGTGTGGATCTGTAATGAATTTTTTGAAAATTTCAAGTTGACCGTATCTGTACAAACAGACTAGAATTATTGCTGCTACAGCAGCAGCACATTTTTCTAGCTAGTAATTTATTAACGATAACAAGTCAATATAACGATAACCATTGGTAAAGAAGGGTACCCGTAAATAATTCGAATGTATGTTAGCATATTAATGTAAAAAATATATTAATTGTTGTAAACTGAATGAGCGCTGCCTAAAATTTCGTAGATGAAACTAAATTGTGATTAAACACCGAGTCAACTGAATAAAAAAGGAATAATCGAATAACCAAATTTATTCTGTAACATTTGCAATAACACGTGTGTAAAAAATAAATAAAAAATAATATCAGAGCACGCATCGTGAATGTAAATTCATTCATATTTAACTAAGGATTTTTTTGTCAATTTATCCAGATGGGCCCACGTGTGGGGATGCGACGAGAGCCCTGCGCGGTCTGCGGAATGCCGATCTTCCTCGCTGAAAAACTCATGATATCCCGAACCCCGTATCATCGAACGTGCTTTCGTTGTGCACGTTGCAAGAACCAATTAACGCCGGGAAATTATTACGAGACCGAGGAAGGACAATATTGTTGCGAAACTTGTCCCGATGAGGAAGAAACAAAATTATCGGCGAAACCAATTTTGCATCAGGCATATAATGATGCCGTGGTGCTTGGCCACGAAGACGTAAATCAACAAGATAGTAATTTTACATCTGGCTATCAGAGGTCTCTCAGCGATGAAGAAAAGACGGAAAGAGGGGCGCAATTGGAGGAAGAAATATTAGATAGAGTCGCCTATCTTCCTGGGTCTTTGATTTCGAAGGAGAAGAAATCCTCAGACGAAGCTCTGGTTCCTGAAAATATTTCGCAGACCGCACAAATGAGACTGAACTTTATGGCGAATCATATGCTCTCGGAGAATCTCAAGAAAGGCTCGGAAATTTCGGCGAGCAACGACGAAGAATATTCTTCGGGGGCAGAGGGCGCTGAGGAAGCGAGAAGAATCAGCTCGTCACCCCCTGGCGACAATTTTCCAAACAGTCGCAGCAGTTCAGAGGGCCCGCTTACCGGAAAAAACGGTGGCGATGAACGCGTGGACGCCGCGAAAATTCCCTCCCAAGTTACAAAAGATCGCAGTTCGATTTCCCACGAACTTAATTCTGTAGATATCGGTAGAAGTAGCGGTAGTATCGATTTTAATAGAAAAAAGAAAACCGACAACATAAATTATAGATTAGATGATGTAGAAGTTTATGAGAGAGCGAAGAGCTTCGACACTGCCACGAGTGAAGCGACACAATATAATCATCGTTACTCTTACTTAGACGATAAGGATACCTCGGTTAAACAGGATACCAAAGATACACTTGGTCTAGATATCCATCGTGACGCCAACGAGCGTCAGGAAGTAATCGCGAATACCAGTCAGTGCCTGTCGCTCGTTCAGAGAAGACTAAAAATGTTTGAAAGTTCGGAGACGAAAGTTCAAGACAAGAGAAAAGGAGAACTAAAAATAAATTCTTCGTTGAATGAAAATGTCGACGAAAGTTCATTCGCCGATGAGATAATAATTGCAAATGAAATCCACGAAGAAACTAAGAGAATCGGAGATAAAGCGCTGGAAAAAACAGAAATTCCGTTAGAAAACGAAGAAATAAAAATAAACGAAGAAATTGATTCCTTTTCCAGACCTGAAGAAGAAGATAAATCTAAAAAAACGGAAAATCTAATATTCCCAGATAAAATAGAAAGAAAAAATCCTCCGATCGTTCCAAAACGTGTCGCTCTTGAGGCTCGTAATGTTGCTAAATCGAGAGCTAAAAATCTCGGTGTAACTGTGCTAAACGCCACGGGCATCGATTTAAGCGCTGAACAAATTTATCCCGAAGATTTAAATCCATTTAAGAGCGACGAAGAAGATGATCCCGAGACGATTGAACGAAATTTCGAAAATTCGCGAAGCAGCAAAGTCTCAACGAATCCATTCGGTAGCAGCGACGAGGACGATGACGATGACAATGATGATGATTATGATAGGGTGGGAGAGAAAGAGAACGAGGAAAAGAGAGGAAAAATCATTGCACCACCTCGTCCAGCTACAAGAAGCAATGTCGCTGGTAAAAAGAGTGCGGAAGATACAACCGAAGAGATCGATGAAGCACCGACGAAGCGAAGGTTAAAAGCTCCGCAGATACACTTGAATCCCTTTTGGAGCGATGACGACGATGATCAGGAGACCGAGGACGAATGCGGAGTTCAAAGTTTACCGGCTTATACCCCAGTTCCCAAACCACGAACGATCAAGTAAATAAAAATGTTTAATTCCGATGGAGCCCATTCGTCGAAGATTTTTTTCGACAAATGGGTTTCGATTTTATTTTACAAGATTTTGTTATGAAACAGAATTCCAGATTTGTCCTTTGTTTATTATTTTTACGTTGAATGCAGAATTTTGAAAATATTTAATATAAATATTTAAACAATTTATATTTTTGAAAAATTGATGGCCCGCGATGCCTATTTTTTTAAAAATATGTTTACGCGAATAAAATAAAATGATGTTTCATTAGACAAAAAATTAAGTCTACAAAACATTTGTTAAACTATAATTTTTTTAATTAATTTATTAATGACTTTTTGTGTATTATTATTGAAAATCAATGTTCTTCGTATCTTCAATGTGGTTTATTTATTTTTTAAAAAGTCATTTCTCCTATCGTTAAGTACGAAAATGTTGATCGAATGAAACTTTTGGGTGGCGATTTGCATACACGAAGAATCCTAAAATGGCATTTGTTTCGGAATTTCTATTTGTTTCAAATAGATAACTAAGAGAAATTACTTTTACAACTTCAGTCAAACATCGCAGAGAAAGAGAGAACTCGACCGAGGCGATGTATACGCCTCGAACAGTTCACTGGGTAGCACAGGATCAACATCGACACACGGTGGAACTTATAAAAAGAAGAAACCTGCGCCTCCGCCACCTATCGCCAAAGAATTATTTGCGTCGGGTGCAGATCCTCTACTCACACCAAACCGAAGGCCTTACACGGGCAGCGTGAGTATAAAATTGATCAATCGTTATTTCGTCAATGAAATCATTGATAATTAATTATTGTAGAATAATTCCGTGCACACAACGCCACGAGCTCGAAAAGCAAAACCTGCGCCACCTCCACCGATGCCAACGAGTACTCCGTGCAATACAAATCTCATAGCGAATCTCACACTATCGGAATCGCCGATAATCGACAACGGCACAATATTCGAAAGCGTGGATTACGATACTTGGGATGACTCGAAGATTGGCAAGGACGAAGCTAACAGAAACAAACAGAGCATGACGACGCTATCGTGTAACGAGACAAATCTTCACGATGAATACACGGACAAGAGTGTTCAGGGAAAGTGGAAGAGGAAAAAGGGACCTGCACCTGCGAGACCGATCCCTCATAGACGAAAAGTATGTTCGGCGACTTTTTAGTTACTTGGCCTTATTTTAATTACACTCGAACCTTACCTATTCGACTTCCGTGCACTTGACGAACTCATCTATTCGACTATTCGACGAGATGATTGAAATACGCTACGTAATGGAAAGTGGTGCCCTCTATCTTGGTCGAATAAGGAAGTAGTCCGGTGTGACGACCGAAATTTCGACGTTTTTTCATGAATTTTTTTAAATAAGAAAATAAAAAGCGATCGTTTTGAAATTTTTGCATGTTTTTATTGGTATGTTGAAGTGTACAAAAAAAAATTTTTTTACCGAATTTGGCGTCTATTTGTTTATGATTTTTTTATGTTAAAGTGGAGTCCTCGAAAAAAAAAGTGGGTTGCTTCGGGGAAGCACACAGCCTTCCGTAGTCATGCGAAATAAAAAATTCAAAGAGATTATTGTTCTGTAGGCTTAATTCTAACGAACTAACCTATAATATGCATATTTGAAAAAAAAATGGCGGACTTGTGAAAAAAAAGTTTTCAAAATCGAATTTTTCTTTTAAAAAATTGTTTAAAAAAATTAATTTATTATTAAAAAATGAAATGTTTTAAAGGTTAGGTATTTAGCAATGTGTGTCTAAAATAACGGGTAAAATTTTTAGCCAAATCGGTTGAATAGTTTTTAGTAAGTGCTTCCCCAAAATTTCGAAAACGTGGTTTCGAGAAAAACGCGTTTAAAGTTTTGACAACAGATTTTTTATAAAAAAATTATACTTACATTAATCAGCCATGCCTGGTGCATCGAGCTATCTTTCCGTTTCTTCGAAGTGATCATTTTCAGCGGTTTTGAGAGCCCTACGTAAGGTTCTGGCCTCTTTAGAGTTGGCTTCTGCAGTTTTCTCCGCCCTCAAAATTCGTGCATTGTCAACGGTGTCAGCATAGTCCCTGGCTGTTTGATCTATTGTGACGCCCATCACCTCCATAACTTTGATTACAGGTAGAAAACCCTTATTAAAGATGCAGGCAGCCGTATAGGTAGCAATTTCCAAAACGTTTTTTCCAGTAAAAATATGCTTGGGAGCGAAATTCCATACACAGTGATTATAACTCTCGTTATTATTTTGGGTGTTCCCTCCCAAGCATCTTTTCAACAAATCTTCAGACGCTAAAGTCTCATACACTGGTTTCATAAGATTTATAGTTTGTTCGTCAAACGTTACTGGGTGTATTGTACGTAAGTGCTCTCTTGCTTTTGTGCTTTCAGTTGTTGATATTTGCACCAAGAATCTGGACAGTAAGAGTGCTGAGGGTTTTCGTCTGTCGATGTCATGTGGTAGAACGTAGCCCACACGGCTTTCTTAATTTCTTCGAGAGATTTACAGCTTCTGGTGATTGCCAAACCGTAGTAATTAGTCATTTTGAACATTAATTTATTAATTGCCACGGTTTAGGTTTTGCTGGCTTAACGCTGGTCGACGAGTCTCTCTTCGTCCTACGCTTTTTCGGAGCGCTTTCCCCGGTGTTCTTCTCTTCTCCGGCCTTCTTTTTTTTCTCCGCTGCCTCCAGTTGTTTTTTCGGCTTTTGCATACTCGTTCAGAGTTTTTTTCAAACCTTGAAGTGCTCGGTACATTCTTTTCTTCACATGCAATACGCATTCTTGCTTCTCTACTTCTGGTTCGCCACCGTAAGGTTTATCATCGATCAAATTTTTGGAGCAGCTGCTGCTGGCGCGTCGACGCCCTTTCGTACACACTACGGGGCGCTCTCTTCTTTTGGCTATAACTTTAGAAATATTTTTTATTTCGGTCTAAACTTTTACAGTATATTTTTAAGATGTTTTTCTTGCGAAAAATATAATTAAAAAAAATGATTTTTTAAACCCGTTACACCGGACTATTTCCATAAGCGAGTTGCGAGGTTCGGTCGAATAGGCTGGGTCCGACTGCAACTAGAACGAATAAATCACAGCTTTCTTATATCAATTGGATCCCGGGCAGGAGAGAGGAGGGAGGATGTCTCGCGTCGCGTTAATTGACTGAAACAATATTGCAATAATAGATATAATCTTTTTGCAGATAAAAGTTATGTCCCTTGAAGACGTTAAATTAGAACTCGATGAAATCGAAATGCAACAGCAAGGTCTCGAAAAGCAAGGCGTAAGACTGGAACAATTGATCAGGGATAAAGCAGAGACGGGAAATGCCGCGGAAGGTTCGTGAAACAAATTACATTTAACTCATAATAATTAAATAAAGCGTAAGCGATGAAGTATTATTAATTGAAATGAACAATTTGTAGAAACGAGTTTAGGGATGGACGTTGAAGAACTCGTTCTTGAACTTTTCGCCCTTGTCAACGAGAAGAATGAATTATTCAGACGGCAAGCCGAGCTAATGTTGCTTAGAAGGCAACAGAGGCTCGAAGAGGAACACGCCGACATTGAATACCAAATTCGTTGCCTTCTCTGTCAACCCGAAGCAACAAAAACCGATTTTGACAAGCAGAGAGAAGAAACCCTCATACAGAGGTCAGTTTTATTATTATTTTCTCGATATACAGCTCAAAGATTTCTTCTTTAAGTTCACTAAAAGTGAACGGAGTTTACGTCCACTGATCGCAGTAACAAAAAATGTAAAAATAATGTTAAACAAATCTGTAGATCCGAATATAATAAATTGAAGTTTTTTTTAGATATTTCCATTTTTTTAAACTCGTACAATTTTCTTTTTTCGGATCTGGGGATTTTTGCACATGATCGAAACATCGTTATGAACAATCCAACGCTTGGGATTTTAGTATTTAGTAAACTTTTTTACAGTAAAAAAACAATAAGAAACTTCTTTTTTTTTACTCAAATCGGTAATTCTCTTGCTTAAAGCTTTACTAAAATGTTTAGCTAATTGAATTACGGAAAAGAATTTAAATGTTATATTCATTGAATGACGAGTGTTCATTTTTTAATAATTTTTTTATTAAAGATTGGTGGAAATCGTCGAGCGCCGAAACGAAATCGTCGAGTGTCTTGAGATGGATAGACGCAGAGAAGTCGAGGAAGATCGAAGTATTAACACACGGATGGGATTATATGCCGGTAAAGCGGAAAACAAAAACAAAACTGATAAAATATTGGGTCTGGGAAAAAGTTCGTGGTGTTTTTTTTTAGTAAAATTCAACTGGTTTTCTTATAGTGTGAAAATGAATTTATTTAAACCAAATATGCTCCACTATTATCGACAATGTTTCACCATTTTTCGGGTAGAGCCATGATGCCATCGGTGAAGAACTTGTGTGATTTCTGGTTGAAAAACTCAATCAAGTGGTTTTCACAGGCTTTTTTTGAAAGCAGTTTAATTCCACTGAGAGAGTTCTGCAGAGATCGGAATAAGTGATAGTCAGAGGGTGCTATGTCTGGACTATACGGTGGATGCATCAAAACTTCCCAACCAAGCTCTCGCAATTTTTGACGGGTCATCAAAGAAGTGTGTGGTCGGGCGTTGTCATGACGGAAGACAACACCTTTCCTATTAATCTATTCGGGCCGTTTTCTTTCAATTGCTCGGCGTAATCTCTCTAGTTGTCCACAGTAACAGGTGGGCTGAAAAGTTCATAGGCTAATATAGAAAGAAATCTTTTTTTTTGATAAAATTTGATTTTATTATTCAATATAGTTGCCTTCGAGGCCGATACAACGATTATAGCGGTCATACAATTTTTCGATACCATTTTTATAGTACGATTTGTCTTTAGCCTCAAAATAGGCTTCAGTTTCGGCGATTACCTCTTCATCGGCGCTAAATTTCTTTCCCGCGAGCATTCTCTTGAGGTCTGAGAACAGGAAAAAGTCGCTAGGGGCCAGATCTGGAGAATACGGTGGATGCGGAAGCAATTCGAAGCTCAATTCATGCAATTTTGCCATCGTTTTCATTGATTTGTGACACGGTGCATTGTCTTGATGAAAGAGCACTTTCTTCTTCTTCAAATGGGGCCGTTTTTCCGCGATTTCGTCCTTTAAACGCTCCAATAACGTTACGTAATAGTCGCTGTTGATGGTTTTTCCCTTTTTAAGATAGGCGATGAATATTATACCATGCGCATCCCAAAATATTGATGCCATAACCTTGCCAGCCGACTGTTGCGTCTTTCCGCGCTTTGGAGTCGGTTCATCACGTGCGAGAGTGGACTCAGAGTGGACTCGGCTGACTGTCGATTGGACTCCGGTGTAAAATGATGGAGCCATGTTTTATCCATTGTCGCATATCGACGCAAAAATTCGGGTTTATTACGATAGAACAGCTCCAAACACTGCTCAGAATCATCAATTCGTTGTTGTTTTTGGTTGATTGTGAGCTCGCGCGGCACCCACTTTGAACAGAGCTTTCGCATACCCAAATATTCTTTCACGATATGTCCAACACGTTCCTTTGATATCTTTAGGGTCTGAGCTATCTGGAATAACTTCACTTTACGATTATCCAAAATTATTTTGTGGACTTTTTTGACGTTTTCATCGGTAACAGCCTCTTTGGGGCGTCCACTGCGTGCATCGTCCTCGGTGCTCATTTCGCCTCGTTTAAATTTAGCAAACCACTTCTCAACGGTTGATTTTCCTGGTGCAGAGTTCAAATAATGCTTATCAGGCCAAGCCTTGGCTTCAACAGTATTTTTCTTCGCCAAAAAGCAATGCTTTATTAACACACGAAATTCCTTTTTATCCATTTTTTCAAACTAACAAAAGTTGCTTTACTCAAAATGCTATATCTCACAAACTAATAGTGCGACAGCTGTTAAATTTATACACGTGTCTTTTGAAGGTTAGGGCTAACTAAAAATCATATGGATTTAATACTAGTAGCGCCATCTGTGTGTCAGCCTACGAACTTTTCAGCCCACCTGATAGAGTTGAGAATCAATTGTCTGACCAACTCGAAGTAGCTCATGGTGGACGATTCCATTCCAGGCCCACCACACGCACAGCATCACCTTTTTCGCCGTCAATCCCGGCTTCGCGAACGTTTGTGACGGCTCACCATCCCTTGTCCACAATCTTTGACGCTTCCGATTGTCGTACGTGATCCATTTTTCATCACCGGTTATGACACGTTTCAGAAATGGCTCGATTTCATTGCGTTGAAGCACCGCATCGCAGATGTTAATTCGGTATATCATGTTTTTCGCGCTCAACTCATGAGGAACCCATACATCGAACTTCTTTTTGTAGCCAGCTTTGTGTAAATGGTTTAAAAACAGTTTTGTGGTCAATGCCTAGCTCCATACCAATATCGACACTGCTGATATGCTTATCTTGCTGGACTTTTTCAAGAATTTCATCAGCTTTGTCAGTGATTGGACGACTAGAGCGTGACTCATCTTTCACATCAAAATTATCAGAACGAAAGCGAGCGAACCATTTCTGCGCAGCAGATTTTGGTTAAGTACCTTTACCGTACACAGCACAAATTTTTTCATAAGCCTGCGCAGCGTTCTTCCCTTTGTCGTAATAATATTGCAAAATATAGCGCAATTTTTCATTACTTTTCTTCATTTTCAAACGCAAACAACTTTCCAACCACTGCACCAATTTCGATGTCTATGCACTCAAAGTAACGCTCGAAGTGTCACCTTTCCAACGAGCGTTTAGTGGTGTCGCTGCGATCTGTGTTTCCTGAATTATTTGCAATTGATGCCATCTATCGGGAAAAACGCCACGAACTTTTGCCAAGACCCAACATAAAAGGCTACTTTAACTTTGATTTAATTTTGTTCTATTTTCAGCGAAGAACAAAGGAGACTTTGCGAAAGAGCTGGATGACGACGAAAACAATCGTTCGCGGAAATCGAAAAAGACTAAATTGAAGGAAAAGGCGAAAGAGAAAATATTACGAAAATGTCATAAGAAAGATGCTGACAAGGACGTGGACGAGAGTGAAGTTAAGCTTAATCGTCAGAACAAGAAAAAGTGGTTCTAAATGAAAATAAATAAATAACTTTTTTTTAAGAACGTCAGATAAGAACCGAGGGCACGAAATATTTCGCGCTGGACAAGAGTACACGAAATTCGTGCTGACTATAGTCACGTGTTGATCAGTCAATATTTAATACGCGTTTGTTTTTTCTTTATACAAACTTTTTTCGTCTGCTTATTGTTATATTTATAAATAAATACACACACGAGCGCGCACGCGAGCTAAATATGTACGTCTGTAGTTAATAAATAGTTTGCTAATGAACATATTATTTCTCCGCAATGTTTGTTTTCAAATTGAAAAATAATTTCGGGAGTAAAAAAATATTTGTGCAAAATGAGGTTTCAATTTTTATTAAAAATGTTTAATATTCTTACAGGAGTTTCGTCACATTGCAAGAATAAAGATGGTTTTGGTAATGTTTCGTCCTTAAAGGATAATCCATAATGGTCTGAAAAAAAAAACAAAATTAATTTAAATTTTATGAAAATTTAGCTACATTTAGCTATTAAATTTTTTTATCAGGTGGAGAGGTAACGATTTCAATTGAAAAATCGTTTTTTCAATCGGTAAACACAATCGATAATATCGCAAATAAAAATTCGACGGTTCGTAACAGTTTTCTACTCATAAAAAAAAAATTCGAAATCGGATTACGAAAAATTGTAGCTTAATGGAAAAAAAATTAAACTCCTACGGAATATCTTTTTGAATGATAAAAGAAAATTGATTTCACATAAAAACCGGTAAATCTCCTTAGGGAATGCAAACGCATATACCTAGCTTGTCGAGAAATTTGGAAATCGTGTCGTTATTTCGTACAGTCGCAGCAACAATCACAAGCGCATTGGTTCTCGTTATAAAGACGGTTAAAGCTTCGATGAATTCGTCGAAGAGACTATCGTCGTAGATAACATCGGCGGCTAAAACAACTTCGGGACTCGACCAGCTGTTATCAACGTCGCTTTCTCTAACCGATGACCAATCCAAACGCATTATTCGTACGTCAGTACTTCGATACTTGGTTTTGTAAGACTCTTCATTCCATTCGACAGTGCGAAAAGCTTCGATCTTAGCTTCTTCTTCGTTTTTCTCGAAATTCAATCCAACATTTTTCACCAGCGTATTCAGTACGCTCGAATGACAGTCGGAAAAAATATAACGTTTCGGTGCACATGTAGTTATGACCGAAAGACCGGTCAAACCGACACCAGAACCTAGCTCCAACACTAGCTTCTCACGAATCTCAGATTTCTTTACGTAACACCATTCCGCTAGAGCAAAACCAGCCTGGTAATTTCAGGAATAGAGCAATAACGTTTAAATCAAAGCATTACAAGGTATAGCGATAATAAAATTTAAGTGCGATTATGAAAACAACGGCAGAATTTCTTTTCAACTTTAATTTTTTTTTTATCAAACTCGTCAAATGATATTTTAACATAAAATTATTTGCCGAAATGAGTGATTTTTTATTTGTAAGCGGTATTTTTCTTATACGATAATAATATACCTGCCAAGTGCGTAATCCTGTAGTTCCTTCTGATATCAAACTTTTACTTTCTTGTAGAATAATTCGATCTCCGGTGTCTTGTTCGGTCAATAAAAATTGACGATAATGCACGGGGCTCGTATCGTCATTGAGCATCATATAATTCGTTAGTACTATGTACAATTTGTCATAAACGTCCTTTCCGCTTTTCTCAGACTGAAATATGTTAAATGTTTATGCAATTTTTAATTAACGTGACTTCAGAAATATAAAAAAGACTAAAACTTGTTAAATATCGTATAAACCTTTTCTATTAGCGTACGAAGAAATGCTATCCGATAAGACAATCTTGATGGATATTTAGTCGAACCAGGCTCTTCGATGGTGTTTTCAAAAATCTTAATCTGCGTATTATAATCCAGAACTCCATCGGATATTGTGTTTGATGCCTAAATCAAGAAAAGAAAGAAAAAAATAACTTTTCAGAGACAGAACTGTGATTTTACAGAACCCATTTATATGCAGGTTAATCTGAACACGAGTAGTCTTACGCTACACGTAGGGATCGTTCCGCAAAGAGATGGTTTCTATACGATCGGGGTGTCGTCGGTATTAACTATCGTTAGTTCCATAGTTTATAGAACTAATTGGACACATAAATGAAACATCGCGAGCTTACCGTAAAGTTGAATTTATTGATCGGCGCACAGAACAGATACTGCTTCTTGATGAATCGGATATCGTCATCTTCGAGAGTCATTTACGAGTTGAATTTTCAGTTCTGCGATCTGTTGGATTATCCGAATTGTTGTTAGGAAAGATTGACACAGAAGGTAGAATTTAATTAACCATCGAGCAATATATATTGTTTGAAATAAATATTGTTCGTACGGATCAATCGATAAACAATTCAAAAGTGTTATTTGAATCGAAGGAATAAACAATACCTCGAAACAATGATTTTCTCAGTGATGTTACAATCAAATGAATGTGAGTTTTCAAAATTGTGCCAACCTCGGTGACTCGATACGTGAAGAAATCCAACAACTTTTGAGCTTTGCAATGAATTATTTACAATCTCATCGAATCATAAAATTTAATTTACCTGGAAATTTCAAGCTTTGTTTCTTCACTCCACTGTTTATCCGTAAATAACGGATCGATTCGCCTTTTTCCACGTGGTCTTCACTACTGCCTCGAATGACTTTTTTTATGCAGCCTGAGAGCCGATGAGAGGATTGTAGCGCTATCATTGGGTGATTCCCCGTACAAAGCAATACTATTCGCGGATAGAATTTACGGCTATCGCGCCCGATGACACCGACAATTTCAAGTTTTACCGATAGAGCGCATGACAAACATACGTTGATGCCTTAAAGGAAGAGTGAGTGAGGCGCTGCCCTCGCTTAAACGTGTTTTATTCGCATTGAGTTTCTTCGCTGTTCTCTACTGCACGATGGCTCGAAAATTCGATGGGCAACCGGACATAATCGTCCGGAAATAATTGCTCCGTCAGAACTTGACAGATGAGGGCCCTTAATTTCGAACACCCGGTGCCCGTGGATCTTCCCCGTCGCAACGTTCCGTTTTCGGAGCACGCGGGCCCTCTTAAAGCGTAAAAGAGGAACACTAAAAAAATTGTTAACTCGAGACACGTCTGGAGAATTCTGCGGACACGATTTTGCCGAGAAAACTACATCGGTACGAGGAAACGTTTGCCTATAGTCAGCGCAAATTTATCTGCGAAGCAAAATAAAAATACGTTTTTATCATCCAAGAGAACAGAGACTTCAATGTGTCCTAAAATGAGTTTGTCAATTGTCAATGTTATGTAAGAAAATTGAAGAAATTATTCAATCGCTCCAAGGGGAACATCGTTACTTACCGGAGTAAACTTTAAACAGTTTAATTCGCAGGGTGAAGATATTTCTAAATCTCCTTGCCTCATAATTTTTTTATAGCTACGAGCTATCGAACGATCTTCCTTTTTCTTCTTCGCAGGCATGAATAAAAGGCTTTGATAAAAGGAAGAAGAAGAAGAAGAAGAAGAAGCAGCATTCGCCATGGCCTCGGTGGAGGAACAAAATCAAACAACATTGGAGTTTTATCAGGCGATGGCAGACTTTAAGAACATGTTTCCTCAGATGGATGATGATGTGATAGAAGTAAGGATTAACTTAATTATTAATAACAGTTTCATGATATCGAACAAGTGTAAAAGCTACTGTTTTCTTATAGATTAAACATTGTTTGAATATTTTTTAGGCGGTTCTGCGCTCGAATCAAGGTGCGGTAAATACCACTATTGACCAGCTTCTCGCTATGAGTACGGACAATGAAAATGAAAAAATTCGTAGCGAACTGGAGGAGAACGAGGAGCCTAGCGAAACTTCAAAAGTGACAAAAGCCGAGCCTGGAAAATCTCTGAGAAGTATTCACAAATGGCAACCGCCTCTTCTTGGTCCACTACCCGATACTTTTCTGAGAATTCCGCAACAATTGACAGAGGGATCGGAGACTGTAGAGTCCGGTAGCGTGCACGACACTCTGATGCTCGAGGATGAGAGAATTGCTATGTTTTTGCAAAATGAAGAATTCATGGCTGAACTTCGCTGGAACGAGGACTTTCTCACTACGTTAGAAAATGGTTGTTCGTTCAGAATATTTCTACTAAACGAAATTTGTTGTTTTTAAGACGCTTTTACTTGACTAATACTTTCTTTGTGTTTTACTTGGCTAGACGCTAAATTGCAAGGCACAGGAATTGAAAAGGGCAGCGGTGCTATAAATCACGACGACGAGGACCTCTTTAAAGAGAGACTAAGAAATATGGGAAAAGGTAACAACACAATTGCCACTTTAAGGATTCCAGCCGCTTTATATTAATAATTTGAAATAAAATCCAAGGGCTTGTCCATTGTTTACAGTAACAATAACGTGTTTATGTATTATTTTTTTTTAATTGTATCGAAAATATCATACTATTCGTCCAGATCCGAATATAACAAATTGTAGAACGGTGAGTAAGATTATTTTTTTCACCCGAATTTCAACCGATAGGAGTTTGGCGTTTAACATTTTCGTGGGAGAATTAGCTTTATTGAAAATTTCATGAAACTTATAAATTGTTACAAGTTACAAGCTATTGAAAATTGTTTGTTTATTACCTAGTAACAGCAGGGAAATTATCGAAAAATTATGTGTGAAAAAAATAATCAATATTATTTTGTATTTAAGAGAAATAAATTAAACTTGTATAATTTTTTATATTCGAATCTGGGTTTTCTTTTAATACGCTCAAAAAACCGTTTAACTCAATCAATCAAAGAGGATTTTTGATACGTAATAATTTCTAAAAAAATAAATAAAACTTTTTTCACTCAACTCGGTGGACCGATCCTCCTTCCTTGAGTTGAAACAAGGTGTAAAAACTTTTTCGAAAGTCGATTTTTCGATAATTTAGATCCCTTCGCAACAGCCTACACAATTTTCCCACATAACAAAAAGATAAACAGCTCAAAGACATCCAAATTTATTTTTAAAAATCATTCAACGCGTCGTTTTTCAACCAGCTTTATTTAGGCTACGACATGTCAAAGACGGCTCAAATAAATCCTAGTTTTTTTTTTTTTTTTGTTTTTTGCAGTATCGCGACGTAAGTTCGCACAGCTCACAAAAGTCTTTACGCGCAGTAAGAAGCGTAGTGATCGCCAGTTGTTACCGCCTACAGCATCCTGCGACGATCTCTTGGACCCCGAAGAATCCTCGAGGTCCCACACTTAAAAAGCAAAAGAATATCACGAAAGAAAGCGCACTCGTAAAATCGTAATTTCCGTTATACAATACGGTTTAGTGAGTAAAAAAAATATTCAGAAGTTAAAAAATATCTCAAAAAGGCGATAATCTTTCAACACAAACTTAATTTGTTCGTGCTACATTCGTAAGCTTACGTTGTGTTTTTCAAATTCTCGTAAGTATCTTTGCCAGCAGCGTAAATCAATTCTCTTTTTTTTTAATTAAAAGAGTCAGCGAACTAAAATAGTAGATCAGGTCGTGAATGTCGTGTACATAGATTGGCCACGAAAATCATACTTGAAATACAAAAAAAAGTAACAAAAAAACGCAAAAAAAAACAATATAAATGACGAAGAGGATACAACTCAAAAAAACCGATTAGTTTTTAGAAAACACTTTAGAGACTGAAGCTTTATGAGCATTAGACACCTCGTAGAAATTGTTGTTATTATTCGTTAAGGGCGCGTTGTTACCTTTTTTAAATTATGTTAGAAATTCTTTATATCGATATAACAGGATGATTTTGTTATATGGCGACGGTAAAAAAAAAAAAAAACGTTCTTTCAACGTTGTCCGTGATAAAAATAATTTCCTTGATTTTCTCAGGTTTCAAAGTGCACCCGATTATCAAGTGATCCCTCACCTAGTCATTGTCTCTAGTCATCGTCGTTTTTCGTCGAATCGTCATTGATTACCTATCCATTGATATTGTTAACGTAAAGTATTTATATGATAAATGAACCTAGCCGTAGGATCTTATCGAGCAGATTGGCGTAATCGAAACAATAACTCGCGTGGTTGTTCTACTTATAAAAAAACTTTTTTTATTAAAAGAATTTTTTTTTAAATAATTATTTCAGTCACAATGAAAGACGTCAATGAAAAAAAAAATTATGTTCAAGTAATTTCTTCGTTCGTGATGTTAATTATGACAAAATGTTTTTGTCTTATTTTCATTTGTTTTTTTTTTGGAGAAACTAAAGTCATTCTAGTCAAGTTTTTATTGTAAAACGCGTACTAATAACGCATTTTATCACGATGAATAAATGTCATTGATATAACAAATGTCCCGTCACTTGTCTAATTTACATAAACCTTAAGGTTTTATTTCCTACAATTTGTGTAATGAAAATTTAATGATTTATTTCACAATTACATAATAGCTGTACAAGTATCAATGTTATCATGATGTTAACTCTTAAAAGTAGATAAAATAGGAAAAATATTAAATTCAACATTGGGCATTGCGCTCGTCCACTGCCCTTGCGCTTATTCTATAAATCACAATGGATATTAAAAAAAAAAAAAAGAAACAGCAATGAAGAATTTACGAGTTAACGTTCATAATGTGGATTGACAAGTGTTACGAATCGGTTTGCTTGAAAAAAACTCTGGCTCCAGACAAGCTGTAATAAAGTAATTGAAATTCAGCGCTTCTCTCGTTCAACCGTTTCAGTGTCAATGCCCTTGTCTGCTGTAATTTTTCATCCTCGGCATCGTCTTTGCTCTCAGCTGACAATTTTTCGACATGTATGTGACGATGAACCGTTTCGAACCACTGCAAACCATCGAGTTCATTGCTCTGATCAAGAAGGGCGTTTATGTAAGCGATACCCATAGCAAAACCATCATCGGTGAATGCAGCGCCGTCTTTGTTCTTCTTAAGAATTTTTTCTTTGTTGGAAAGAGCGTTATCGACGAAACTAAGAGTAAGCGGTGGAACGATAGCATAAAACTGTTGCAAGTGATGGGACTTGGTGCCACGAAAAGCCGAGGCGAAGACATCGACCAACAGCTTGAAATATTCAATTCCTTCGGTGAAATTTCGTACTAAATTGGCAACGTCATCCTCCAGGCGTTTGGCAGACGCTTGGGTAGTCTCCGAATAATCCAGATTTTTGCATGTCGACTCGAATGGAGTTGCCGAATTGATGTCCGGAAGAAAGGAAATTGCATTGGCGGACGCGTGGAGACCACCCGATCTTATTAATCTGACGTATCCAAGAGCATTGCCGATTTGCGTGATCAACTGTCGAAAGTGATCCAAATAGCTGAGTCCTTCCCCTGACATTCCCAACTTTCTTATTCCCTTTTGAAACTTTTCTGCCCTCTCGAAGGTATACGGAGTCGCGTCATTTTCCCTCTGAACTTTCACAAACCTAATATCCCTCAACAATCGTGACTTGATATGTTCGTCGAAGAGAAATTGCGAAAATGTGTGCAGCTTAATTCGTAAAAATTGGTAAACAAAATTGACGGTGGTGCTCATTATTCCCGTACCATGGGTTCTTATGGAATTGGCTATGTGACGAATTCCTATGGTGTTCAGATGTTTATTGGAGCTCTTGTGTTCGATGAAGGTCTGAGTATTTAAATTGTAAAGATATCTTGAGACAAAAACGTGAATGTTACGCATTATTTCAAGAGCGTCGAGTCCCTGTTCGAGCGTCTGGGTCGGCAAATGATTTTGCACCGTATCCAGCGATAATTTGTAATTCGCAAGTGCATGCATCGTTCTGTACGTTTTCCAATCGTGAAGAGCAACAGTCGTAAGACTGTAGAACATATCGTCGAGGTAGTGTTCGATGAATCGTTTCGAACTTATAAGTTTATCGGCTATCGGTAGTGGCGAAGCGCGCACTATCCTTCCTCCGTCTTTTGAACCAATTTTGAAGGGATTTGTCGAGTCCAATTTGAGATGAGCGTGAACGTGGAGTCTGAGACTAGTTTCGATTTCACGACAAGCCGGTTCCAAAACATTTTTCACAAGCATTACCTTCAATTCGGAAGTTTTCACCTTTTCTACCTCAGGACATTCTTGCCGATTAACTGCGCCGTTGAAGGCATTGAACAAATGAGCAATGTGGCTGATGTCTTGATTGCCATCAGCTATAGAAGCCAGATAGGCCGGTATCATGCTCTGATGATGCAGCAGCACCGAGTAATCACAGATTTCGGATATGTTCCCGTAAAGATCGGCTATGGTGTCGTAATCGTCGAGTTTTTGACGGAGTTTAATGGCCTCTTCGTCTTTAAAGGTATCGGCCAATTGTCGAGCGTAGGCGAGAGCGCATCTGACGATCATTCGTCGGTCGGAGCTTGCCGGACCATTTATCAGTCTCATGCTAACGCTCATAAGCGACAATGCATCCAGTTTTTCCTTACTGTAACTCTGGTCACGTTGAATGAGACCCTTCTTCGCGGTCTCCAGCATTACTAGAATCTCATAGCTAAGGCACTGCAAAGCTCTACCCTGGGCCTGCACCACCACAGGACCCAGACTGTTAAAAGTCGTCTCAAGAGTTCTCTGCACTTCCACGAGTCTACAGATTATTTGTACCGTGCTGCGGGCCATGGCCTTTGAAAGATTCGCGTGGAGATTCGTTACAAATGAGACTTGCTCCGCTATCATCGACAAAAGATCGATGATCTCCTTGAGCAGCGAACACTGTCTCTTTATATCTTTTACCTGAAACTCCGAACTAGTCAAAAGTTCCTGAGCGTCCACGCACCAGAGCATCGCCTTGTGGATTATATTTCCCGCTGTAATCGGCAATTTTTGTACCCTAGAAGCCAGCAATTTCTCACCTATCGAAATACTTGTAACGCTGCCTGCGTCTCTGGGTAGACAGTCGCTGAGAAATTTTCCAGGCACCCAAACAACGTTTCCTACTAGAGTAACCGCGTAAAGTTTCTTGTTAACTTCGCAGAGTCTCCGAACGAGTTTCTTGTCGCAAACTCCAAAGAGCTTGCTCGACACGACGATTCCTACATTGACTCTCAACCAATTTTTGTTAGCCGTAGCTGTAGTCGTCAGTTTGTTTTCTACATCGGTCGTAGCATTCTTCAGATAAGTCACCAAATGATCATTCATGTTAGAAGTCGTGCTCACTTTCATTGTATTCTCTATGCACTTGAAAAACAGACTTTTAGCGAGTAATTGCAACTGCAGATCTTTCAGTAACTTATCCATCGTCAATAGCTTTGATTCTGATACTGAAAATTTTGATGGATTATGCATAACGGAACGCACTTGAATTCTGTATGCGTTCCACTGTTCCGCAACAGACGGATAGGCTTCTATGATCTCATCGAACGTAACGACCACCAGGAACAAGTCTAACAAATGTTCTATGAGCACCGGCAGATATACCTCGTCGGTGCCTCTCGAGAGACTCGACAATTGCTGCACGCTCAGATGAATAACGGTAAAAACTCTATTTACATATATCGACAAGTCTTGTAGATCGCTAAAGAGGTCGGCAAAGCTCTGCGTCTTTCCGTTGAAGTTGGCTTCTCCGTAAACAAAGAGTTTCGTATAAAATTTATACGCTTCGCGCCTCAACATTCTTATCTCTCTGACGGTACCCGCGACTGCTGCCAAAATCTTAGACAGACTTTTGTTTTCCATTTCAACTAGAGTAACTATATCCACCTCCTCTACCACTCGATAAACAAGACGTAGAGGCCCCTCTCGAAGATACTCTAGAGAAGAAATATTCTCCCACCAGCTTGACGCTAGGCTGTTGAAGAACTGTCCATATTTTCGTAACTGTACGTTACCGGCAGCTTTGTGAATCTCCTCGTCTCTGCTGGAACCCCATCCTGACGCTTCGATCATGTTGCAACGACGAAAAATTTGCTTTTGTGATTCCAAATCGCCTCATTGATGTTTCGTTTTTTCTTTTGAGGTTAGATCCATTTTAATGTTGAAGAATTTGATCTCTGATGATTTTTTTCAGGTTAATATGGAATTTCTTTGTACAGTTGTAGTGGTGCAGTCTTTTACGGCCAATCTCGGTGAATTGTTGTGGCTTTTAGTAGCTGCGACGTTTTCAGTATTTTATATGCAACGATTGTGTTTGACTTTGACAGTTCGGGACTGTACCTTATCATTACGTACTATCGTGGACTGTCCTATCGCTGGATAAGGAGGATGTGTACTGATTCTTTATGAAACTATAGAAATACGACTTACCCGCTGCAGGAATAATGAAATTTGCAGTCTTAGTGAATTCGCCACGTCTCTCTCTCTCTCTCCCTCTGTCTGTTTGTCTCTCTA
The DNA here is from genome assembly GCA_963942595.1 of Cylloceria caligata. Classification (NCBI taxonomy): domain Eukaryota; kingdom Metazoa; phylum Arthropoda; class Insecta; order Hymenoptera; family Ichneumonidae; genus Cylloceria; species Cylloceria caligata. The sequence continues at coordinate 310,648 of OZ012709.1, forward strand.
TCGTTGGAAAATTGACGATCGATAGGATCAATAAAAGTTTAACATTCTTTCATTTGTGTAAAAAAAAAATAAAAAATAGAAAGTCGTACGAACGTTTCAACGAATAATATATAAAGTTTCATTTCAATTCAATTCAATTTCGTTTAATTGTTTACCGACATGGCAATCAGTTCATTATTATAATATTCACTATAATACGTCTTCATCTTAAAGAATGATGTCATAGCCCCCAGTCGGTAACAAAAAAACTGTAAATCATGTTTCTTCCGTCTGACAATTCTACAGTTCAACATTCTTGCCTCTCATTCAAAAGATCAATCATGGTAGAAAAATTCGCGAAGGATTCTCTTATATCTCTCGTACGTATGACGATTTGGGAGAAACGGACAACACAGCATATATCATTTTAAGGTGATGTGCGAACCCTCAGTCAGTAATAAAAAATGTAATGAGAATTTCTCTGCCTCAATTCATATTTCGGATAAAAGAGGAGAATAATAAACTGCGGAATATAATTTTACAGTTCACCGTTCTCCTCTTTTATCCGAAAGATGAACCGCAGCGGACAAGTTTTAACGCTGCTTAAGAAATCCCACTGAAACCGATTAAACGAACAAAAAACCACATTGAAACCGATTACTATTACTTTTCAATGGGATTTCTTTCCATTTAATGAGATTCAATCGATTTGAATGAGATATTCTAAGCAGGGAAGTCAGGTGATCTATGATCTCCGACGCCACAATTTCTAATACATTTTTCTGAGGCGCAGATTTTCTGATAAATGTCGGATTTGTGAAGCTGATCATTCGTGCTACATTCGTGCACCGAACCCCACTTCTTCGTTACAAAAACCTGGATTCGAGAAGAATTTGATGACGCTCCAAAGGAGCGGGAGAAATAGGGTCTGAGATATGTGTATCACGAATTATCTTGATTTCATTTGCTACTGTAACATTCCTACTGCCTTCCATATATACATTTCCAGCATGCCTTTCCCTCGTTCCGGCCGGAGGCGATGTACAAACGCACTACCCTAACGAATTCACTTACTTCCCTATGGCACGCGATACCCGCTTCTTACCCTCGGCTCAAAAGGATTTGATTGTGCAGTTTACATTATACAGAGGAATAGAACACAAAGTAAAGCTTTCAATTATTACATGCTGAGTGCTGACAAAGGTACTTAATCAAATTAGATTCCCAGTATTAAATAGACAAACGCCCCTGATAATTTCCCTCCACGCACTGGTCCAATAATTTATACGCTTTTGGAATATTCTTTATGGCAATTGAGAGAATCCTGGAATGTACAATGAAGTTTATTTGAACAGAAAAGGTCGATGTTGAAGAACGACGCCGTGACAATAACCGACACATCAGGCCGCAGCACATCGAGTCATGCAAGTCCGTATGTGATGACATTGACGTGCCGGCAAGGTGTGCTAAATCCTCTCAAATCAGTTAAAGTTTTGTGAAAGTTAGTGCTTTAACGTTAATTCTTCGAATTATTTAAGATCTCACAAAATCTGAACTTTCTTTCCGATTTCACCCAAAATTCAATACCAACCGACCTAGAAAATCCCTGGAAATCACTTTTTGCGACGTTTCGGATCATTTTTTGGTATCCCGATATTAACATATTTTTTCTTAAATGTCAGCACAAAGCTTCTTCGACGAGGAAACATCTTGATTTCTTCACAAAGAAAAATATTAACTTGGTTTATTGGAACAAAAAAAAACTTTAGCTCTACGTTACATTGAAACATATACAATTTATTATAATTACAACAGTTTATTATAATTACATCTATACATCAAATTATTGAATTAACAGAAATAATTGAAATTAAGTTTAAGTATTGACTAGCCATCAACGGTTTGGTCGTTAATTGTATCTTCCTTAATCGTCAAGTCTACAGTAGACGTTGTGAGCATTTCAATCGTAGATATTTGGTTAACGTCTGCTTCAATGACGAATATTGTTTCCGGTGTTTCGTTGTACTTGTCGATATCCGGTTCAACGAAATGCACAAAAGATTTATAAGTTCGAAGTTCCATGGAGGACAGACGAGTAATTGACGGTGTATCCGGTCCAGCAATCTTGCAATCGCTTCGATTATTGATCGATGGACTTTGGTAATTCTGTCTGAATTCGTTACTCTTTGAACTGATATTGTAACTCAGAAAGGCGTCGTATTCTTTTTTCTCGCTGGGTGTCGATGTTTGACTGATGGATGCCGGTTCGTAAGGAATTTCGGGACTCGCGGTTCGCGATTCAATTTGCAAATTAATTTTCGTCAGTTCTGGCGAGTCAGCAGCAGCAGTGTTGTCCGTCGCACGACGCAATACACTCGTTCTTGGTGTTCTGGATCTTACGATTCCAGAATTTTGCCTAGCATTTAATCTCTGTGAGTAACGGAAGGATCCTCGATGCTCCGATATAATGCTTGGTGGTTTATTTAAGGGGGTTTGCGAGTTAGGAACCAAAAGCCTGTATATGAAGCTTTTGAGGGCTGCACGAAAATCTTTTAGATGATAAGCGTAGAGAATTGGGTTGCCCACGGAATTTAAATGGGAAAGAATGATACTGGAATTGAGCAAAATTTGGTTAACCTCGCAATCGGGACAAAATGCCTTAACGCAATTAATCGTATAGAGAGGAAACCAACAGACTATGAAGAACGCAACGATTCGCGATAAATTTTGCGTTGCTTTCACGTCTCTCTTTTGCGCGGCTCCCAACAAACGGAGCATCGTTCCAGTAGTCTGGTTGCCGGTACGACGTCCTGGATTCACCGTCACTATCTGCTGCAACTGAAATACGAGCTTTGATCAATTAAACGTTTCATTTTTTAATTATTTATTTTACTCGAAAAGCCATGAAATAATAATAATAATAATAATAATAATAATAATAATAATAATAATAATAATAATAATAATAATAATAATAATAATAATAATAATAATAATAATAATAATAATAATAATAATAATAATAATAATAATAATAATAATAATAATAATAATAATAATAATAATAATGTTATTAATAACTATTGTTGTTATTTATTATTTCTTATTATCATTGTTGTTGTTGTTGTTGTTGTTGTTGTTGTTATTAAATGCGGTGACGAATCGCATGTGAGAAACGCTCGGGTCCTTCGTTGTCTACCGTTCGTGCGTTTATCATAAGATACAATATGCGAAACTTTAAACCTTTAAACTTTAAACTTTAAACCTTCGCTAGGTGGCCAACGATCGACGCGTTTCTCGCACACGATTCGTCGGCACGGAATCCCTTTCTGCAGGACGGAATTTATCAAATGATTAACTCACCAAGGTACCTCATAATTACGAAACTCTCCATGGAACGACTCTCCAAGACGAAACTCTCTACTCGCGGTTATGAGATTACCTTGATAAAGTGATCATTTGATGAATTCTATAAAAGTGGAGACCCGCCGATTCGTCACCGCAGTGTACGTGAGGCTGCAAAGTTGTCGTGGGTCCGACAACACATTGGCAGGGGGTGCAGCGCTTTGAAGATGTCCTAACCGATTCTGACTCACTCTACTTTTAGTATAGCGGCATTTAGTTATATGATGATCCTACGGCGATAGCAATTTCAGAACCCTTGGATGCTCGAAATGGGAAAATACGGTATAACATTACCGTGTCACGTGTAACATCGTGGGGTGATTCTTACACTTCGCCTCAAGGATATTTATGGCAAAGCTGTATCAGGAAGCCAACTGGATAAGAAGGCTGATGCCCTCAACGCGTATATCAGTGTACGAGAGAGAAGCGCCCGTCGCGTTATTTAGCTAGAAATTAATTCGTTTATCCGTCGAATTTCAGACTCAACCGTCAATCATTTTCATTTCTGACAGAAGCTGTAATAATGGGATCTGAAACATCCATGAGTGCAAAATATATATCGCTTACGGCGGATTGAGAAAAAAACAGCATATTTGAGTAAGTATGAAGGTCTCATCTCCCCTTTTAAGGATGCTTTTCATATACATTTACATTCAAAAGTTTCATTCAATGAGACTTTGGGTATTTCGCGATGACTAAACTTTAGCCTAAGCTCAGTGAACTTGAAATTCCACAAGTTTCCGAGATCCGGGAGTACCACAGAGTGGTGCAATGATAAAGTAATAGTGCTTTATCGAGGGAAATATCGGAGAAAAGTGTTTGATGGATCGTATCGGTCTATCGTATCACGAATCGTATAGTCAACGACGATTTCCAGATAGCATTTTCGCGATTTACGCATTTACGGTACACTCGTAGAAAGTGTTTAAGTGAAAATGTATGTACGAACGACGATAAAATTTACAGCGTGGTCGAGTAAAAAGCATTCTCGTTGAATTGTCTTGTATACGATCCGTAAAAACCGTTAAACATGCTTATTCCATGCGTTATTCAACAATGAATTATTTTGTAGTTAGCTGAAAATTATTAAATAGTCAATTAACATTATCATTGAAGATAAATATGAAAAATTCATTTTTCAAGCACGGAAAAGCCTGTATATCCATCGTTTAGATATACAGCATACCTTCCACTCTTGGTACATCGTTTGATAAGCTTCGCATACACTCTGCTGACCTGTTTAACGACGACTCTGTATATGTGAGCGTAGAATGCAGCTATCAAGAGCGCGGGGAATATAATCGTAGCGAAGTACAGGAAGACCAGGTAATCGTAGTCCATCACTTGGACGAATATGCACTTTTCGTCTGACTTCTTGCCGGCGTTCCAACCAAGAAGGGGCAGGAATCCAACGAGAGTTCCCGCTATCCAACATACGCATATTATTCCTGCAACGAAATATCAAAAATTAAAAAATCATCAATTAATTTTTATATCAAGAAATTTCGGGGGTTGAGAAAGTGGGAAGGGGGATCCAACGATTTCGGTAAATATTATGTTTTCTTTTCTCCGGATAATGTAAAAAAATCCCGAAAAATGATAGTAAAAAATTGTAAAAATTCCATCTTGATTCAATATTATTTGCGATTTGAAAAAAAAAAAAAAAAAAAAAATGTCCACAATTTTTAATATCTAGATCCGGATTTTTTAAATACACGATCGGAACATCGATGCGAAATATCAATCACGGGGAGAACTTTTATACCATTGTTTTTACCGCTATAGAAGAATATAAAAGATTTGTTTCTAAAATCGATCGACCACTTCCCTCCCTTAAGAGACTAATATTAAAATTGAAATAAAAAAGCACAAATTAATGAGAACATTGTTTTTTAATCCGGGTTAATTAAATTTGTTTGAAAATTCTTACAAGCCGAGAATTCATCGATTCTCGTGGCTGCATCTTATCACATTTACGTCTGTCTATCGAGCAACTGTGAGTGCGACACGAAAAGGACAGTCATTCGGATAGTCCTGGAAACAGGATGTATGCCTGTACAATAGAACTGTAACTATACATAATATATAGCTATACTAATGCAATACCCAGTGAAACGTACGTGAAAATAAGTCTTCCAGTCGCGAGTACATGCAAAAGTCAATATAACGGTAGTGCGACTCTGTTTCGTTCCTTCCTTGCTTCCGTCTTGTCTCTCACTCGCTCTATCGTAGTTCTCGTTGATGCGCATCGTTTTAATTAAAGTGTCCGACGCGGTAATCCTGACTGGGCGTATCGTACCGGACATTCGCATCCCCCATTAACAAGGCTGCAGAACCACCTCTTTGCCATATTTCTAATATACAATGTAGCGGCCCTTCCAAATTTTCTCAATTATGTTCATACATTTTTCTAACGATCGGGTCTTGCGTTTGCAGGATCTAATTGAAAAAATTATTTTTGTCATTTTTTTTATATATAAGATTGTCAAAAGTCTTTTAAGGAGATACGAAGCCTACACTGCTGATAACGAACCATGCAAATTATTTTTAAGGTGCATTGAGGTTTCAGAACAAAAAAAAACGAGCTTTAGCGGACATTCCGATATGCTGTGCTTCAGCTATATTATTATAACCCAACTGAGTTTGCGTTTTTGAGGAATCGTGAACAAGCGAACGAAAGAGTCGTGTTTCGCTTTGTTTCCGTGCTCCTTTCGTATTTTCCATCTCGCAATTTCCGACCTCGTTTACCGGAAAACGTTAATGATTTCATGTTAAAAGCAACGGGTTCTTGTGTTTAACAGCTAATAGATTGAGTGTATTGATCAGGATAGAAACTGAACACGCGTAGTTTACACGTGGTATACAGTGTATACATAGTTTATACATAGTTTCAATGAGCGCTTTTGCTTCGATAACGAAGATACATGGGATCTCGGACACCAGTGGTATATCGATCCCGTTATATATTACTTTGATTATAAGAAATTTGAGAAACTTTCTCACTCGGTCTTTCTCGTCTTGAACCATTCCCATCCTTCTTATGACGTCTATTCGCGCTAACATCTTGATGGAGATTAGAGAACAACGATGATATTGTTGTCACAGGCACGTGAAACGTTGCACGTGGTTTCTGTATTAACATTATCCCACAAATCAGTTTGTTTCGTTTCGTTTTCTTCATTTTGTTTTCTAATAAATCATTAGGCTGAACGAGATCGATGATTTTAATTGACTTTTACAACTCTTTTGGAACTTCGTATAGATAAATACATAAATAAATAAATAAATAAATAAATAAATAAATAAGTTGTTGCTTCGATAAAATATTAATTTAATTTCAAAAAGGTTAACATTTCGTTAAAAATAAAATATAAATCGAGTAGAACAAAGGCAGACTCGTGACCGAATAAGAACTCTTCTGGACTAACGATCGATAAATAGTCGAGCGTCCGAATGTTAATTAATTAATTAATGACGCCTTACATTTTGTTCAGTTGCATGAACGCGCGCCTTTTTTTTATCTTTTTTTTTTTCTTTTACAGTACTTCCGCATTGTACCGAGTGACGAGTAGTCGTGGGCGGAGGTGAGCTATATATTAACGAGGATCGTTACGGCATCGAGAAACAGCACCAGCATGAAAACGATTATAGGATATTAAACCCCATTTTAAATGCAGTACACCAGTGAATTCAAATTATTTATGAAATTGAATACTTTTTTACGTATAAATATTCATATTATTTTTCAACCTCCGAGATAAAATTAGCTGTTTGCAATTGCTAATCAAAAGAGAAGTCCCAAACAGATTTATTATTGTTGCAAGAACGCTACTGTAGTTAATAATGGTTGACACTACGCAGAGACGAAGAGTTAAAAATCTTGAGAATATTACTCGAACCGCAAAGAGATAATTAAGATTGAATTGGTGGAAATAAAAATGGAAATAAACGGAATATAAATAATAAAGAGAATGTACACGAAGAAATGGTAATGATACTTGGACGTGAAAAAAATGTTTACTTTTCCATAAGACCACAATTTACTCTAAATAAATACATAGCCGCTGACATTTTACGTCCCCTCGTATGTACGTGACGTGAATACGATAGCAGACGCAAACGGAATACAAAAAGAGCTCCAGACATTATATATGTACTATTAACTACGCGCGCGCGCGCGCGCGCGTGTGTGTGTGTGTGTGTGTGTGTATTCGTGCCCCCGTATGAAGTACCCTGGTAAAGGGTAGATGATAGCGAAAAATAATGGTGATGAACAGAAACGGCAACATCCTTAATCACTCGCGGCTCTAACGTTCTTCTCTCTTCGCTGGAGTAGAGAATAGTACATGATATAAAAAAAACACGTTTCGAATCTTTGTTACGACATAACCCAGCAAAAAAATGCCGCTATGTACATCCGCCCCACAACGACATTGCAACGGCACGAGTTTTTAACAGCACAGATGCCAATACCGCGGTCCCGGCCGTACGGTTTCGGCAAGTCGCGAGGTCCTGGAACGCGCTGCAACCGTGCAGACACAGTGTTATTGGCACGCCGCGGTGCTTCGGGAACGTCATGACGGCACAGAAGCAGTTATGTGCGTACGTTCATGACTCCGCTGTACCGTTGCACACTGTACCGCCACCGTGTAGTTTCCGCGCTGTCACAAGTCTGCCGGCAAGGATGCGTCACGTATACATTTTCTCCTAAATGTGAGATTTTATCAGCATTGGAACAGTTCGCGATAAGGAAAATATTTTTCAAAAAACCGATTACATCGAAGATAGGAAGAAGATTAGGATTAGCTATCGGATTGAAACTTTCTGCACACAAGTGTAGTTGTAACTAATAAAGTTGCTTGGTATTGTGTTTGTCTATGATTGACGTAGAATATAAAAATTAATGAAATCTACCATAAAAAAAAAAATATTGATTTGCTATCTTTTACTAATTTTGAGCGGATTAGTATTTACTTAAGCCTGCTGACAATTAGTAAAATCTGGTACGTTGCTTCTCAATTATTTTCCTACTTTCACTAAATTTCCTATGTGAGAAACTAAAAGCGATCGACATAGAATATTATCAGGAGGCAATGTGCGAGATTCTACTTTGTAGGATTGTTTATCTTATCAAAAGCGAGAAAGGAAAGAATAGAAGGGACGTGTAAAAGGAAGGTGAAATATGTATGGGTGTGAGAGTTACGGAACTAAATGGAATTTCACGACGGGATGAGATCCCCGAGTGGACTTTCGAAACTTGCGAATACTCTTGGCGCATGCTACAAATGAGTAAAATCTGTAATTTCAGGAAAGTACCGAGAGAGTACTTTATTTACTCTATATTAATTCTACAATATCGAGAAAGTTATCAAATTTAGAAGTTAAAAACTAAATTTCATTTTGTATATCGTATTTCGAAATTCAATGTAATATCAAGTGAGAATCGATATTGTGTTGCAACATTGTTAACAAACATTAATATTATTATTCGTTCAGTGTATTAAATATATTCGTCTCTGCATTATTAAAAGTTCTGGTTAAAAATTTTTTTTCCAACACGTAATGTAATCATACATTTTATGACTGAATATAATATCCGACATAGAAATGTGACGGCACACGACTGCACACGACTGTTTCCGTGGTGTCGTGACGTTCCGACGGCTCGGCGCGCCAAAACTGTCCGCACGGTTGCAGCACGTTGCAGGGCCTCGCGACTCGCTGACACTGTACGGCCGCGGTATTTTGGCACGCTGTGCCGTTAAAAAGTCATATGCCGTCACAATGTCGTCCTGACGCGGACGTACATGACGGCACTCTGCCGGCATATGTCATGGCACAATTTCGTGTATATTTTCTCTATATTATAAAAATATCCTGCCTCCGCCACTTCCGCCATGTACGAGAATTAATGCATCAAGGGAGAACTATAGGTTCTCCTAGGAGAGGGCGAATCGGTGCGTCGATAAGTATTACGATACATCTCTTTTTAATACAGAAATAAACATATACATTCTATACAAAGTATATTTATAGTAATATGCGTATACTTTGAAATAATTATCATGGAAATGTTTGTTAACGATTGAGTTGGCATTTACGAAGGAATCACGAAGGAGTGCTAGAGAGAGACAGAGAGAGAGAGAGAGAGACAGAGAGAGAGACAGAGAGAGAGACAGAGAGAGAGAGAGAGAGAGAGAGAGAGACAGAGACAGAGAGAGACAGACAGACAGACAGACAGACAGAGACAGAGAGAGACAGAGTTTCGCTTCGCCGTAATTTAACATTTTATGGTGCCGGAACTTTTGAGATGAGAGCAAAAAGCTATGTAGAGAAACTACGAATTAAAATGCCAACGGAGGTTTAAATTTCGATTTGGTTAGAGAAATAGCTAATAATGTACATTCGCCGGGGTTTCGTTTCGTTCTTAAGGATTAAACAAGTGTTGTATCTCGTATACATATATCTCACCTATAGCCGTTTTCGTGCGTACATTACGCGAGTATCCCATCGGATGAAGAATAGCCCAGTAGCGATCGACAGAGACGGCAACCAAACAGAAGATGCTAATCGTACAAAGTACTACGAGTACGGAGACGGTGAAGAGACAAGCGTACAGATTGGTCGGAAGTCCGATGCTCGCGAGTATGGCAAAAGGTATGGCGAATAGACCAACGAGAAGATCAGCTGTCGCCAGTGATATAATGTAGTAGTTTGTGCGGCGTCGTAGTTTGCGATCTTTGCTGAAAACTATTATAACGAGTCCATTCCCGATAACAGCGCAAACAGCGACGAGAACTTCGCAAACAGCGTACGGTAAATTCAACTCGGCTAGGGCGTAAGTCGACGAATCATTGCTCGGCGGATCGACCGGACCGGTTACCGTGTAATTGTTGTAATTAGTGGAGACGGTGCTCGACAATTCCATCGCGAGATCGATCGATCAGCATTCTCCAAATTTGCTTCTTCGTTCTTATTTTCTTCGACTGATCTTTTCCAATTTTTTATTCCGTAGAATACGTGGACGAAAAGTTTTCACTTGTATTAAAAAATGTTGTTCATCGTGTCCTTGTTTATCCTGTTCTTTTCACTTGTATTCGCAATTATTTTTTTCTCTACTTGTATTTACAAAAGAGCGTTGGTTCTTGTTCGCACAAAATTATACAACGGGCTGGAACACTAACAGGAAAATGCGCGTACGAAGTATTATTATTTAATTATTATTTAATGGCCCATGGTCACGCGATTCCAGCGTGCGGCAGAGCCCGATGAAATTCGTCGGTGGGCGAGGCCACATCGACGACATTGTCGTCCTCGTTACGTGCAGCCTGTCTCGTATGCCTCTGATATTACCTTTTTCTAGGCTGCTGCTGCTGCTATTTGTGGTCGATTCCCTGGCTAGCTTCATCCCAGCGGGGATTAGTAAAACAAATTTTACCCAAGGCGTATCTATACAAATTCTTGTATTCTTAAGATCGTTGATTAAGAAGAAATCCGAAACGTGGTCGTTGCTTAATAACGTTTGTAGGAAATAGTGACAAATTGAACATTCGTTAGTCAGCGGCAAAGTAAACATTTCCTTCCGTAAATGGCTTCTCACGTGTTATAGTTTATTATCCTGCTTCGAGACATATCTGAACGATCATTGACCCCTCGAACTTGATTAAAAGCTGTCAGTCAATCTCGATGTATAATACAGGCTGTTGCCAAATTGTTCATTATCGAAAAATTGTGAGGGCGAGTAAGCGATTGAACGTATCAGACGCAATTCGTGTTATTGCTGATACAATTTTATTAGCGAGCAGCAGCACAGCGATATTCGATTAATTCACTTTTGGGCTTTCGATCAATCGTTGTCCGATTATTTAATAAAAATTTCTTTAATTAAAATAAATATTTTCTTCACTTCGTTAAGTTACGAATAGTACGGTGTCGTTCAGAGCTACAATCGATAGTCCTTCATTCCTCTCGACACAAAGACACGTCTCGTTATCGGGGATTATAAAGAAACGATTTAATCGTCCCAAATGTGTTTATTTAATTATTTCACACATGGCTATGATTCACCGTTGATTTTACGTATTTTGCTTTATTCACATAACGATGCCAAAGGGTTTGTCCTAAATTATTCTTTGTAGTTCTTCTTTCGTTAGGGAAAGTTCCAGTTCCAATCAATAAGAAAAGAAGAAGAAGAAGAAGAAGAAGAAGAAGAGGAAGAAGAATATTTCTGCATGAAAGGAAAAAATACTTAATCATTTATTTATTAAAACCGAATGTTGTATTACGATATTATTTGATTTCCGAGTTTTAATTCTTTTATTATCAATTCGATGGGCTACCTTTCAAACCGGAAATTGTATCACATTCTTTTATACGTAACCACCACCCTCTTTATCCTTCATTCGCTCGCTACAACTTTTAGTTTATTGCTCTTTTTTTACTACACTCGTTCAATCTAATATCGAAGTTTGTAAATAGAGAATAAACCATTAAGGTTTCTCCGTTGTCCGTGCGAGAACAAATCGACAAGTGCACCAAGTACACAAGCGGTGCCACTAGCGTTATAGCAGAGTAGCAACTGTGTCTAGCGTTATAACAGAGGTCGTCAACTGTTGAATGGAGAAAAGTTTGGAAGAGAAAATTAACTTTATCAATCACAACGATCCTTGTTTAATGTAAAACAAAAAGAACAACAGTATTTCTGATTTTTTTTGCTCTTTCACGTGGAATTCTTAATTTTTCGATTAAAACTTGGATCGATTCGTTATCAGCTTGCTATTTTCGAATCGATAGTCTCATGAAATATATTTAAAAAATGAACGTTTTGTTTACACTTTGAATTCACTTATCAACATAATGTCACTTATCCATTTACATTTGAATTCATTCTGTACGGCGACTTTTAGAGTTTTTTTTAAGTGCGCACATACCTATTTGCTCTATTTTTTAGGAGTAGGCGAGATCAATATATAAAGAAAAATGATTGATTGTCAATTCTCATTGTCGATTTACATTTTATTTTCTCATTCGAAGCGTCTCAGGCAAATTAACAAATGTATTTTATATTTTTATTGCCGCGATAACATTCTGCAAATCGGCAAAAAAGCAATAATATTATAAAAATCAATGAAACTTGAAAATTTTTATAAGAAAATTGAACGATTGCGAAAAAAAAATAATCCCGTCCTTGCATCCCGTCCGCACTAATCATGAATTCGATATAAATTTTTTCGAAAAATCAATTAAAAAAATGTATTTACTTAATTTATTTAATATGTTGAATCTTTGTTTGATCAAATCGTTTACACGTTGATATTAGTTCTACAGGTGTGAAAATACGAGCCAGAGATCAACAGACACTTGTTAGCGTGGCTTCGATTGGAGTATTTTCATTTTAACCATGTGGCCGGACGCATTAGCGACTCACACCAAGGGCCTGGGGACAATTTCAAGATTCGTGTCACTCGTGACTTCATTTTTAACGTACAGTTGAGCAATCTTGAATCTTTTGAAATTCCCACCTGAAAATAACTCCAAAGTCGACCGCCTTTTTAAGATCGTTCCAACATACATAATGTAGAACAAGTGTAACATTCCGAAGTTCCAGATCAGAAGGTTTCGTTACTAGTGGTCGAATTTTGAAAACGTTGATCTTTCGATACTTATTTAATAATATTGAGCTTCGATCGCTCGTAGTTCTCATATTAACCGTTGACATTTTTTAAGGAGTTCCGCGCAATAAAATTTAATAAGTTAACTTGTTTTTCTTGGTAAGTTATTAAATTTTTTATTAATCCAATAATTGCAAGCATTCTCGCGAAGCAATAATTTACCAAAGTTTCCTACGCTTACGAAGCCCCGCAAAATCTCGGAAGTTTTAGTATCGCCCGTGATAAGAACTTTAATAGGATAGTACACACGATTCCATTTCCAGTGAACCACGATGAACTATAATCCCCGAAAGCCTTCGTATCGCACACGAAAATATCACAGTTCCGAAGTTATCACACTCGAAATTCCGAAGAGCCAACGTCAATTTCACTTTTAACTTCTTTTTAATATTTTCTATCCTCTTAAAAGTATTTTATTCATATTTATTCACCATAGTTGAGCGTTAATAAATATTTTATAAATCAACCCAACGGATCTTCGACACTGGATATATCAAGTGCAGTTATAACGCAAGCATTAATATAAAAAACAAAAAAAAAAAAAAAAAAACAAATGAAAAATCCGGAAGAAAGGAAATAAAAAAATAACGAGTGTATCGAATTCGACGAACGAGATGGAAGATCAGAATGTAACGAAGCGTGGTACCAATTCGAGAATGGTCAACGCGTCTGACTCTTTAACCCCTCGTCGCTAAGCTGACTGTTACAACTGACACACGGGGGGACGCTTGGCTGTGGCGAAGGTGGTGCTTGCTGGTGGCCAGTGCTGTCGTCGTCATGGTATCGGAGGCGGACGTCGCCACGAGACTCTGGCTCGTTATCCATCACGCTTGTGTACTCGTCTCTTGTACCGTATCGCGAGATATTAGCTCCCCCTGCATACTCACTTCCACCCTTTGCTCACATGGGTACGGTTTATCGAAGAGGACGCTCGGTTCTTTTCAATTCATAAAGATTTTAGTCGGCTCCGCGCATTCCTTAATCGAAATAACATCAATTCGGTTTATTTAATCGTCCGTAGCACGAGCCCCGCAATTCCTACGTTTTCCTGTACCCAACAGTGCATCAGTGGTGAGATATTGTAATCGATATAGCGTCTCTGTGTTGACAATTCAATTTTTTATTATTTATTTATTTATTTCTTATAATCCTAACGTCAACTCGCTACATTGTTATGTACAGTTGCTTTTCTTTCGTTGGCCACATTTATTGAAACCTCAAGGTATATTGTAAATAATTTTATATATTGGCCAATTTTTCACGAATTTAAAACTTTATTTAATAAAGCGAAATATTCGTCGGTCAATGCGGAAAGTTGTTTCAATACTTTTTCGAGGCTTAAATATTTTATTTGAATGAAATATTTTCTGGGAATTTATCACATTACGCAAATGGAGCATTTTCACTTTAGTTGTAAATCCATGGAGTCCCGAAAATTTTGCATTCACGTTAAATGTTACGTGAACCGAACCGTCTAATTTATTTAACCTCATTTAACGTATCTTGGCAGCTGCCGTGACTTAATAGTGATTCTAATGAATCACGTTTAGGTGAAAATAGACGCTTCCCTCTTAATTTCTTCTCGTTAACGAACGAACAGAAAAGTTGTTGTCACATTGAAGATAAATTTTGCTTATTTATAACAATCAAAGGTTATGAAAAATGCTTGGAAATATCGTAAACGAGCCATCATGTTGACGACACCCCGAACGATTTCTTATGATGAGATTTTTATGGGATATACATATATAGGATATACCCAGAAGAAGACATATACTCGTAGACACTTGAGCCAAATACGAATAGCACTGGATTCGATATCCTCCTGATTTCAGAAAGCAATACCAACGTAACAAGCGGAATGCACAATATATTTATAAATATACTGTTTTAGGGTCAATGCCATTTTTAACTTTCTATTTTTAACACTTATTCTATGTAAACAAGAAAAGTGTCCGCGATAGAGCGGTAACAGATATATCAATTGAGTCTACAACAAGTACGTTGCAGTGAACGATTTTGGATTTTAATGTAGAACTTTCCTGTCGTTACAATACTATAACGTTCACCAGTTTTACGGTCTTTGTAAATTTTTAACATGTTACCACTGTTGGAACAGTGGATGAGCGAGGCTATCGGGTTGATATAGTCTTTACACAGACTTTTCCAACGCGTTCGATACCATTGACCATGGTTTTTTACTTATGAAGCTTCGATTTCTTGGTTTTCGTGGGATTTTTTTACAGTGGATCGCTTCGTATCTTGCGGATAGGCGACATATTCCACAGGTCAGGGGTCTTGACTCGGAATCTTTCAAAGTGTCCTCCGAGGCCCTTCACGGTTCTCACTCGAGGGTCTCGTTCGAGATTTTCTGTTGTATGTACGCAGTTGTTTTAAAATATTTAAGGTACGCTGCTCGAAAGATGTTTTACCGTTGCAGTCTGACATTAATAGAATATCCGAGTTATGCACTCGCAACATGCTGTTTCTCCATGAATCTAAAAATGTTTAGTCAACTCGTTCTATCGTATTGCTAAACCTCTGATACCGCATGATTATATACCGAAGTACGTGTAGCCCTTGCGTGTCAAATTCTCGTGAAGGATTCATGTGTGTATTTTACTACCTCGTTGAGTTTTGGGTATCATGCTTGTGGACGAGCGTTGCGAATTCTAGGATTTATCAGATGTAACACGGTATATTTTTGTAATCCCTGATCTTTTAAGACTCTATACTGTGCTCTTGTTCGTCCGTTGTTGGAGTGCACGCCTCGTCTGCCCGAGCCTCTTTCTACCTGAATCATATTAGTGCCATCGAAAAAGCCCAACGTCAATTTGTCAATTTAAAATAAATCTATATCTTATCATTAAAACACAATAACGTAGTGGATTCTGACGAGAGACGAAAATGTCACACAGCTTGTCAAGTTTTTTCGGAAATATTCATCAGATCGAAATGTAAACTGATCGATCTCATTCCGGCGACTTGACGAAAGATTTCTTATCAACATTTTCCCGGATTTTGTTTCCTTCATGAGAGAAACTTTGTTTTTGTGCTTTTTTTAAACCTTCTCAGAGATGAAATCGAGAGTTTTTATACAAGCTCTCACGTTAAAAAAAATTTCTTAAGAAATATAATCACTGTGTATGACTTGAATTCAACAAATGTCAAAATATCAACTTACAGCTTCATAAAATATTTATAAATGAACGTCACGAGTTCGTTCAAACTGAATATAATTGAAAATGAACTCG
Organism: Cylloceria caligata; assembly: GCA_963942595.1. Taxonomy (NCBI): domain Eukaryota; kingdom Metazoa; phylum Arthropoda; class Insecta; order Hymenoptera; family Ichneumonidae; genus Cylloceria; species Cylloceria caligata. The sequence goes on from OZ012709.1 coordinate 326,957, forward strand.
AGAAGAGACAGAGGCGGGTTTTGTTTTTTTTTTTTTAAGCAAACAGGTGCGTGATTTTCCCGCGTCGTTTTCCAAATTTTTTCTACGATGTTTGTAGTTTCAATTGTGACGAGGATGCTAACGGACTAAAGTTCTACCGCAAAATCGTGCAGCTTTCTTGTTTAAGTCTTTTTTCAGAACTTTTGTGCGCACGACGAGAACTGATAAGAGTGAAAATGAACTTACGAGCTACGCCAAAAAATACTTTGTGGTTATTCACAGCCCTTTTTTTCACGTTTCAAAGCGTGAATCGTGGGATTAAAGCGTGCATCATATCTCGAAGCAATCACTGAAAGTCATAGTTGCGCCTGAAACACGAAGACAGGATTAAGCAATTAAATTAACAGAAAAAATTGGAAAATCCCTTTGTCCTCGCTCGTTTGCGATCTCCGTTAACTCGATCGGTAACAAACTGTACGGTGTGAATTTAGGCTTTGCAAGTAAGAGCAAAACATTGGTTGATGCCAAGCAGATAAAGCTATCAGATTTTTTTCAAAAATCTCTCTATGTACACTAAACAAATGTATGGAAAGATTTGTGACTGACCGAGCAGGTTTCGCCTCTTCTCGAGGACTCGAGAAAAAAACTGGTAAAAAGGTAAATCCAAGGTGTAACTTGAGTCTCATGACGATAAAACTGCACGACGACTAACGTGATGCCTGACTGCTCGTGCACATATTTATTTCAATCTTTTAATTGGCTCTCACTGCACCAGTCCGGTGTCACCAGAGCTTATATCCCCAACGCTTTTTATATATACGTATATGCTCGCTTCTAAGGATGATACTGCTTACTGCTACATACTGGTACTATTACCACTAGTTTGTACAATATACAGGAGTTTTTAGTGCTACCGATGGTGGTCCGACTCGTTCTCTGGGGTCTCGCTTAGATTTATGACGTTGGGGGATAGGCGGTTTCCGCCTTGTACTTCTAGAACCTAGGAGAACCGATGAACTAACATAAAAAATTATCTTAAAAAAATCTGATAGTTATTTATTTATTAACTTATTTAATTTAAATGAATTTACAACAAATATGAGGTTGTACAATACCGCCAGATAGATTGACAGATTGATAACACCGTATTACAAAGGTACACGAAAGAGAATCGTATAAACGCGATTAAGAGCATGATTCACGTTACGCGATGTATTCATGCACAGATATATCGCAATTAGATCCTTTATATGCAATGACAAATGCTTCGTTATTTTCCAGTTAGGTACAATGAAGAAGCCGGAATGAATTATCTCTATGAAACTCGTTCATACCTCGTTAACAGCCGACTCTGCATCAATCTTATCCAGACACCGAGTGCACATAAGTAATGCAGGTATCTACAATTTTCCTTTTAAAATCAATTTTATTTATCTATGAATAAGTAAAGTTACTTAAAACCTTCCAACCATACGCCGGTGCATTACCGCGCTTGCCAGCTCGAGGTTTTACTTATTTTTTAAATTGTCCATCACCGGACAGTCGGCCGACTGTAGTACGTGATAAACATACCGAGCACTTGAAGTACATAGTCGGAGGGAACGCCCTATAAATTGTACGTTAGAGCAAAAGGGTCGAGCTCTTATACTGTATCTTCTATCTATACCACGTGCAAAAAAAACGTGTCTACATAAAATGCGCCGTATATACTCGGAGGCGAAACACTCTCACCCGATCGCACCATCAAATCAGATTTTTTGACATTCTTTTCTTGTAGCACACTCAACAGAATTGAATAAAATTTGGTCTGTGCTGGACTGCCTATACGCGAATCTCTGTTGTAATGCTAGCAAAATTGTCAAAATCTACGGTTCTTCTACGGTAAGCCGGGTCCAAAGCCCCTGGCGATAGAACTATCGTGGATGTTTTGTCGAGAATAAAAACTGTTTTTTCCGAGAAAGATTTTATCCAAGTGGAAGTACCATGTGCGTTTTTGTGCTGGTTATGCGGTAATGCTATAAGTTTATTTAATTTTTTCCGCGAAATAATTATACATGTTTATTTTTTCATTCATGGCTGTAGATAACCAGTCTGGCAGCTTTTTTTATTTATTTTTTGTCAATTATACTCGCATTACAACAGAGATTCGCGTATGTGCAGTCCGCACTGTTAAAATTTTATTCAATTCCGTTCAGTGTGCTACAAGAAAAGAATCTCAAAAAATTCGATGGATGGTGCGAGCAGGTGTGAGTGTTTCGCCACCCCTTAATCAAATTATTATTTGATTAATAATTTAAATAAAAATTATGATAAATATGTCAAAAAGAAGCACATCGCGAGAATTAGCTTGAGCATTTTTTTTCACTTCCATTCTCAATGAAATACGATTGAATTATTGATCGAAATAGGTAAGTACATTTCCTTCTGTACAGTTGTAACGATAAAAAAAAATTCCAAACGATTTTCAGTCGGAGTCACTCGGACGTATTTACCAAAATGATTCGCGCCAACTTTATAATTCTTCTGTTTAGCTATTTTTTCTGTTAATTTAATTGCTTAATCCTGTCTTCGTGTTTCAAGATGAACTGTGTGACTTTCAGTCATTGATTCGAAATATGTGAGAAGAAATGTGAGAGAGAAACAGCACTTGTGTGCAAATGTCTTAAGTTTTAAGTATGCCTATTTAGGATATTTCGCCTTTCCTTAACTTCTTTCGTCAATGCAATTAAAAAAATTGTTTATTACATATAAGTTGTAATAAAAAATATAATTGATACGAACATTTTTTTAAATCCTCATAATCTACCATTTTGTACCACTCCGGCATGTTTCGAAAGCATCAACAATTTCTTTGTTCAATCTCATTTTATTTTATTCATTTTATGGTACATAGACGGACTATAGCTAGTGAGCAGGTCATACAATCAGCGCTTTAACGAACCGGACAACTTAATGTGTGGTCGTGCGTGCACGATGTGGGCAGCAGCGAGAGATCGAGACAGAAAGAAACAGCAATAATAACTACGTTGGTGCGTTCTATCTATATATTGATCGAACGATGAGCGCTCGAGGTATACGCACTCTTCAAAACATATGTACACGCTACACATTTTTCTCACTATTAATCGCATACGAACGCGATTTCCATTCAATTTGCGCCTGTTCCAGCAGTGCCAATTAGTGGAATTTCATTCAACCAATCATATCTGTACCTTTTTAGAACTCTGTTATATTATTATTGTTGTTAACATTGACGCGAAAATTCATCCAGCTATTTGAGTAACGGCTCGGTGAACTCGGCCACCGGTCACCGGCAACGGTGGAGGTTGTTTCTACCTCATTTCCCTACTATTTCATCTCAATTTACAACATTAAGGTAGTACCTCGGCGCCGCAGCGGTGAGGATTGATGCGGCGGTGGGCGGCGTGCAGAGGGAGAGTTTATGCGTGACACGAGTGCACTCACTCGCTATCGCATTGTGGAATTTTATTATGAATATCACAATTTGAACATTAATATCTCGGAAACGTATGAGTGAACGATTCTGGAACCTTATCGAGATAATTCTTAATTTTTTTTCTTATAATATGTTTGTTTTTCACAAAAATCTGTCTCGAGATAAAAGCTTGATTATAGTGAGAATGCGACCTATAAAGAACGACGATGGATAAATCAATCGAGTTTTACCACAATTTATCTCCATAATTAACTAGCTTATCTTGTATTATTATTATTATTATTATTATTATTATTATTATTATTATTGTTGTTGTTGTTATCGTCGTCGTCGTCGTCGTCGTCGTTGTTGTCATCGTCGTGGTCGTTGTCGTTGTTGTTATTATACTCGCATCAGTCAAGTCAACGGTAAATTACCGAACGAATGAAGATTTTTTAAGGCTCATGAGACATTTTTAATGATTTTTTTCAACATTGTTACACATTCAACAATGTATTTGATATATGTTGAACATACAAAAATAATAACGAAAGAAAGAGAAACAGAGAGATAGACGGAGTTTCTCTCTTGTTATCTCGTGCGAGATATAGATAGATCGAGTGGAGTCCGGTGTAACGAACCGAAAACGCCATCGGTATTTTACGAAGTAATACTAGATTCTGAAGAAAAAAAGACGATCGATCGATTAAAACCGTAAATCCACGCGCTCGACCTTTCCCTCTCCTGACAACATTTTTCAACCAAATTGCTGAAAAATGTCAGCACACATTTGAAATCGTGTAGAAACAATCTCCCCATATAAAAATAAAACTATGGACGAGGGTGGCAGCAACAAAAAGAATTATTCATCGTGTTTAAAGGCTCAGTACGAGCATATGTTGCACAATGCTATACTTGTAACGGAGATGGCAATGGAGCTGAAAGAGCGAGCCGAGGCCGGTGAAAAATATGTTTGTTATCTGAGAAGTTTGGCAGTTCGAGCCTCACGTGCGATCTCTACGATGCACAATTCGGCCAAGAGTTTTGTGCTGCTGAGTCGAAAATTAACAGGCGCAGTCTTGAAACACTTGGAGAACAGTTCTTCAGGTGTTACCAACGATCCTGGACTGCAAAATCTTCGTCAAGAATACGAGAGACTCGTAGCCATTCTGGACAAGGAAATTATGGATACCGATGATCTTGAAAACATCGACTTGTCACTGGCGAATGACATCAGTAGCCTCAATACATCCGGTATCGCCGAGCGACTTCGGAATCTCGAAACGAAACAGAGATTTGCCGAGCAAAATTCTAATTTGCCGCATACTCTGAGCACTCGAAGCTTTCGTTCCGAAGTCGACGAGAAATATCCCGATAATTGGTCCAAGGACTCGCTCATCAGTCTCAACAATGTTGGCAATCTGCCGCCGGTACCCGAAGACGTCTTCACCAGTTTTTCCAAACCTACGAGGACGTCGAGCCTCTCGTCATTGAAAAGTATCAGAAAGGTAGCCCGTATGCGGAAAATGTTCAATTACAGTTTATCTCCTTTTATGATCATTCGTGTCATGAGTTTTATTCATTAAGACGATGAGCCGTCAGTCGTCTTTCTCTCTCGGATCATCATGCGTGCGAGAGCGATAGTATTAAAATCAACCCATCGTGGATTTCTCCGCCACGATTGATTTTTCTGATTTAAGACTAGAACGATCGACGTTAAAATTGTACGGCACGGTTCATCGTTCTCGCCTTTTTTATCCGAAAGATCAAGGGTGACGGGGAAATTTGTATTACAATTTTTATTGTCGACCGAGGCGTAGAACGTAACTTTGAGTTGAAGGATACCGACGCTTTGCCTCAAAATTTTTAACGCTCTTCTCCCGAATTAAGATTTTCGTAGCTCAGTGATAACGTGTATCCGGGAAAAAATGGTGATGGAAAGTATTAGCTTTGTCTCTGTCGCACTTGCCGTGCTCAGTCGGTAATGAGCCTACCGAGGCGAAGCGAAACCTTAAGGCAGGGGTCTCCAAACTTTCCAGCCTTAGGGCCGTACTGATTACTCCAGTAAGTTCCGAGGGCCAAAACCATATTATCATTGTTGCCGGTGGTAAAAAGTGAAATAGTCCAAAATCTGTCCGCGGGCCGAATGTGGCCCGCGGGCCGTAGTTTGGAGACCCCTGCCTTAAGGGAAGGCGAAACCTCCACGAGTACAAAGGAGATAAAACTGGTATAGCGCTCGGAATAAGAAAGAAGCAACAGATCCGTGCAAGTATACAAGTTTCGCCTCCCCTTGAGACGATGCGACACGTGTCGTCGTTCTATCTCAGATCGTAATGCGTGTGGGAGAGATAGCAACATTTTCCCATAGCGAATTTTTCCGCCACTAATGATCATTCGAATAAAAAACCAGAAGGGTCAACTGTGTAATCTAAGGCGCAATGCACTGTTCGCTACTTTCATTTAAAAGATTAATCGTGACAGAGAAGTTTCCATTAGTTTTTATTACCGACCGAGAGGTAGCACATCACCTTACACTCTCATTTCACCGTGAAACGTCACCCAATTCTTGTTTTATCTCTCCACAGAATTTACTTCCTTCTCAAACATGAACGGCCTGCGAGTAGATTGGATTACAAATTTCATTACCGATTACGTTTTCAGTTTCCGGTTATAGTTTCCGTTACCAGTTATAGTTTTCGTTACCGATTACAATTTCTGAAGGTGTGCCAAATTAATAAGAAATAAAATTCTCTTATTACTAGGTAAAACTTTTCTTGCAACGTACCGTTACTTCTGAGGACGAGGAAAGCGAGTGCGACGATCATGAGCTATCTATGTCGGTCAGTACAACATTTCTTAACGTTTTAGTGACAATTTTTAACCCGGGATTGTCCGATTTGTATCAGGACGACCCTACGAGTAGTTCCGAAGGCGGTGAGACCCGATCGGTCGCTATTTCTGTTAAGAAGGTTGGAGCTTTGTGCAATATAAAAGAAGAGACCCCCCAAGATCCTTGAGAACTCATCATGAAGACCTTAATTGCAATTTCCTTTTGTTACATTATTTTCACAACACGGTAGCCAACGCGATTTTAACTTTATGTCAATTAATTTGCGAATATCTGATTAACGAATTAAAGAATTACACCGTTTAACACGCGACCGCCTTCCTCTGTGTATAACAAAAAAAGGATAACGTTTATAGCGAAATATTTATTTTCCATTTTGTAAATGTATACAAAATTATAGTATATCACCCTTTAAATTCAATTAATTGAATTATTTCATATGACACCTTCACGTACGAGGTTCATATGGTAAATGAAGATGCTTTCCTGTCCTAGCGGCCGGGGTCGACACAGCGACTAGAACCGCGCCGTTCTTTTACCGAAACTTCCGGCCACTGCGATAGCTTTCTGGGCGATGTCCCCGTACATGAAGGATAGATACTTGAAATCGCAAATCTCGTCATTTTCTCAAATATTCTCAATGGAATTTTTCTCCAATTGTTTCTCAATTTATCGAGAAAGCGGAAGTGTTTGGTTTCAGTATAGTTACGTTGGATCCAGGGAGCCACGGATCACAAGTAGCTCGCATCAGCACGTAGAACAACCAAGCGAAAAAAGTTATTAATAAGAATCCGGAAGTTCCATAGCTGTAACATAATATCAATTGTTTAAATATATTTTAGTCGTCAATCCGCTTATTCGAATTCTTTAAAATCGAATTCAATTAAATTATGAATATTCACTTACCCTATAGCCCAAAAAATGAAAGCACCGATGAGCATCGCAACCATAAAATTATGACTAGCCAATGGCCGTAATGAGAGACGCGGTGGAATATCTCTACTGGCGGGTTTTGTAAAACCACTGGAGATTCTCTTCGGTAACTGCTCGACTGTAGTTGGTGGCGTTACGATTCTTCGCGTTACTCTTCCGAGAAAATCTTGTCTGTAGTAAGCAGACGTGATTTCTCTTTCGTACTTATTAAAAAAGAAGAAAATGTATTAATTCCAATTAAAACATTGTAAAGCATTAAGGTGAGGAGGATTTACCAATTTGAGGAAAAAATTTTTTGTAACAATTTTCAAAATCGTATAAAAAATCTTCTCATACGATCGATTGTTCGTAGCGGTATTCCGATCATGCGAAAAAATTCCGAGATTCTAAATTATTATTTATTTGAAAAAAAAAAAAAATATATATATATATATGAAAAAAAAAAAAATATATATATATGAAACTTCTACAATGTTTTATATTCGAATCTAGAGACTAATTGTGGAGAATTAAACGTGAAGAATGTTTTATAATATTTTTAAAACTAAAATCGATAGACCCCCTCTCCGTTTCCTTAAAGCATTGTGAAATCTGATTGAAATGAATTTAAGTATTCACCTTCTTATTAAAGTATTCGCATACTCTGTACAGCTTTCTTACTAGAAACGCAAATTCGTTGGTCCTCACTGGCTGAAGTTCTGGATCGCCTTTGTATTTAATATAATGACAGTTTTGCCGGTTGTCGTGTTTTCGACTACAATGCAATTCTGAAAAGATTCCATCATCTATAGAACTGTGGTTATGCCCTGTAGGATCCGGACATATATGGAACTGTAGCTTTGGGACGCAAACTCCGTGTCTGCTGGCGTCCAAACTCGAATCCTATTTTAAAAAATATTTAAGGAATTAAATTGTCTGAAATTTTAGAACATATTTTTATATTTCGCAAGATACTTACGTGAGACTGGTGACAATACGATGCCGATATTATACTGTCGTGATATTCCTGGTCCGGTGCTATCGCCACTCGAGGGATGTCCTCCAGCTTTATCTTTACATTGGAGAGGAAAAAAAAAAGAAAAAAAAAAGAAAAAAAAAAAAAAAAGAAAAAAACACTATATTATGAATTTCTAGAATCATCGATCTAATAGCTGAAAAAAATCAAATAGATTGTATTAATGGGATTTGAGGTTCTTCGATACTTACATGGAAAATATCGATCAATTGTTGTTGTGCGCTCGCCAGAAATCCTGGAACGCGGCGCCTCTCGGTGAGCCCGATTTCATCCGAAGTGTTCTCTTCGCCATTGAAAAATTCCCAAACGGACAATAAAAATCGTCGTTCGGATCGCCTTTTTTCCAGAGCTTCGACTATGCTCGTAGCGGTTAGGTGAGCTTGCTTTATCGTACTCAGGAACCAAACAATCTGAGCAGTAGAGAACAGTATCAACAATAAAAGCAATATTTAGCAAAGTATAACTCGATTGTATATTATTACGTTTTCAATATAATAATTAATATTGTTCATGAAGAGGAGGAGAGAGTACACCGATATCAGTTTTAAATACCTGTTTTATTTGTTTTCTATTAGTAAGAAAAATTCCCCACGATCGATTATTCGTAATGTAAAATTCTGTTCTTGCAAAAAAATTATCAGATTCTAGCATAAAAAGTTGTGGAAAAAATTTCATTTTTTTACGTTACGACGATACAAGCAATGAATCGTGAGAGATTTTTTTATCGATAGAAAAAAATTAAATACGTTTTGTTCTTACTTAAATCGGCTGACCTTCATTCTCCTCAAGCTTTTAATTTCTTTTACCTGAGACAGAGTAGCTCTGGAAAACATGGGAACATATTGATACGTAGGTCCCTCAAGCTCGAGTATCTGTTGCCTGACAAACGCTGACCACTGATTCGTCGATATTTTTCCTCTGTTGAGATTTGTGTCGTCCATGCAAGATTCGGCTCCGGAAAGCATTTGGGCGAGATGCGGTTGCGCAAAAACTTTTGTGACTCGAAACAGCATTAATGCATTTTTCGGCGCAACGAGATCTGTTCGCATGAATCGTGGCAAGAGTTGTTGAAAAATGGCTGTATAAGCCTGAAGGTTATTAGCCACAAAGTACATCCATCGAGCCTCATCGTGAATCTTCCCCCTTTCCTCTTCACTTTTTCTATATTTTGACCAAAAAATCTCATTTAATTAGTGAGTGAATTAATTTTTGAAATAGTGACAGAATAAATGTAATCGATTGGGTTAAAAATGAACAAACCCCTCGTTCCTGTATCCGACGTCCGGTACATATCGCCAAGGTTGTATAAAACTAAGCCAAGCCTCGAGAATCAATCGAAACGAACTGTCGAGAGGCCAGTGATGAATTGCCTTGCGAAGAAATACGTAAATTTTTCCCTGAACCGATGGAAGTATTACCCTGGGAATTTATTTGTGGATTTTATTAAACAATTAATATTGTAGATACATGGTTAATCGTCGCTGTAATTAGTCATCTCTTTAAAAAAACGTGGTCGGTGTACAACTAAAGGCAACAGTACGATACTAGTTCGTTAATGGCGACCACCGTCGAGAAAGAGGGAACGACAAAAATTTATAGCACATGACGTTAAGGAAGTATAATAACAAAGCGTTTTATTTGTAGAAGAGAGTTTATTTAAACAACTGGACCAAGACCAACAATTGTGAAGCTCAAATTCCGCTAATTTATAACTATAAGATAAAGTAAACCAAGCGGTTCACCCTCATCTTTTTTTTCTTTTTAATAACAAATATGTGATGCGTAAGTGATATATATGTATAGATATAAGTTAGGCAGAGTAATTGTCGAAAGAATATGAAAAGAGAAAAAAAAGGTAGAGGGGAGAGATGGGATGAATAACGTAACGTGTCAGTATTACGTATTATAAGAAATACGTGATGTTGTATGTATGTGATAGATACAAGTCTGGTAAATTGTCGAAAGTATGGAAAGAAAAGGAAAACCGATAGAGAGACAGAATTTGTAAAAATCTGAAGAAACTGTACATACGAATAAATAAAGTCACCTTTTTAATTCGTCCATAGCGCTCTTATCGCCGCGCGCACTGTTTGCGAACTCGTGCAATGTTTTGATGAAAGCGCGAACCAGACGTATATGCTCGCCGGAATGTATACTCTGCTGTTTGAATTTTCGTAAAATGAATTTTATAAAATTTGAACCAAACGATTTGATCATAAAAGAAAATAAAAATTATGAAAGCTCACCCGCCGTGGAAATGATCCGGATGCGGAAGGATTTAGATGCATGGACAATTGATCGTCATCCGTATATTCCAACCAGAAGTCAAGAAATACCTGAACTACCGTTTCACTTCGCCATACCTGGGGAAGACACTGTTGCTGTGGAACTCCCTGAGGGCTCGTCGACACAGGCGACAATATTGAGGTTCTCAGTAGCCTAGGTGTTTGCAATCTTTGAATATTCAAGTACGAATAATTTATTATTTGCGATTTATTGAATTTGAAATTATTAATGTCAATTTCAATCTTTGAGACGATGCGAATTCTAATTTTCTTAAATTAGGTTTATCTATACAAAGACTCAAATAATTAAAGTTCAAATAAAAACTGTATTTTCGTTTACCGTTTGGATTCCGGTGACTGCATGAGTTTTCGGGGTGGTGTCTTCTTCACATATGGACCAATCATCGGTAGAACCGGCGAATTATCCCTCGGCAAAAAATGGTAAAGATACGAGTGGGCTAGCTGCACATAAACGGTCTCCCAGTTTATCCAAACGTTTTCTGCCTGTTGCATTTGCAACCAAGGATTTGTGAGGTGATACGCAAAGTGGAATACGTAGTATTCAAAGGGGTCTATAAATGATATTATTAAGGAAATACTCTCAATCAAAAGGAGTTTAACGAACAAATTCGATTATGAAAAAATGTCAAAATAATATGCGAATAATTAAATATTACTTCTTTTTGTAATATTAAAAAATTTGTTTAAAAAGGATACTCATTGACAAAGCAGACGATATTCTACTGCTCTGATCATCTTTGATCTTGTCAGAATAAAACGGCGGTATTATCCCATCCTCCAGCATCGAACGTATCTTTGCCTGTAAACGAGAAGAAAACAGATTGAAATAAAGTAATTCAAATACCTAGACTCAAGATAACTAAATTAAAAACATTTTTTTTTATTAAAAGAAGGTTAGTTTGACGCAAGATGTACAAATGAATATGTTGAATACCTTAAATAAATACTCACCGGTAGGTAAGATACAGGAAAGTGGTATTTCAAGTAGCAGTCTGGAAGTAGTTTGTAGCACAGTGAAAAAATGGGTCCCTGAGGACCCAAGAAGTGACATAGCGTTTCGTATTCGTGTGGATTACGCTTAAGACTTATACTGTGCAGTCCCCAGCCTACCCGATTTGATAATCCAAACAATGAGTCAATGAGTATAGGAAAAACATGTTGCAATTCCGTTGTGCTGCATTCGTCTATCAATATAGCAAGTTCCCTACATCGCTGAACCAACGGCAAGCTGAGATAACCTTGCATTCGCACCTGGGTAGAGAAAGAAAAAATCTCGTCGTCCTTGTGATGTTTTCGGTAACAATTTTTCTCGTACATATATAACAAAATATTAGAACAGGTTCTAGCTCAAAGCGTTGGTAACCTTGGGTGTCAGAATTTGTTATATTAAACAGATAACAAATTTGGGTACCCCTCTAATACTCATTCCCATGAAAGGACAACCTCAAATGGTTACATTGACTGGACCATTGAATTTTTTTGATTTCAAATGTACCAGACATGATAACTATTATAGATAGTTGGGCATAATAGCTAGATTCAGTGGCAAATTTGTTGGGCCAATGAGTTCTCTAATATCAAAAAGATTTTTAGTGTTCCACGTTGTCTTTTTAGCTCAATGCGTTCATCCAAGTCTTGAGCACAATTATGTTATCTATATAACATACCGATTGCATTCAACAACTATTAGCAGATGTATTTGCTCGATACAACTGGTAATAAAACGCACTGTTTACACACTCGCTCACTGTATAGAAACTGTAAAAACGGGTTTGTCCCGTTTATTTATATAAATAAATAAATAAATAAATAAATAAACACAGATTTGAGGTTAGAATTTTGTTAGATTGAAAGTAGCAGTGAAATAATTCATTACCGTAACAACGTCCGTCGATGTAGCCATTCTAATCAATCTTTTCTTTCACTTTTATTTGATATCTACTCTATGACATTTAATTTATTCACAATTTCTGATTCTTATTAACAATCAGCTGCTTTTAATGTTTCTACAATGCTAGGCACGCCGCACGCGTCGTGTCCGGTCCGTCGTCGCATGCTCAAACGACGCAAATTAACCGGCTTATTATTATTATCGACATCGAAGTCAATGCTGCCAAACTTTTCAGTTTTCTAATGTTGGTACTCAAACTGGTAAATCCACTTTATTTAAATTTCCGTTTTTTTAAAAATTTCTTTAATTATTATTTCATTAGTTATTCCATCGTTTACCCGTCACACGGAGTGCATGTAAGTAAAATTTAAAAAAAATTATAAATCTCTGTCTCACTTGCTTCGTTTACCCGCTTAAGTCGTCATGAAACCTCAACGCTTGCACATAACTATTTCTATCTCATTCCGTCGTAAAGCGCCATTAAGAGTCATCGAGCGAGGGCATACGAAGCGCCAAGTGGCCAAATAGCAAACTACGATTTCGTAGTTTTCGGATTTCGTCGAAAATACAATAGTATTATATAAAAAAACATTAAAAATGAATTCTTTCATTTATTATGATTTGCGGTCTGGTCCGTCTCTCCATGCAATTTTTTTCGCATAGACACAATAAATTATCGAAAATTCGTAGCAGCTGTCGTTAGCCATGACGCTTTTCTCGCGAACTCATTAATTCATTTAACTACAATTTTCACGCATATCTGCTACACTTCACTGGACCAGACCGCAAATCTTACCATTGCACTGCACTTAAACAAAAAAATTCTAACTTGTTTCATTGCAAATCCAAGCGATAATCCGAAAAGTACGAACGGATATGTCAAAGTCGTGTTCGCGGCCATATTGCAGTCTATGCTATCTAATTGTTAGTTCCAGCTCCTGACGGTAGATTCGCGATTCACGGTTGTCGGTATAAGCGGATAAGCGGGCGTGAAGGCATAAGCGTAAAGCGGGCCCCGAGACAAGACATTTTTTAATTCTGACTCAATGTTGCTGTAGAATCTATGTTGGTTTCTCGATTGAAAGTTTATTTACTGTACCCGGCCACAAGGATCGGTGGGATACGACTCGGTGCAGAACCAACGATACTTAGGAGTTGGAGGCAGAGCTGCCAGAAAGCGGCCGCAGCAGCACGACGCACACAAGCGCACACCCGTGTACGTGCGACCGCCCGAGCTCGTGGAGCATCGGACAATAGAAGGAGACAGATATATGACTGTCTGTCTCTTTCGGGCTGCTCGCGCTGCTACTGCTGCTAGTGCTCGGGCTGTCGCGCGATACATTTAACTCTGACTGAGACGAGCGCGTAACGTATGTTAATTTGCGGTCGATGATAATTCGAATCCACGCGGTGACACATTTTTTTCCAGTAATTATTGCATTTTACGATTAATTAATTATTGTTATTTTATATTTTACATAATTTTGCTATTTCTTGTTTTATTACGTATGTGATACGGGCCATGTTATACCTCATAAAAACTGTATCCGTACTATTGCTGCAAAGAATGGACTATAAAATGTAATGGTTGCTTAAAAAATTTGACACAACGAGAACTCGAACTGTCATCGGCCGCGGATGAGAGATATAACGCGCACGCTTCACTGATTATCGTTGTTAAGCTGCATTAGCAAATTAAGATACACAAATTTGATTCAAAGCTTCTGAAAACTAAAAATATAACAGTTAATCCAACCAACCGCGTTAACGATTGTTGGAAGAATTACCAAAAGAACGCAATCCACTCTTGGCCAACGTGTACGTTATTTTCTTCTTTAGTATATATATATATGTTTGGCAATATACTTAATAATTTATTAACACGAATTAAATGAAAGCAACGTTATGTTCTTTTTAATTATATACATGTGTTTGTTATTATAATATCGCATAATTGTACGACGTACATGTTGTTGCTCGACGGAAACCGCGAGAAGGTGGTGGTTTCTTCTTTTAATAATAGAACACCAATCTTTTAATTTCCTACTCAACAGTGTAAATATAACGTATATAAGTATCACGTATAACGTTGTGATTATAACGTATATGTAACATCACATTATCGAATAGGAAAGTATGACATTGATGCTATTACTCTTATTTGATGTTCACTGGAAATTGTAATGTATATATATATATACATTGAACTGGAATATATTCAAGTATCAATAAATGAAACAAACAATTATTTAATATTTTCTTACGTTAGTTCATAGAAACGCGAAAGTTATGCAAGAGCACGATAGAGTTCTCATTACTAACATTGAATAAAGCGTTCATACTTCACGTACTATATCTAACATGATACTTTAAGTAATAACAGGACATTAAGCACCAGATTAACGAAACACATTACATTAATAAAATTGACTGAAGACAACGGAGATGAAATACAATTTATTTAACACGTATCACTATGCAAAATAAATAGTTTTTTATTTTTGGTTTCCAGAAAATTTGTTATGTTTGTATCAAACACTTTCGCGGTGAATTTGTGGTTTCTTTGCGGTAAATAAATTGCATCACTAGGTTAGACATGTGGGTTGAAGTCATGTTATTGATTTATAATCCGATGCGTTTTGTGAATATGTCAATTCACTTTATCTGAATTAGGATCAACCTGAAAAAGTAAAGAAATCTTCACGAAACGTCGGTTGCAAAAATCATGTACACACTGGTCCAACTCGGACGTCATACCTAGTTTTTAGGTGTATGTGTGTGCTTCGCCAATTATTCTTTTTTGCTTTAAATATTTTTTGATACATGTAATCAAATACTGTATCCAGCAAGAAATATCATATTTGTGTACGTTTTCATATATGTAAAAAATTAACAATTCTCAAATAGCATTTTTAAAAACTAAGTTTGTATTGTTTAGTGTTTTTATAATTACGCTTTTTCCTCATAAGACTGCACATTATGAAATAGGAGATTCTTCTCCTACAAAAAGTAGCGTTTATTGCACATTCTTATTGAAAACATTTTCGCATGATATGCATTGCAACTAAGAAAAAAGTTGAAGATTGCGATTTCAAATATTTCGTTTTATATGTAAACATTTGATTTATGAAAAAATTGAATATCTTTTTAGCCAATATCTTTTTAGCATAAATGTATGTCACTAAACGTTACGAAATCTATACACTTCACGTTGCTCGATTTAGTTATATTCGAGTGTCTATGGATGACAATAATAGGGTGTCCCTTATTTCTTGAATGAAACGTCGAGCTTCTTTTCATAGCAATCACGTAGTCCTAAGGTTGTTCCATGTTTTCTCGAAGTTGTTTCCTTGGATGTTTGTATAACGTTGCATGCGATTTTTGTGCAAGTTTATCGTAGGATATACATGCATAATTCTTCATGGTTCTTTCTTATGCTATTTCTTTTCTTGTCACATACATCCAATAAGATTATGCAGCTGTTTTGCTTGACAAAAGTGCTACAATAAATTAAATCGCACCAAAAATAGTGTATATCCTCACGTACAATATGTATGTATCTGTAATGTATCTTGATGTTGGCCTCGCTGTCTTACATTATGAACTGTATGTGCAAACTACATTTCATATAATCTGCGTGCAGGTTGTTGCAGTCTTTTTTTTGCGTAGTTATCCGTCTTCTTATGAAAAATCCACACGGAGCGATGATTACAATTGTTAGTCTTCTTGGGCGCTTCAATTGAAATAATTTCCATTGTTACTCCCTCTTGTTTCTTGAAGAAACACCAATGCACAAATTGCGGATTGGGTGATAATAAGAATTATCTATACAAAAGTAATGAATGACACATTTCTACGTTGATTCTTGTAAGTTGTGCTAAGCGACAGTGCGAACCGATCCTCTTCTTTTAATTAACTCTTCAACTTCTATTGTTCATGCAGATAATATTATATATTCGATGTATCGTCTTGATAAAATGCTTACTCACCACTACATGAACGTTACAAACGCGCCCTGGCAACATATCAGCATCAACAACAAACATAATACTTTTTATGTGCATTATGTCGCATGCATCTCTCCATTGAAGCGAAGTTTGTCGAAGTAATAGAGTTTATTCCGTGATGCGGTCCAATAATCGATAGAATATTTAATATCCTAGGCAATGCAACAATTATCGTTCATTTGTATGTTGTTGTATTCGTAGTATCCGTATTAACGTTTTAAAAGGATAACAATAACGATGCCGATATACATTTTATTCGCTAAAAATATCTCAATAATTGTTTATAAACATAGAGAATTCTTCCAATTTCCTCTTACTACAAAGCAGTTGTCGAAAAAGATTTATTAAACATCACATTTATAAATTATTATTTTTTTAAGAATATTGCTGATTTTATTTCATATAATGTTCACTTTTATGAGGGAAAATATTTATTTCAAAATAAGCTATTTAAAAAAAACGCTTGAGAAATGTTCAATTAAAAAGTACTATATAACAAATTGTTCCATGTAGTTTTTTCATCACATTATTGCATTTTAAAATATGATATTTCTTGTTAGGAACAGTTTTTTGAATTTTTCTTGAAATATTTTTAATATTTATAAGACGTATTATATAATTTATAATGCTTGTGTGAACCATGAAAAAATGGTTTAGAAGTAAAACAATTCTTTAAGTATATATTTCAGCAGTATTATTGTGTGTGGATAAAAAAAGTCCTGAAAAATACTAATCTCTAAATGTCATTAAAAAGTACTAGCCGGAATAGTTATTCTGTACATTTATATTTAAATTGAGATACTGGCGTGCAAATATGTTATAATAATCTGTTTGTCATTTCTCATCAATATTGCCCATGCTTTTATGCCACAGACTGTAATGCAATGTACACCGAGAAACATTTGCATTTTCCAAATTAGAGTACATATTGTATATTCTATAAGCTCTTTTAATATATATTCCTTCCAAGTAGCGATATTCCTTGTAGAACTTAATGTTTATGGAATTTTCTTACTTTTAGTATGCACAGCTTAATCACGAAAACTCAACTTCTGCAAGGAGAATTAATTGTTTAAATAGATTTCCATACACTTTATGTCAACGGTGCATATACCCAAGGAATACATCGCAGTCTAAATGACATCATTTTGACTTCAAATAATATAATTTTGACAGTTAAGTGTTTCTTAGGTATTCCTTGGGTATACGTTTAATGTTTGTTCTGTGTATTTTTTCTAAAAATGGCTTACAAAGTGGCTGGGTGCCTGAAGGAAAATTTGACTGATATGATAGCAACATTTTTCTATTATACTTTGTTTTTGAAATAGAAATATTCCTGCTTGAGTTTTATCTTTAGAACGCCTAACAGCTTATGATTTTTGGCTTATGAAATTTGACTCTAAAACTATTTTTTGAAAAAATATACTTCGTACACTTTTGTTTATCGTAATTACTTTTCTTTTTGTCAGGGAAGCTCCTAAAGGATAAATTAATCTTTTATTTTCAATGTATTTCAGATCATTGTTTTACTATTTTGCAATTTCTTTCAGCGAAATAGTAATAAAACAGGATTTTATGTGGTTAAAAATAAACATGTTGTTCGTGAACCTGAAAGAAGAAAATTCTGTTTTTATTGATAAAACTTTACACATCTGTGGAACAAAACATAATTTAAATGTTTCATTTGATACGCAGATCCTGAGACAATAAATATTCGCAACTTGTAAAATTGACAGCCCGAGCACTAGCAGCAGTAGCAGCGCGAGCAGCCCGAGCCGAGCGAGAGCGAAAGAGACAGACAGTCATATATCTGTCTCCTTCTATTGTCCGATGCTCCACGAGCTCGGGCGGTCACACGTACACGGGCGTGCGCTTGTGTGCGTCGTGCTGCTGCGGCCGCTTTCTGGCAGATCTGGTTGGAGGATCAATCAGGGCGACCAGGGCCCACATGTTCCATGGCCCGCCACTGAAATCCTTACATCCTGCAATACCGATAACTGTTACTTTTCGCTGGATGCCTTGGTTGACACACTTGCCACAAGCGGCTCTAGCTACAATGTGTATTTTTTCCGCGAGCGGCGCTACCCTCGATTCTGAGTTGGTCACGTGTGCTCGATGACTCTTAAGTTCTATCTCACTATCACTCACCTATAGATCTTTCGTCGCCCCTTGAGATCTTTGGTGGTAAATAGCCGTTAAGGCGAAGCGATACTTCTGTACTTCACCTATGAGTGCAGATAGGCTAGTATGGGGCTCACGGCAGAGTGAAAGAGAAGCAGCACATCTGTAAGTATGGAGGTTTCGCCTCGCCTGTCGCCTTAAGCCTATCTAAGCGTATCTACGTCACATGTTGTCAATATTGTCTCCGAAGGGGTTAACTTGCTTATCGCACTTCACAAGAGAGAAAGAGTAAATGCGACAGTTCCTCCGGGCTACTGCGTTCGGACCGCATGAGAGTAATACGTTATTAAAAAAATTTTTTTTTTTAATTTGGTAAAAGGACTTACGCCGATAGATTTTTAATCCTCTTCGTAGTTCATCGCCAACTCCGGTCATAAGAAAAATTACTTGTGACAGTACGAACGATGATTTACGTTTAAATAATTTACCTTTTGACTGTCGTTATATTGTTTTAAAGCAGCTTGAACCATTCTTTCCAATGTCTCCGCTCAAGACACGGCCTTCTTTATTTATCATTCTGACAACAGCGGTCTGTGTAAGCATCGCACAGGATTTTATCGACTGTTTTGCATCTGAGAAAACCCCCAAGTGCTATCTGAATACCATGACACCTTACAGATTTATAGCTAATGGGAATGATTCGGTCCTGGAGTTTAACGGTAGGTTTTACAATTGCGTAGGATTACGCCAAGCGTTTTTTGTAGTTTGTGCATCTTGCAAAATGTTCTGCAATCCACAATGACTTGTTTCAATGTTTTAATTATTCTTCATCTTTTAGATTGCTCACCACGAAAAATGTGGATGCTGCTTAGACACGGAACAAGATATCCAGGAGAAAAATGGACATCCAGATTGAGAAATGAGTTGTCCGATATTAGAAACTCTATTGTAAGAAGTCATGCTCAGGGTTTGGGAATGCTCGCCGAACGGAATGTGGAAATTTTGCAAAATTGGCAACCGTCTTTCTCAAATAAAGATGTAATGAATCTTGCAGCTGAGGGCAAACGGGAACTCGTCGATATAGCAGAGAGATTTCAATCGAGATTTCCCTTGCTAATGCCAGAAATTTATAGTAATCGGACATACATGGTGCGGATTGTTTATTATACGATTTTTTTAAATTCTTCTGCTAAAGTCATATTTTCTTAATACATATTGTGCAGGATGATTACTATACATTTGTCGAAATCATTTTTCGGAGGATTTAAAGTATCATTCCTTTTTCTCTACCAAAAAGTGTGGCAAGAGACAATTGAGAATACAATATTCCTCTAATTTTTTGTTCGACACTTCAGTTCAAGTACACGGCGACGCAGCGAGCGAAAGAGAGTGCGAAACACTTTGCTCTCGGTCTATTTGGCCGCAAGCAGGCTCGGGATGTGTGGTATCCTGAACCAGAATACAGAGATCGTATCTTGAGGGTAAATTTTTAATTAGCCTGATATATCTGATAGACACTGACAAATTTTTGAAATAATTCTCACGTCAACAATTTTAGTTTTATAAACGTTGCAAACGTTGGCGCGTGGAAATAAAACAAAATCCCGAATCTTTGAAGGAAAAGAAAAAATTTGTGGAGAGCCCGGTTGTACGAAAAATGTTGAACGAAGTTTCTAAGCGTGTCGGATTCACTCTTGATTACGGTATCGTCATTTTTAAGTCGTTATACCATTTTCATTGGAAAGAAAAATAATACAGCGGCTAATACTACGTTATTATCGACGCAATCGTCGATTTTCTTGACAATTGTAGAGAGCGTTAATCTTATTTATAAGATGTGCGCATTCGAGACAGCCTGGAACGAAAAAAATTATTCTCCCTGGTGCAGTATATTATTCATAAACGATTTTAAGGTATACCGTAATTCTCCTGACAAAAAATTTCATTTTTTAAAAATTATTCGTACAAACAATTAATTAACCGTATACATTTAATTAATAGGTTCTCGAATTTGCGCAAGATTTACAGTACTACTGGATCGATGGTTATGCGTATTCGTTAACTTACGAACAGGCTTGTACCACAATGAGAGATATGTTTGATTTTTTCGAGTAAGATTGCTGTATTATAAGAAATAACTAAATCAGCTGCTTCTAAAAAAAAAAAAAAAACGTGCAACGCGTTTGTAGATCTGACGACGAAGCGAAGACAGTCGCGTACTTCACCCATTCGGGTACAATTTTGAAAGTGCTAACTCTATTGGGAGTCGCGAGGGACGAAGCTCCTCTGCGACATGATTCGTTTTCTCTCGATGAAAAGCGCGCTTGGAGGACAAGTTTGATCGACGCTTTTGCATCAAATATCGCTTTCGTTCTGTACGAGTGAGTAAAATATTTTACGAAAACTCATAGACAGCATATTTAAGGAACACTTGACAGTGGAACCTATCTGAATCACAATTTTTCGGGAAATTTTTAAGGGTAATCAGCCTATTTCGCGATATCGAATATGTTTCTTCCAATTACATTTGAAATTTGTTATTTTGGGGCGTTTTGTTTATTACAGCTGCAAGATTCAAGGTCCCAGCATTCTTGTGATGCATCAGGAACGTGTTATCCAACTTGCTGGCTGTCCCGTGGATGCGCCATGTCCGGTATCGACAATGAAAAACAAATATCCTAACACCGAGTTGGAATGTCCATTCGACGATATGTGTGCTACAAAAGAATAATGGAATGAAGATCCAGATTGATGGGATAGTATTATCTTGCAGGTCATAAAGATACAGATGATATGTAATTTATTTAAAGCTCATATGGCACTTTTACAATTGTAGTATAATAACTCGAACGCATACATGCAGAACAGAATTAAAAAAAAAACGTAATTAATCACTCGCGAAAAAAAAAGGATTTTATTCTACAATTAAAAATAAAAACTTGATAAGTTTTTCGAAATCTTGTTTTATGCAGTGTATACGGTATGCGCGATTTGCGCTTTACCGAGAAAATTCCCAACGCAGCTATTACGTTTGACTATTGAAGGAAACTTTACGAGCTCCCAACGGACACAAAACGTCTACCCCCCAAAGTCCGCTCGAAATACCATAATTACGGAATATTTACTTGAGTGGTTCGCGTGGCTTAGCGAACAAGGTCGTGACAATAATAAGACCCATTTATGTTAGTGCATCATCATTCAAATTTCATTAACTTTACTTTCTATCGTACATCGAGAACCGAGTATATTTTCTAAAGTGTGTCCCAGAACCTAAATGGATCTTACATGGTGAAAAAAAAAATCTAACGAATGAAAAAAAGCTTAAAACAAACCTAAAGCTAAATACCGTATCCTCAAAAAGGGGATACTTGAACTTGTCGTTTGGATTTTTAAGCGACAGCTGTAGCGCGTAGCGCTATTCAATAATTTTCTTCTGTTGAAGTACCAAGCTGCAGTTATTATATGTTGAAAGTTGATTATTTGCAAGAGTTTCTACTTTAGCATCCTATTAAAAATTATTTCTATACGGACTTTGTAGAAGAAGGAGCTATTAAAAAATCGTGAAAGGTTAAAATATAAATTAAATTGTGAAAATCTAGAGTTCGATTACCAGCCGGTACACCCGTTCTTCGCGTGCATACGTCTTGTGTAGACGTACACAACATATATACATAGATTTTTCTGTTTATTATTGCTGTAAACCGCACAGCCATCCGCGGATGGCCAGGCCGCGAAATCACGCTCGCGCAACGTTTATATCCCGTAAAATTCGTGGATGTAAAGTTGCCGGAGCTTCGCCCTGAATCCTCGCCACTTTATTCGCTACTTTTGCTTTTAGTCTGTTGGAACACGTCGTTTTCCACGGTTCGACCTGCATCCCTGCAGATTAATTTTCATTCCGAAATTTCCTTTTTCACCGACCACGAAAAGTCCCAATAATTTCTTTCATTTGTACTATCAATGACTTCGTTATGTAAACATTGTTTATGAGACTTAATCATTAGTGACAATTGTATCAGTTATGGATGCCAGAATCTTTAATCATGCTGATTAAACGAATATGTTCTTTCGTGACTCGACGTCCTGCAGTGATTACCAGCTGTTTATCGAAGTGAATTCAGCCCAAAGTTCGTATTGTCAAGTGTCGAATGACGTACAAAGTATTGCAAAAAAAGAAAAAAAGGAGAATACCGAACTTTTCCAGATCACAATGTGAAAGTTTGAAAGTAGGTGAAAGGACAGAGAACAGAATTTCAAGAGAAGAAGAATAAAGAAAAGCTCTTCATTACCGAAGTGAAAATCTAGAGTGAGGGAAAGCAGAAAAAAGGAGAATACAAGGAACGAATCTATCTGATACATGCACATAGACAATTCAGTGCCATTTCCGCAATATAATTTTGTACTCAAACCAATTTTTCCCGAATGAGACACAAGTAGTAATTAAGATCCGAGGGAATAAGATAAGAAAAACCATTGAGGACTAGATTCAAGAGCATTTAATGTGCTTATACGCATTTCATGACTGTATGCGAATCTATTCATTGTCCATTTGATGCACCTTTTTCTCAAGAAATGATCATCCGTTGACACATATTCGTCGTTATGTCTCTACTGTCGGGAACCTCGTCAAGGTGCACTTCGCGTCCACTCACGGCAACGGTTAGTCCTTCGGGATGGCTCATCAAGCTTGATGCAAATCATTTGTCCTATTTACTAAATCTAGGCAATGTCCATAGAGATTCTGAACTTGAATAGATGCAATTAGGAGCAATTTCCAATCATCGATATTGAGCATAATTGTCGTTTGTTGCGGTTATTAATAATTGAAAATAAAATTGCGGTGAAAGACTTTCATTGTTAGCATCCATTGTTGTACATCAATGTTTGTCATTCTCGTCAACAAAGTTTAGTTTTTTTAGATTTCGTTCGATACTTTCGATAAATTAAATTAAATTAAAAAAAAAAGACCTTAAGTAATACGTTGCACAAAGCTACTTTCATGGGAAAGTATGTTGCTCTTGTTTGGCTCCCTCAAAGAGAGATTTATTAACAGCTTTATCCAGAGAAGTTTTATGAACGGTGAAAGATATTAGGGAAGCATATAAAGGATGTTATACAACGAAGCTTAACGAAAGTTTATAATGCTGAAGGAAATTTAAAAAATTCAAAGTGCTCTAAAATCTCGTTGCTTCAATATTATTCAACGACAATTATAGCGAATAATAAGAGTGTTACCGTGTTACTGGTTTGACAAATTTTAGATCAATCGATCAAGCTAGTGATGAGTTGCGGGCCAAGGAAAATTAAATATTCAATAAGAATCAAAGTTCTCTGTCGATTTTCACCAAATTTTTTGCTAAATATTCGCGATTGTTATTACGCAAGAGACTAAAGTCTCGAAAATACAAGCAGATACAATTTTAAAAATTCATAAGACTCCAAAGTTATCTTTACAAAATGAATTATCTACCATCGCTGTTATCAATTTATTTGTGCAAAAAATGTGAGTTTAACCGGTAAAACTTTACGTGAGTCAAAGTGACGTGAATTTTTCGAAATATTCAAATGCTATAATACCCGATTGCCAATCTTGCTTTTTATTTTCTGTTTTTATCGAGCGAAGGAAGGAAAATTTTAGTTATCAACGAGGTGACGTGCGTCGGTTCGTCGCTCGACCGGAAAAATAAACTACCGACGTATATGTATACTCGTGTCCCAGTGGCGACGGACTACGTTCCATTTGAATATGTTAATGACGGCTCGGAGAAAATTTATGCAACCGAGAGCTACGAGACAGTGCTCGGTACCATATACAGGTGCATTCAACATTAGACAGCACAAACTTATACGCATATCAATGCAGCATAGTACAGTATACGATACGCGGTGTCTCCGTTAAGAGGATTCGAGTCGAGTGAACCCCCGTACCAGAATAAAAAATTATGCGAAGCACTCGGCCGTATAAACGACCCACAGAAAGGGATTCCGCATCGCGATTGAATCGATAATTCGTCGGGGGCTATCGGATACAGGAATAAGTGTCCCTCACACTTGATTATTATTTTTAACATTAGCATCTAGTGTTAGTTAACATAAAAAAATAAAAAAAACAAAAAAAAAAACAATTACAAGTCTGATATTTTGTTACGGCACGATAATCGATGACGTATTTCTTAATTTTCATTAAGATTTTTTTGTTATTTCTATGCATTGACAGGAAGACCGTCGCCGAACCGGTCGTTACGTAGCCGGTGGGACAGCACTGTCGGTTATTCTATTGGCAATTCATCATGTTCTCCTTCGTGGAGCTCCGACGGTAGCTGGTATTTGCATACCCGCTATAATAATGGCAACTTATGTACTCTGGGTGCTTTATTCAGCTCGACGAGATCGACGGAAGGTATATTGCTTATAATTTTTTTAGCTGTATCGAGAATAATTATTTATCGATTTATTGAATAACTTTGATGGCAGGTTATTCGCTATATACTTTATTCATATTTTTGTTCCTTACATATTTCTGCGATTATAGCTTCTCAGATCCGTCTTTTCTATAAATTTCTCCTTTATAACCAGTCTTTTATGAAAGTTTATGGAAATTACTGTCCTGCTTGTCGTTTGATTTATCACTATCACTTGTTCACGTAGTTCCGCTTTGCCAACGAACTCACCGCTACCTCGTTTTCTCGCGACCAACAGGAAGATTTCTCGAGGGAAATTAGACCGGAAGATAAAGAAGGCTTTATTCTGGTTCTCGTCATAGATATCATTGCCTTCTCTTATAGTCATTTCAAAATGTTTATCCTCGTCCAAATTTTTATCCTTTGGCAGTTTTATCCTCTCGTCTGTCAATTTTTTTTACCAACGATACTTTTAATATTCCAGTATTCCTCCGTGTACTCATTTATGGTTCATGTGATAATTAACATCGCATCATCGATAATAGTCTCGTAATTATCAATTGGTCCATCAATGATCCCTACATTAGCGTTGATTGCTCATGCATAACGTTCAGAGCACGGAATTTCGTACATGATTTCGTGCCCGAGTTATATAAGTATAAAAATAAGGCGTCGGAAATTTATAATTTGCACATTGCTTTCTCGTGTCTTTCGCCAACTCGCGGTATCTCCTCTACGGGTAACGGTAAACTCAATTCTGGCTTCCCCATAAAGCAAGTGGAATTAAAATTTTCAATAAAATAAAAACTTGAGTAAAATTGCAAATTTCATAAAGTTTAAACCCCTCAATCGATTCTCATCAAATTCAAAACCACGTATCCTTGTGGCCCTAGCCAATTTGTATACCAAGTTTCAGTTTTATAGATGAAAATTTACGAAAGTTAGAGCAAAAATAGATTTGTTTCGAAAAATAACAAAAATTTCATAAAATCTCAACGCTTGATCGATTTTTGCTAAACTCAATACCGAACAACCTTGTCTCCTGACCTATTCCTGTAGAAAGTTTTTAATCGATAGCTAAAAATTTACGAAAGCTATAGAGCGTGCTTTTTTTTTCGAAAAATTCAAACAACCATAACGTGAGACATCTTTTAGCGATTTCGCCGAAAATTGCAATAAAGTGAAAGGAAAAATGTACCATAATTTGCACGAACTTTAGGGCTTTAATGATGATAATTCGCGATCTAATAAAAAAATTATTAATTAACTAAATGTAATAAATATTAAATACTTAAAAAAACCAACAATTGCGTACATAACAAGGAGAAGAGAATTGCACAACATACAAAATCCGCCTACACATTGGAAAAAGATTTCGTTGGATTATAGTGATTGATAATCAGACGCAACACGAGAGAGTCGTACACAAACGTGGAGCTTTAATTGCGTGATTCGTACGGGATCCCGAGTATAATTCCGAACTAATCCATGAGATTTCGTTCGATGGAATGCGATTATTTGTGTTACGTTTATAGGTATAGCCACAGAGCGTTTCAAATATATATTTAGAACAGCTCCCATACTTATCTCTTTCGTTCCTTTCGAATTACATCGTAATACGTGGAAAGTATCTATATATACCTTGTGCTCGTATCAAATATGTACATTAAGATGATGGGGGGGGGGGGTGTGAAGCCACTGTGGGTTCAAAGAAAATTTATTATTTTTTTTACTTGCACTTATCTTTCTCTTTACATTTATGTGGAATCTTAAATAAAGACAGAGCAGTTTATTACACTTCGGTATAAATTATGATTTTCACATGAGCACCCTCAATGCTTTTCAGCCGTTGTTCGCATTGCACAAAGCGATTAATAAAAAAGAGATTTTCCCCTTTCCCGAAAATTGAGACGTATTTTTTTTCTTTGCTTCCTTCCTCGCAATCTACGCATCTGTCATTCGCATCGTCTTTTATTTTTCGCATGCGTATTTCCGTCCTATTCTACAGTTAAAAATGTTATCTCTTGTCGTTAAATAACGATTCGTACTATTTAGATACGAATTGTATTGTCGCGGAGCGATCAATGTTGCCTTGTCGTCGTCGATGCTATTCGTTGGAATATTACTAAAGACTTTGAAAGGAACAGAGTTGCATTGAATGCAGAGGATAATTATATAGAGCGACCTGGAAAACGAAGGAAAATTAATTATCGAGGACCATTGAAAGAGCAATTGAAAAGCAATGAAATTAAACTACGAATGTGAGAATAAGAACGTTCAATATTTTTTCCAAATATGTATCTTTCTCAAATAAAAATATTGTGGAATATAAATAATTATTGAAACTGCACTTATTGCATAGCGTGTCACAGAATTAGTAAACATAATCAAGAGCTTACGAACGGTTTATCATCGAAATTGACGAATAATTCGGGTAAAATTCATTGAGCTATATCAAATTATCGTTTGGATAGCACGTTGATGGACGAAATGCCGAATTAATAAATACAAAGATAACAAATGGTTTACGATGAAGCCTGACACGGAGACGAACCGACAAGATTTTAAATAAAATGTCGTAGAGCCGGACGTGCTAACGCACAGGTCTTCCGAATGTACCGTGTGACATGCATATTGTAGCCATAACCAGCGTGGTGACGCGTACCGACGAGCAGACAGCTTTCCGTAGCCTGTACATACCCACTTTTCCTTCGATGACCCGTGGTGTTATATTCGCTTGTGTACTATTTCAAATATTCCATTGTTGTACCACGGACCGCATCGGAATAAAAGAAAGAAGCAGGCCTTAAAAAATGCTCAACTCGAGACCATACAAATAAATATTTCTTTTAATTATCAAAAAGTCTCATTAATGGTATTAAAAATTGTTAATATTATCTCTAAACACTGATTTATTTCTGCGGCGTCTGGTCGGACATTTACATTTCGAAAATGTTATTGCTGTGCCGCTAGTCGCTCTGGAATAAAAGAATTTTAGAGTTTTGATAAAATATATTTTTTTTAATTCGCAAATATATTATGAAATTGTATAAAATAATATAAAAATTGTGTCAACTGTTGACGCACTTTGTTTGATATTGACCTGTGTTTAACATAGAATATGTCGGACTGCTATTTCAAGTGTGGAAAGTGCATTATGCGTATATCTGTGAACAAACAGGACATAATATTCACCCATGCTAACTGAAATATTATCATTAAATAGAGGCAAATTGTACAATCAGTTTCGTTTCACAGGCACGAATGCTTGCATCGGCAATGCAACTGACGGAAGTCATTAGTGTCCCTGCTGCCAGGAACATTGTCAATGCTGACGCAACGACGACGATATCGAGGGAAAACAAAGTGGCGACGAAAAACTAAGGCAATCACGTTATTACGTAAAAATTATTACGCATTTAACCCTAAAAACGATTAAGGATAATTACATATTTATCAATATAATAAGAAATAAGATAATTCTGAAAATTATAGAGTTTTACGCGAGAGTCAGTATATTTGTGAAACAAAATGTCACTCGAGTGTGCTGCTAAATATTGATGCCCATTTAATGCAGCATTTTAATGTAATTAATATTTTTAAAACTGTTCTTTTTTGCATAAATCAAAAGTATGCGAGGCGAAGAACATGTTTGCAAAGTTTTATTCCGAAATTCGTAAGATTTACGAATGATATTTTCATGATAACATTTTTATCAACTACGGAAGATCAATTTTTTGGTTGAAAAAAATGTCTGGCGATCACTTAAATTTTTACAATTTTTCATATTTTTATTTGCGAATAGGTTTAACTCCGGCTTTATTGATTGATCTGACTCTGTACGCCAACAATCAAGGCACCATCGACATTCCGAGACAAAGTTGTACGTCACAAGGACAAAAGTATTTCAAAAATTCAACAAATCGATGTATCTTCTTCCATAAGGATACCACCTTGTTATAAAAAAATGAATCCACTATCATGCATAGCTTTCATCAATATAAATTCTACAAAAGACTTTTTTTCGCCCAGTTACATTAGACTACTGCCATCGGAATGATAAAACTTGAAGTAAATTCTCACGTATAAAAGCAATGAATCCCTCAGGAGAGCATACGGTCCCTCGGGTTAAGCAGGACAGTCGCAACTACCGTCATGTTATCGACAGTCCGAGTGTCCAGGTAGAAGTAATGCCCTAGAGGTTCATGCCCAGGATGCTGTACCCTTAGTTTCAATCCCTACAGTCTCATTGGACGATAGCTTCATAGCGCTATCGGTATATATACCACGTTCCGTATATAATTACACGCTACCGAGTTAGGGAAAGCAAGTCGAGCATGATGCACAACCGAATGATAGCGATATATCTACCACGATGATATTATGTTGATGCGCAGTGGGTGGCATGCGTAGCTATACATTGTAGCTTGAATGCACGTAGCCTTCGACTCCTGTATCGAGAGACCCAAGGATACATTGTCTCTGGAGTATCTTTGTCGTGTATCTCTGTAAACACCGCATCCCACTGCTTCTTCGGTTAAAGAAAAATCATTGATAAACTTTTTAATACGAAGTTACATACAGAACGAGTAGGGGTTTCGGTACTCTGATTTCGTCGACTTTATACTACCGAACCGTTGAATTTGCTACTTGATTCGCTCGCGTACACACGATGCCTCGGTTCCTTGCACTATCGATTTTGCCAACAGCTTCGTGCGGTAAACTTTAATTAGCCTTTTGAGGTATTTGAGGCCTGTTGCGATATTATTTTTAATCTACGATAATAATTCGATTAAAAATATCAATTGTTGAAATACTTTTGTACTTAACGTTGGAAAAGATAAACGGCGGTATATATGTATATATAACTTGTATAATCGGTATGAAAACGATTTTAAAAATAACAGGCATAAATAGTTATGCGGGTACATCACATTTCGTCTGGATATCCAAAAGAGCTGTACATATATTTCCTTCGTTCTATGCAGGGGAGAACACTATTTCACCAAGAATTCTTGGCATGACGATGAAGGAAAGGTATAAGGAGAAGGCGAAGACGACTGAACTGAATCTACCGTTCCATCCAGTGGAGCATTACTCCGGTTCTTGGTTACCCCAGCGCTACGATGGTATATAGTACAGCTTCCACCTTGCTTCATAGCCTGCAGCATTACCCTCGTAAAACTACCCTGGGTTGTCGTACGACCGATTGCATAGCGGTACCGGTACATCCGTGTGTGTGTCACGATATAATTATATTAGAAAGGTGAGTTACGGATGGAATAAGTATAAATAGAAAAAAATATAGAGTGAGAGAGGGTTAAAAATATTTTTGGAATGACGTTTTATCGGATATTGCCAGGATTAGAACATTAAATTTCAGTCAGAAGAAAACCCAAGCGGTATAAACAAAAATATTTGTCATATTAACAATCTGAAGAAAAAAATCTTAGGGAAGAGGGCTACGTTGTTTTTTAAAATCACGTTAAAAGTACTTTTTCATAACTTTATTGGAATTTAAGTAGGAATATCTCAAGTTGAATATGATAAAATTTGTTTGTGAAATACAATTGATAAAAAATGTTAACAAAAGAAGAATTAAAAAATATTGATATTTAAAAATAGTTCGTTTGGACTTGAAGTATGAGATCTATCGAGACACAGCACATGCTTGTACAATGTCAAGAGTAATGTAAAATGTAGAGTATCCTGTAATGTATGGTACAAACGGTACGATACACCGATGGTGTCAACTTGATTTTTTTTGCATTAATGTTTTGTATATGTGTCATCTAAAGAGAAATCCGTTTGGGTTAATTTAAAAAAATAGCAAACGTTACTTCATTTTTTATTGTATACCGGTGAAAATATTATTCTCAACGCCTCGAAGCCATGTTTTAAAGATTCGTTCAATACCATTTTTGGGTAAAAATTATTTCATTCGATATAACAAAGTTTAGATGTCAACAGTCACTATTCACGGCAGACAAATACTGTAAAGTTGCGCTATCGCGAAGTTGGAAATGTTATCGTGCCACGGGAGAAAATTATTTCGCTCTTTCACCATTTTATCATAGTGTACGCAATCAATGCGTATCACACTCGATCCCTCTTTACACTTTTAATATTTATTACAAATATTTCAAAAGTTGTTTAATATTTTAAATATTTAACATTTTATTTAAAACACAAATTAATATTTAATTTAGATCCCAGGATAAACGTTTTATAACTTTACTTTTCCCTGTGCAACTGTTAGAAATGTATTCTAAGCAAATAATTATGAATAGTTTGAATTTTTCTTTGGAAGGAGACGATCTTCGATGTCTGTAAAAAAAGTATAACAAATCTTTTTTTGGTATGATTTTTTGATTGGCAATGATTTTTTTACAGAATACGAAAGATAAAAACTCTCATATGTAGCACAAGGGAATCAATTCTCCCTTAAATGTTCCAACTAATTGTTTTATCAATTTATTTTTAACAATGTCATCGCAAAGACAAATAAACTTTTGGTTCACAAGGGAGAGAAATTATTTGTCAAGTGTCCCGGTGAAATGTCTCGAGATTCTACCGAGTAATCCGATACCCATCTTCGTGAAAATTCAAGTACAAACGTTGTACATATATTATACAGAGTTAGGAGTTTCCAGCTTCCGACTCGAGAGATTTACAGTCTCGGGAGTTTGGCAAACGAGAACAGAGTGAGTTATGTACAAGTAGGTAGAAAAGAGAGCCCAAGATAAGGTCCCCCTCCCCCCCTTCCGCTCCCCGAAAAGGTAAAAGCAAGAGGGAAGGGTGGAATAAAATAGGAGGAAAATAAAAAAGAGGATAAAATAAAAATAATGATCGAGGATATTTCTATCGTTCTTTTCTGGCATCCTCTGCTTTTCACCTTCTTGTTATATTAAGTTTTCCATCTCACGAGAGCTTTCCCAACGATACCGATCAGCTCTCCCTTCGCAGTAACGGATTTAGAGAAAAGTCACTGCAAACTCACGAAAACTGCGAAAAGGACAACGAATCAAATTTAAAAAAAAGAATAATAAAACATAAACTAATTATGAGAGCTCTGAACCAGAGATTCATCTCGTGTCACGTTATATCATGTATGTGTTTCTACGTGTATTTGTAACACTGTTAAAAATTCATGGTTTTAAAGGCGATTGGTGTCAAGTTTTCATCAGTGTTGACCGATTTGGTATTAATTAAAATAATTTTCTTACAGGGTTTAAATCACAGAAGCAAAGTGTTACAATCATTAGGCCTCGCCTCAAAATTTACAACATATTTATGTTCGGAATGAGTAGATGAAAATCAATAAATTATCAGCAATCAATACAGAATTATGTCACTGATATAGTCGAAAAATGTCATTAAATTTCATTCGATGATTTTCAAGTAAAACGCGTTGAAAATGTTGAGGTTACACTGGAAATCGACACCAGTCGTAAGTTTCACGATTCGTATCAACACCTCGCGTGGGTTAACTTTAACATCGTTTTTTTAACAGTGTGTATATGGAAGTAATTTGGATTTTGTAATACTAAAATTTTTAAAACAATTTTTTCGATGTAATTACTAAATTTTCGTTATTATGCATGGCGTGATATTCGCGAGGATATTATTGTACCTAGCGTATAGAATGCATATTTATATTAATATTCTTGAAACCAATAAATAATACTAGAGAAATATTCTTTCTAAAATAGTAGAAGCGAATAGAGGGAAATTGCTCTTAGTTTACCGAGTATCTCGATGATGAAGTGAAAAATCTTGAATCCCGTGGACGTATTGAGAAATTCGAATGGTATGTTGCAAGAATGTTGGCATCTTTGCAGGTTTCAACACAAATGTATCTTACGCACAATCGTATAGATCGATATCCCTCCCGTTCACACTTTCGTAGAATTTTACGGCGATCACACTGGATAAAATGTACCCAGCTGAAATTCGTACCGTGTGAACGCTATCCGTCCGATTGGGACCAAAAAATAATGAAATATTACTTTGAACATTCTAAAAAACACGTTTTTCTCAAAAAATGATAACTTTATCAATTTTCAATATTTTCAACCAAAATATGGAGACAATACTCCTGAGATGTGGTACTTTAAGGGAAAAAATTGTGACAGAGTGCGCGTTTGAAAAAAAAAAACGTCCAACGGTTTATACCTGCAGGGGATACTTGAAACCCTCGGTAGATGGAGGAAAAGTTCCATTCGAACCAGGCCCTTATAGATATTTAAGTCCAAACTTGATTGATGGGTGTTTGATGATATTTCTGATATTATGAATGCAAAGTAGCGGAATGAACGATCAAATGAAAAAAAATAAACGAAGTAAAGTAGACCGCACACGTTTTATGCGTATGCCCCGATATCAACAAGGTGAATAAGGAAGGGGCATGAGATATATCATATATCGTAGCGACGGAAAGAAAGGTGCGACATGCGGTAAGACGACGATGCAGTGGCGCTCTACTCTGCTGCAGTGGTTACACTCGACTCCTTTAGCTGCTTCTGACTAATATTCTGCACTGACTGGCTCGTCAAGTGCTGTGGATATTGATGCTGATGGTAGAAAGGCCACCGAGACCCACCGTATACTTCAGACAGAAGTACCAGTAGAATCCAACGTAAACACGGTGCATCTTAATGCAAAGGTACTAACCTCGATGTTCACGACAGCGTTGGTACTTTAGCCATTGCGAAATAGTTAAGGGCGTCAACTGAGTCACGGTTAAATTTATTTCATTGATTCTCTACGAGTTAATTTTTTTAACTTTAAAGCCTGAAATAGAATTTATAGAATATTTTATTTATTTATTTCAGATGTGACTTAAATCGTAAATTATCAGGAGACATTGACTTTCTTAATTCTACGTTGTCGTCAGCGACAAATTGGAAAGTAAAAACAACAAAAGTGGGAACTAAGTAATAAAAAAAAAATACGCGGAGCCCGTCACTATTTAGTCTGAGAAAAACAGTGGTCAATATTATCGATGGAAAAGATGGGCGGTGACATAACTATTGGCCGAAAAATGAACTTTCCCTTTGATACCTCGAGTGCCATCCCAGTAAAAAAATCGTGCTGTGGCAGCTGTCAGCGGACTGCCAGCGTTTTGTGACGGCGTGACTTTTCAACAGCATTTTTTATCGTCATTCCGTGCCGCCACCATCGAGTACCCGTGCCGTTACATTTATATCTGGGATATTTGGCAGTTTCACTTCGGTCGGTTTTTCTTACTTTATTTTTACCTTAAATGACATCAGGTAAATGGCCAATAAATGGAAAATTATGAAATTACCAAGTACCGCAATGATTGATAAATAAAAAATTAATCAATTGTTATTGCACAATAATTAAGTTGTTCCTTTGCATATTTTTTATCTTCAAATCGTATATTGAAGTTATTATAGAGGTGAATAACATTTTTGTTTTATCCGTAAAGGTACCGAACTCGAAGGGTTAACTGGATCAATGAAATTTTATATTTATTTTCTATAATCAATGGTAAATGCAGCACCATTTTTTCATTGCTTGTAATAAAAAAACAAAAAAAAAAAAAAAAAAAAACACAAAACCACTCTGCTTCCACGGAAATAAAAAAAAATTAAATATTTTATCGAAGCTTTCGTTGTAAAAATATATTTTTAATATTCTTTGTCTGAATTATGACGCGTAAGTAATCGGCTAAAGTATTGATAAGCAAAGAATGTAAAGAAATGGAAAATACGTTACAGTTTCAGAACTGTTGATTCTATGAAAAGAAGTGTGCAGCCACACGGCAATCATGTCGAAGGGTTTTAAGTACGCCTTCGACACTCTCCGTTACTCCACTCGCATGGGCCCCGAGGTTTATTACTCACCTATCCGACTTGGAACCCATCTGCCAGTCCACAACCATTCGCATCAATGCTGTGTGGGCGAATGTTTGATGATTACACTTCACTGAAATATAGCTACGAACAGTGTGGGTGAAAATGGGGGTCGGTTAGTAAAGAAGGAATGCACAGAGGGCGTTATCAAAGAATACCTGAGAAGCAGAGACGAGCTCTTGAGAGAAATCTTTTTTCTCGAGAAGAAAGATGTAACGGAAGACGACAAAAGATAATAAAATAATACAAGTTCAGACATTACTGTAAAATAATTGGAAAAAGAATTTTTTTTAATAGAAAAAATTATATCAATAACCAAAACAAACATTTATTTATCTAAATTGTAAAATGACCGTTCTTATTGCAATAGTGAGAGAGCGAGAGAGACTACAAAATATCTAAATAACTGATTCGATCAAAAGTTAACATGCGAGGAGTGACCAGATGTTGGTGCAAAATGCGTAGGCGGAGGCAGTAGATGTAATTCGATTTAAGATATAGAACCAGTAACAAAATGCAAACGATTTGGCGCTATGTCAACCTGTGACTCGGAAGTCGGGAGAAATATAGAACATTGTGGTGCAGGTTGGCGAAGGTGGAACCTTGGAAGAGCGCAGTCGCCGAGTAGTAACGTCGAGGATAGCACCCGGCACGGCACCGGAGCACCGGACAGAGCTAGCTCGCCCGTTATCAAGGTATCCTCGGGACGTTCAGTAGCGTAATGTCACTCCGTATGAACTAACGAGAGCTTTTTCGGGAAAAAAATAATTTGCTAAAAAGAAAAACCATTTTTCACCAAAGACTGCAAATTGTCGAAGAAAAACAATTTAAAAAAATTAATATATAAATAAAAAGTAAATAAATTGTATTACTCGAGGTCGTGTATAATTTTTCGGATTAATTAACATTTTTTGAGATTCAGGAAAATAAGAAAAATATTTAATACAAAAAATTTCTTTGAAAATCTTCAAATAATTCCGGAAATTTGATTATTTCGTAGCTCAGTGGATCCTACGATTGTTTGCGTGATTTTCCGAAATTCTTTTCAAGTTCTACTTCATCTACTTCGTCGTGTTTTCTTCTTCTTCTTCTTCTTCTTCTTCTTCTTCTTCTTCTTCTTCGACTCGATCGAGCTACACGAGAAAAGGTGAGTCAGCTTAAATTAATATCAATTAGATGATACTTTCGTTTCGTTACATTAATCAAAGTTTAAATAATTAATTACAAGAATCAAATGTTTTATAACGATA
Source organism: Cylloceria caligata (assembly GCA_963942595.1). NCBI lineage: Eukaryota > Metazoa > Arthropoda > Insecta > Hymenoptera > Ichneumonidae > Cylloceria > Cylloceria caligata. Next base: position 363,025 of record OZ012709.1, read on the forward strand.
AATAAAAATGTTGGTTATGCAATTCGGGATTTGATTAAACTATTTGAGGGATTGAACGCACGAGTTTAATCTTTTGCGGACGTACGTTCTAATTGGACTTGCATAACCGATTCATTTGCAATTAAATGATAAATTATCGGGATTTACCTTTCACTTGATATTTTGGATGACGAATGGCTAGGGAACGATAATGAAATTATTCAAAGTTTCCACGAGGAATCCAAGTTTATCTTTATATAATTTCTAGTCTAGCGAGAGAACCGTTGGGCGATGCAGCCAGGAGTTATGTACAACACGTTTAAGGATCTTTACAAATGATAAAGAGCGACGACGAAACTTTGCGTCGACTCGTTCCTCCCTCTTCCGTATATATTGTGGATGATGCTCTTAGGGGGTTTTAGCCCCGAAGCGCGAAATAAACATTTCCCTCGCTAGCGCTCTCTCTCTCTCTCTCTCTCTCTCTTCGATTCCGTCAAAGTATTTTTATCTACATTTTTAACGCGACTGTGTGTGCGTGTGTGTGTATTTTTCTTATATCTCTAGTCCAAGAGACACGTGTACCAAAGACGCAACATGTTGCGCTTTTCGTGACGTAGTATACCAAGGAATACAAAGGAAACAAAGATAAAGATCGGGAATAGCGCTAGCGGAAAGGATGCACGGCAAAAGAATGTTTCTTCAAAGATTCAAGGTGCATTTGTCTCACACGTTTCGTATCACGCGGATTTGTATAACGAGCAACGGTCGATGCAACGGAGTGGAACGTATACTACAAATGAAATTTTTTTTAATTTCAAAGAGACAGTTCTTTCGTATTTTCGTCAACCTTAAGTTCGAATGCTTAGGAAATTAAAGCGAAAACCGAAGACTGTTATACTCGGACTAGATCCAAACCCATCGACTAATTCTCACGAAATTCTAAATCGAATATTCCGTAATATTAATTCATTTCTGCTGAAAGTTTAAGCCCGATAGCTAGACATTTTTTGGAATAAAAGTTACGACCCCTTGACCGATTGTCACCAAATTTAATATAAAAAAATTGTTTGACGTTAATAGTCCAATTAAATAGGTTTAGCCCGATAGCTACACATTTGCTCGATTTAGAAGACAAATAGAACAGAGATTTAAAAAAAAAATTTCAAGTCAATCCGAACAAGTGTTTCGATAATTGTGTAAACCATAGCAAAGAAAAGGTGCCCAAGTATTCTGCTTGCTTGACAAATTTATGCTACATTGGAAAAATCGTTGTTTAGTTACAGGGATTGAAATTCTACATTCGTGCTTCATGCATATACAGACAGATCCATCCAGATATTTTTACCAGATGTGATTTCTCGATGTTTTAGAGTATTTTGAGCCCCCTGACGTTCATTCACGATTTTTTTCTAAGAATAAGCTTCCCTTGTGTGAAAGCAAAAATTGTCGCTAACGTACGATGAAAATATATTAAAAATTCGCAAGCTACGGTATAACGTTTCGCCAAAATACGCGTGTAACGAAAAGTATACATAAACGGTGATGAAATTTGCGTGTCGCTTCGAAGTAGATACAATAGTAAAGGTGCACAGGTGTGCGAAAATAATAAAATAAGATATTCAGGGGCGGGGGTACAGCGACATCTCCAGGATACCGGGCACGTACCCGTCGTATCGAGCACAGGAAGAACATCTGTCGTTTCAGTGCTGAGAGTAGAGCGAATAAGCCCGGATCTTTGGAAAACTCGATTTCAAACTTAAACAGAATTTCGCACGTAGGAAAACTCCGAAGGGTGTAGAATATACGCTGTCTATAGGTCCGAACCTTTGTTAACTCGAAGGATCAAGTATGAAAAATGTATCGAAGAGTAGACGGAAGAGATCGTATTTACTGTTATTGCTTTTGTTGCAATTTCGAAAAAGAAAACTAACGAGATTAACCGTGTGACTCTTTTTTTATTTTTCATGGTTTCGCGTTTGATGGGTAAAGTCCCGTGGATATAATAACGCGTAATCAAGTATGTACGGCAAATGTATATACATGTGTGTAATAGATGGAAGAAAATAAGGCAACCTGATGCATCCGAGGGCCATGGGTGCCTATGAGTTTTGACGTTGGTGTTCGGTGAACTTCTGCCGTACATGTTGGTTACACACGAGTAGTTTTGCGTCATTGCTATTCCAGCATAATCCTGCGGTACAACATGACCTTTTTACTCTGAAATTGCCGGTGTAAGAAAAAAAGACAAGAGAAGACAATAAGAAAGAACGTTGAGTAGTCGTGCAGTGAAAATAAATAAGAATATATCTTTGATGAACTTCCTGGCAGCCTCTATGGACAAGAAATTGATATATATTTAAAAATATATCCAGAAGCTTTATGAGAATTTAAAAAATATATAATATATTTGGAATATAAACTGTGAGCTTATAACGATAGTTTCTTTGAGATTAATCGAGTGACTTTATTTGCTTGTAGTACGTAATACGTATTACGTGTAATAGGCAGGTGAAAATTAGGAAGCCTAATACATTCGAGGGCCATGGGAGCCTGTGGGTTTGACGTTGACGTTCGATAAATTTGCATACATTGATTACGCAGTTTTCCGTCCTTGCTATCCCAGCATAATCCTGCGAAGCAACATGACTTTTTTACTCTGACATTTATGGCGTGAGAAAGAAGACGATAATTCATATTCGAAATATATCTCGAATATGAATTGTCAGATTATATAAAAAATTTCTTTGAGAATATATCCATGGGGAAATATTTCTAGACGCTGCAGTGGAGTTTGTACATTTTGACATTCCAAGACAATGTAAATCGTCGGATTTTCCTGATGGTGCTTTCGCGTCTCAACCGCAAGTTCTATACTTGGTTTTACCGTAATGTTATATATATGCGGAGTACGCTGTGGCGTACGCAAAGATTCCAGAGACAATAAGTTCCACGCTGTTAAAACATAGCGCATCTTGGTGCCTCTAAAAATCAATATTCACCATAAACATAACTTGCACTATGAAAAAGCTGCAAATGATAATTTTATTAATTACTTATTAATTATCTTATAATTACACCGAGTCGCTCGAATATTTCTAAACCTCATGGACACGCGTGAACAAGAGAACTGATAACTGTTGAACGGTCGAGTCCAGAGAAAAATAGTTGAATCAAATTCTTAATCTTTTCAACGACATATTGTCCAGTTTGATTGGTTCTCTCTGTAGATCCCAAGCTCCGCGAGAAACCAATATTTGTTACCCTTCCTTGCCGCAAGTCCATAAAGATTATTTCTACGAAAGACTCTCGAGTGGGCTTAGTAACGGATGATAGTAACTCGGTAAGCTATACCGGTGGTCTCGAAATGAGTCTTGTTTCGTGGAAACGACAGAAGCAGAGCCCTGAGCGATTAGAGCCATATTGGATTATCCCGGTTGTGCGAAGAACCGGGTAAGAGTGTTCCCGCTGGTTGCGGTGTATTCCGTCGAGAGCGAGGGTACCGAATTTCACGCAAGAGTTCCATATTCACTGTGACACTACATAAATAAATGATTTTTTTATTTGATTGTTTAAGTCAATTTGTCCAAATTACAATCATCGATCGAGGAAGTTAGTACTTTTATTTGTGCTTCTTCTTCATATTTGATTAAGATTTTCATCCGAGGATATTTAAAATAGTATGAAACGTCGCGAATAGTTGTTAAAAAAAATATTCCGACGTATGTGTGTCCTTGCGGGACTTTGAAAGCTTGAAACACAAGTGGCTCTTTGTTTATTGCAACTTTAGACAAATACATGCAAATATTTAGATTTTTTTCCGCTTTGAAGTTATCAAAATAAGTTGGTGCTCAATCTTACTTCGGCAATCGAGCTTTCGAAGATCGAAAGGCTGTCGAAGATTCATTTATTTTAATAAAAATCTGTATTATTTAAGTACTTTAGAGTTGACTTTTACGAAAATCTTTAATTAAAGAAAATCGTGTCTGTGCGTACCGAAAGTAGATTTAAAGAAAAAAAAACTATAAATGTTTCGGGCTCTAGGGTCAAATAGTTAGAGATGTAGTGTTGTACGAGTGTGTCAAGGCCAAAGGGAGAAAGTGGAAGCTGGTTCTTTTAATCGAGGATCGTAGTCGACACTTCCCTTCGAGACTGTCGGGGTCGATGGGGGTGGGATGGAAAAGTGTCGCTGAGTAGGGTAGCTTCGGTAGAGAAACTTTCAACAACAGCAAAGCGGTACACCGGAGTACCGGAAGCATCGGCGTGTGGCGAGTCGACGACGGAGGAGGTTATTCACGTAATCGACCAACGTCGTTATTGCGTCCCTCTGGGACTGCTGTTATACACCATGGGTTCACAGAGGATCGCGGTAGAAGGAAGAAGGAAACTAAAAAATAGTGGACCACGGGAATAAAAGTCACTCGACGATAAAAAAAGCGAACGGAGAGAGAGAGAGAGAGAGAGAGAGAGAGAGAGAGATCAACAGACTTTTGTTTAAATTATTTTCCAAGTTGCGTACACATTTGTAGAATAACGAAGAAAAAACGTCTGCAAAGTGGAACCACCGCTCATTACTTGATCGATTTTAGCTTCCGCATAGACAAAGCTTCGTCAAAGGTGAAAAATAATGAGGAAACAAACAACACCCGTGCGTACCTACTTTTCAGGTTTTTTTCTTTAAAAACACGGTATACGCCCAGGTAATTTGTTTAAAATTAATATTTTGATCGACTTGGGATCTTATTGGTAAATCTTTGACGAAATTCGAAAGAATTCGAACTATACTAAAATAAAAATGAGTCGTTCGATCCTCACCATATTCAATATCGTTGATCGATCGATATTAGTCATTTGAAAAGCCAGAACGTTAATAATAATAGTCAAAGGGGACATCGCTGCTCACACACCCAGGCCATAGACCCATTGTGCACCCCTCTCCGATAACCCTCACCCGCCTATGATAAAACCCTCTCTCTTACGAGGAATAGCTGTCCAGTCGAAGAAAGGGCGGCAACCTCTTTCGGCTTCAAACTGTGCGCTCCTAAGTGTCTCACTCTCTTCCCAGCTACGGCCGAACAGTGACATCGCACGAATGGGCGTCTCTTCGTCCCCTTCAGAAATCCTGCACGTACCACACCTCGATACCCAGTGTGCGCATGTGCTTCCTAATAAGATGTAGTGTCCCGCTAGTATCGCGTCTTCTCTGCTCAACCGTATGAGTTGGTCCGTGATTTTTCTGTTTGGACCGTCAACGAGCACTTTCTTCTGCCTCATTCCTGGCGTTGTCCTCGATAGGTTTCGGTGTTGCACCTCTATCCATCCAGCTACGTCCGCCCTTACTCGACAGCCTGACATTTCAACCGCCGGCTCTGCTCCCGGAAGTAGAGTTCCTGCTCCCCCTCCCTCCTGGTCAGCTCGTCTGCTCTTTCGTTGCCAGCGATGCCTTCGTATCCTGGGACGCATATTAACGTCACCCTGTTGAGGTTTCTCCAGGTCCCTCCGTGCAGCCCCTCGCTGGGTATGCGTTGGCTTTACACCGCTCTAATGCCTAACCAGAGGGTTAACAGAGATTATTACCAAAATTCGTAGCACCGTAACATTATTACTGCATGCAATGCAACGAATATCAGGAATAAACCTCTCTGCATGTATGTTGACATTTTAGTGCGAGAGATCAAACTGTTTTTGAGTTATCGAGATTTGAATTTTACAGATCTGACATACACTCGCACGGATCTGCCTAATATTGTTTATAAATGTTATTATCCGACTAATTGGCAATATTTTGCGCACTTTGACATAAAAAATTTCGAAATATATTTATTTGTAAAATAAAAATGAAATTTCCTTTACGAGGAAACAGTAAATTTGAGTCATCCCGAGAAACAGTGACGAGGGTTGAGAACAAGAGGGCCGAAGGTGAGCAGCAGAGTCCTATAGCATCGTTATTGTACCGCGTGCGTTATCGCAGTGTTATATCGACCAGCGGAAGATAAAAGGATATTACGGCCAAGACTGAGCTGATAACGCGCTGATGGATTACGGTTACTCCTGACAACGAGACACCAGTGTTTAACGAAAAAAATACTTTTGCGTCAATGACTATCTTTTTTTTTCTTCGATTTTACCATTAAGAGAACTTGTTGATGTAGGCGGATCGGACAGTTGAGAAACGGCAATCTCTATTTATCTCAACAATCGAGCATTAGGTTTTCCGGTTTGGTCTTCTGGCTTTACATCTCTGGTATCATTGGATTTGTTTTTCGACTTTAATATACCGTTAAGGTTAATTTTATCGGACTAAAAGTCGTCCGCTGACTACGAATCTGTAATAATGTAAATGTAATGTAATGAAAGATCATGATAGTGTCAGGGGAGGGGGTGGTAGGATAGCAACCATCACTGCAATTAGGAATACGACTCGTTGTTTTTAAACATTTCGCAACTGCCCAATAAATCGCGTCTGCAAATGCCTTTGCCAAAGTGGTTGGTCGTGACAAGAAACCGCGACAGGGACCGCAAACAAAAAAAGCGTAACGTTCGGTTCCCCGGTAGAACCATTTGCGACCCATGTACAAGTGCGAGGAACCGTTGTTCTTGAGGTCGTTCGGGCGGTTGTGAAATGACTAAAAACGATCAGCAGTACTCCCTGTGGCAAGATGTTTTTCCACAAGACTTGCTAGGGCTTTCAAGATTCTGTCCGATCGAAAATTTGTTACGAACCTTACCGGTCTTTACCGAAATTTTGGAAATTTAATGTGTAAATGCCAAAAAACAGAAAGCCGTCACGTTTAATTTTTAAAAATTACTAAATCATTATATTCGTAGCCTCGATCTTACTAATATTTAATCGGGGAACGAATTGCTTTGAAAAGCCTTAATCATCTTTAAAGAAAGACTCGAGATTTCCATGCAATCAACTTTTTAGAAATTCCTAGACTCGTCGATTCTGTAAATAGAATCAGCGGCTATCTCTTGACCTTGATCATATTGAATTGAATAGTCAAGTGTTCAATATGCATACAAGTATTATATAGATATACGGCGTGAATACGTTATATTCATGGACAAGTCTCTAATAGAGGCGCCAGGGTATAGGAGCCGATTAGGGGGGGGGGGGGGGGGGGCGTCTAGTGATCGTGAACCGCAAATATTTGCGGCGACTGTTGTGTATGTAGTATACATCATATACATACTACTATATATACATATGTATATATATATGTAGTTAGTTCGTGAGCACAGGTTGGACGAAATGGTGGAACGTAGGACACAAGCGAAGCCCGGCAGCGAAGCAAGTTGTGGGCACACGTTGCGACGAATTATTCGAATTACCTTGGTGGTAACTATCGAGTCGCAACGGGTAACTATCGAGAGGGACGCAATGAGAGAATTGAACGGATGGACTCGGGAGATGTTCGACCATAATACGTGCAATAAATTAATAATAAATCGTACAGAGATTGTGTAGCCACGAGACGCGTGTGCTGAGTTCTACCAACTTTCCTCTTTCTCTAATGCAATTGAATATAAAAGTTTTCGCTGACATTTTTCAAACGCGTAATTTCCGGTTTAAAATCAATTTTATGATTCGATCCAATCAATTAAAGAAATAATCTACCAATTTCAGTAACGCAACTTATTGTATCTATGTAGTTAAAAGAATCGTACCAAAAATTCCTCACGATCAATTGCGTAACGGTGTTCCGGTGATGTAAAACAAAATTCCAAGAATTAAATATAAAAAATAATGTTTGAAAAAACGCAAGTTCTTCTACAATCTATTATATTCCGACTAAGGGTTTTTTTACACGGTCAGAAGATCGTCACACGGATACAATCGTCGGGAATGTTTTGATACGATTTTGTTTAATGACAAAAAATAAATAACCAAGTTTTTTTATTCCACTTGACCCTAGCTCGAGAAAAAATTATTTTATTTAAACATTCTTCCGTTGAGGAAAAAAAATGAGATTTGACATTTATTTCGTTTTTTAATTTTTGTTTTTGACACATCGACTCTTAAATAAATTGGAAAAAGTATTTAAAAAAGAGAAAAGTACGAAGCTGTACCTTGAGCGGAAAGGTACAACGAAGTGTAGAAGAAGGGATAGCTTCGAGTGAACAACGTGACACGGAATTTTTCTTGAATTTCCTATCGTTCTCTTTGTCACTCCTGTGTCCCGACAAGGCTTGTACTTTCTTTTTTGGCGATAGTACGTGCCTGCTTTACACGCGGATGGAACACCCTCGATCTTCATCGAGGGTCTGATAGATTCTGCCTCGCTACAATCTCATTTACATTTCCTGGGCGTCCGACGTTTGCCTCGGTCGTCTTTCCAAGCGCGGCAGTTTTCCTGCGTCTTTGGTTGATACGCAGAGAAGGAATTGACCTTCCTGAACTTATTTTACCCTACTCGTCCATTTAATTTATTTCGATCTATCCGTTGGTCCTTTTGTTTTATCATCATTTATTCTATCTTTTGAATTTATATAACTCACAAACAGTTGACTTTCGATGAATAAATTTATTAATAATAAATAATAGTTTTTTGCTCCATCAATTTGAACCATAAAAAATGTATAGCTACGGTGCACCTTGTACGTTTTCAATCTTCTTCTCTGCCGTATCGAGTACGATGTGCATATACACTCGACCGCGACATTGTATAAGATCGCCAAGACTGCAATTAGGAAATAAGCGTGGAAATGGGATCGTCCGCTCGGTAGCTTTTGCTCGAGAGTAAGGGGTATACAGGGTTGAGCTGCCTGTTGAATCTGGGCCCAGCTGATATCAAGCTACCTGCTTTGCCCAGGTCGAGTGGACCTCTGATGCTACCAGCCACCGGGTGATTACATCTTGAAAGCTCAAATTTCCTTCCTCACCTACCAGATATTTTATTACGCTTTCTTACTTTATCGTCATTACTACAAGAGTCAAGCGTTATTAGCATTTTTTTCTTATCTTTTTCATTTCAATAACATAAAAAATAATTATCGTCGACAAGGATCCCAGCTGAATCAACTCTTATCATCCAGGGATTTTCTACTTCATCATTTTTTTTACCTTTCACCTTTCTATCTCGTTCCAACTACCGCGGGATTACCGTCGAACCTAACATAAAAAAAAATCCTTCAAGAAGGATTTCAAGGTTTTGTCCCTTCCGAACGTTCTTCATTTCTAAAGTCAAATAATTTCATTCATTAAATCCATTTAATCCAAACTAATACAAAACGACGTTAAGTAATAAAATATTTGTACTATACGGTGGCATTTATAACCTCCAGAATTTTAACGACGTCGTATCTAATAGACTCGGAAAGTTTTTAATGAGGTCTGTCTAACGTGTCTGGTATATGAAATTGTGTCCCGCGATAGTTTACTTGTATAACACGTGACAAACCACTTCTAATATTGTCGAAAAAGATAAGACACGTTGAGCATATAGTTTCATACAGTGGAAAAGGCAGTTACGATAGGACGATCGTAGAATTATAAATAATTGGTTGTCCGCGTTATACGAGTTATAATATTCAAAGAAAAGTAAGAAGATAAAAACCGAGTGAAGTGAGAATTAATGTCGTATCGTACATAGATCGTTACAAATAATAATTTATGAGAAGAAATTAACGCCTTGGGGTCTCGTCGTAAAATATCTCCCTTAGCGTGTCGGCTAGACGTTCCATCTCCCCAAGACCTTGAGAGCGACGAGTCCTTTATGCGCGGTCCACGAGGGTCTCTTCGGGTCCTCGCATAAACAGACAAGTCAATGGGGGTGTCTGCGGGTTATAGGCAGACTCCCTGGAGTGTATTCCTTTCACAAAAATATATTATCGCAATATCACGAGTACATATAAGTTTAAGGATGTTTTACGTATACATTCTCAAGCAAAAGTTTCATCCCGTTAGAATTTAACGATGAGAGAAAAATTATTTTTGCAGTGATTAGTCATTATTATTTACGGGACAGGCTCTTTTAAATAATTTAGTTGCATCAACTGGTCCGGAACTGGCTACGGTTAAGAGATCAAAAGACTCGCATTGGCCTAGAGCGTACTAGGTAAACCATCTAAAATCTACGCTGGGTACAGCTGACTAGATAATTTCCCGTTGAGGTCCAATGTTTATACGAACAACGTGGCCCGACTTACGACTCGGCGGGAATCGAACGCGAATCTACCGATCATCGGTTGAACTGGACTAGCACGTTACTCATAGCATCACCGGTGATGTTGAGATTATGAGATTTCTCTTTAAACCTCCGAGAAATCGTTCAACTTGAGAATATTTATTATAATTTTGTGAAAAAGTTTCAGATGAGACACAAGATATTTCCGGATAATTGAACAAACGGTTACATGAAAAAAACTAAAAATGCTTAAAAACTCTGACTAATAAACGGGACTTTAGCTTTAAAAAGTTTTCTTATGAAAATAAATCTAAAACGAATGAAATAACTTCCGATGTCATTTTAGTTAACTAGATATTTAAATGACAATAATTCATTTACCACTGTCACTGTGGTCGGGAGACGTTTCACCGTGGTTACCACCAAAGGTTTTCCGCTGTTTCCCTGTGCCCATGGCCACAATGCGATACAGTGCGGGTAAGGAGTTTCATTTGGAATGACTCATAAAACTTTTAAGGGTATACATGGGTACACGCGAAAAATAAAATTAATAATTTCCCAAGACGATAATTAGAGTTTCTTGAAAATTTGTTGAAGAATTATTTTTAAAATAATGAATTATTTTTTGGTATTATTGTTATTCGAAATAAATGGTCTTAGCACCATCCATATGATTGCTTTATTAAAAAATGTTTCTTTTGTCGAAAAGTACTCCAGTTTTCATTGAATCTCACTTTTGGATGTAGGTATCTTGTTGTTTTAGATGTAGGATCCTCAAGTATAATTTTTTCGATGGTTTTAACCTGTTAGCGGTAAAAAAATATTTTTATCAAACTTCAACGAAATAAAAAATATTAAATATTATAATATATTTAGAATACGATTCGGAACGTCGAGCGACAAAGGAAAGGTAAATACTCAATGTTACGAATACAATGTTTTCCCATCAACTAGATTCATCTGGAATTTTCCAGTTGAACGAACAGAGTCTAGTCAGCCAGCCAGGTTCATAGGGCAGTCAATTTATTGCATCCTCAAGATTTCGCTTAAGCCTACGCACGTTGTGTACTGTGCATTTTTCGTTCTGTATAAATGCATATTCCGAAATCAGAGAATTGCAGAGCTTTGATACCAATCGATCGGGGTAGAGCGAATGAGAAAGAGAAAAAATCCTTTGACATAGAAGCAAGAAAGTGATGTGAATATTTACAGCGTAAACCACGAATGGCTCATTTTTACATGAATTTTTCTCTTAAATATCCATAGTCGATAAATGTGCCAAATAATTTAGGTTTTTGTAAGAAGAGTTGGGATTAATCAAGAAAGTTACAAATTTCAGCTAATACCGGATGCTGATCGATCACCTTTATTCTTAAATGTGAAAGAAATTAACTTCAAAGATACGTGAATTATATTTAAAAAGCTTTGATGCACCGTTAGAACAATTTGTTTTAGATTTGGTAATATATGACTGTTTGAAATAGAAAATCGAGGCTGCTGTTTTAAAGATGTCAGAAACTGGATTATTTGCTTCGAATACCTAATAAGAGATACGAGTCATTATTTTGAAAACTTGATTTCCGGTTGAAGAAAGTGTCGGTACTTACGGTAGAAAAAAATTGAGCAAGTTCCAAGGGCATCAGACTAAAATAAAACGTGAAATAAAACTGTCGCATGGATGCCGAGGTAGAAAACAATTCATACATTGAATTCCAAGTTCCAGATTTTCGGTACTTCCGGTAGAAACAAAAAATTGAGTGAGCTCCAAGCGTATACCGAAAGATAATACGAAATAAAAATGTTACATGAGTTCGAGGGTAGAAAATAATTCTCGCACGAAATTTCATTGAAGATTTAAGATTTTCGTAGGATCCGGCACATTCTTTTCGTTGAAACCTGCGGTTAATCACTTTGAATATATTTGATCGCATCCATGTCGTTCGTTCATCACATCATGATTGCTCGTTGAAAAAAGTCGTAAAAATGTCCGAACGAGCGGATAAAGAACGAAAGAATCAAATAAAGAGAACGGCCGAATGTTTCGTTGTGCTTCGGACGCTTCAACGAGACCGCTTACCCACACCACTAAAATTTTTAATACATTTTTACGACGCTCTAGTTCGTGTCCCCGATAAATTTATGCGCAGCAACGACTCCGCAGGCGCACTTATCACCAACCCGCAAACCGCATCGCCGACATCGGCAGTTTCGACCAAGATAATCATACTGGTAGGAGGAGGGAGGTAAAAAGAGGCAGAAAGGGCATCTCTATCGCCGTTTAACCTAAATACCTCTCTGTGAAGGGGTTTCAGCATTTCCGGCAATCGGACGTGAAGTTGATGATTATGTCTTTATCTATGTATCGTCTCAAGTATATCTTCTTGTCTTGAGACGTATAACTTTTTGTAGGGACTTTGAAATACCTCAACCTCTTTGATCTACTGTAATTTTGTTTAAACTATTGTAATATATATATATAACATTGTATATATATATATATATATAACAGAAAATAGTAAATGCGGTAAAATTCAAGTACATCAGGCCGTTGGGTTAAAGGCGAACGGAAACGGAGGAAGTAGCGTCTGACCAACGCCACGGATAAATATGCATTCGAGTAATAAATATCAATAAAAACTTTCATTCATATAAATTACATAGCTGTTTGAGGGACATTATCAGAATCAGCTGTACGATAAATAGAGTACAGACGAGCATATGCGGTGTCAATAATATCGAGCGAACAGAGGTTTCCGCATTGATCGAGAAGCCTGGCAGAACACGGGATCGCGGCACACTGCACTGCCAATATGCGGTACACCTTGGTTTAGCTGTCAAGGGCTTTTCAAGCTCCTAGCAGCCCCTTTACTACCAGCTCGATCGGGGTTCTATTGGCTCTGGTGGCAGTGAAACACGGAAACCACCCGATATCAGTAGCATCATCCTCCATATCCCATTGCCTTGGTTGTCTTCCTCAACCACCGTGACCCCTTTCAGCATTATGTTCGTCCGAAGTTCGTTTACATCAACCGAATCTTGGTAAGCCCGACGTTGTGCCACGACTTGCACCATCCACGTACAGTATTAATATTAAGTAAACCTTACGTACGAGCGACTGTACGACCGCCTTGTATGAATTAACCGATGCGTAAGTGTACAGAGTTTTCAGGAATAAGCTGATATCCGTGGTTCCCTTTGATAGCCATAAATCGATTAAGACGATGTGAAATGCTCTCGTGAGACAATTTTCCTATGATCCGAAATATAGTGAATATTGAGACGATGTTACAGTGAAGGGAAGAAAGGTTTAAAAAAAAAATAAATGAATAAAGGGGGAGCGACAGAGTGAAATAAGGGACAGAAAGGTTTATTAAAGGCACGTTTCACAAATGCAAGTGACTGATTAATTGATGCTAGGAATGTTGGCGGTGGAAGCCAAGGACCGAGCACACAGGGTCTAACCCCGAGAACAATTAGATTGAAGTGAAACATAATACCAAAGGAAGCGGGCGTTGATTGGCGGGGAAACCGCCGACTGGCTTGTCCCCTTTTCATCGCTCTTCTCTTGCATGTGTATGTAACGTTGGACTTTAGGTCACTCGTCCCGTAGAACCGCGATGACCCAAGAGGATTATTTGCTTCCGGAGCTTCACGGAGCGGACCTTTTTCATCTACAATTCGATTTTACGATCGTTGTGTCCCGTGGATTTCTAATAATTCATTTTGGAAATATTATTAATCGTAACCTCCGTAAATGCCTGATTGGAAAACAGAGTATCTGATTGCACGTATCGGTAGTTGGTACGGTTTATTACGTGTCGAACTATCAGGGGCTCAAAGTTGATCGTACCAATAACCGACGCTGATGATTTATTGACAAGGAATAATAAGATTTAACGCACAATATCTATACCGTTCGTCGTTGAACGTCGATTGACATCATAGACAACGTATATCAAAGGTCGGCAAAGTTGTACACAGATATACGAGACGCAACTTTAATTACACTTTTTCCCAAATGTTTTTTTTCTCATAATTTCGTTTAAATTGTAAAAATTATTGAGTTCCGTCCAAACGGTTTCCTGGTTAACGTTGTTAGTTTTATGTCAGACCAAGTTTTAATCGAAACACTCGGAAGGTACCTCATCAATTCAGCGCGTAATCAAATTGGGGCACAGAAGTAGCAGTTGGTAACACCTAAGTGGGCCGACGTTGGGGTTGAATACGAATTCAAAGTCCCGCGGTTGAGATAGCGAGAACGAACCGGCGGGAACGTTGCATAGCGCGCATTTGATGGTGAGAAGAGGATGAGAATGTTGAGAGGTTGAATGTCTGAGCCACTCGCAGCAGTGTCAGTCGGATGCGGTTAACCCCTAACTTGTATCCATGTTTCAAACACGGACAGGAGATACAACAAACAGACGCGAAGGTGCCGTACGACCGCATCGACTATCCGAACAATTGTACGCGTGTTTCAGTGTCGCATAGCGCACCGTAACGCAACTGTCGCACAGAGCTTGGAGCTCTAACGACAAAATTTTCGAGGCAGTTGCTCGTTTCGAACTCGAAGTAGAGCACGCAAAATAACATTACAGAGCGTAAGGTTCATAAAGTATATATTAAAATCTGAATTGCTCTTGGCTGAAACTCAGACACATCCTCTCTTTCGTTTCTACTTTAGTCTAGAAGCACCGCATGTACGTATGGAATTTTATTGTCCGCAACATATGTTTCGTACACTGTCCATTTTTTTCTTCTACATCTCTTCTTTATTCATACAATGTTTCCATTGCAGGATGTCTTTGGTTTTGTAGAGATGTTTACCATCTATTTCGTCTGAAAAGACCAAACCAGGATCTGCATAAAATTTGGTAAAACGAGTGCGAATTAAGGAAAGCAAAGAAAAAAACAAAAAACAAAAACTAAAGAAAGAAAGAAAACAGATGAACGTTATCGGAATACTCAATTTTGAATTAAGATTAATTCGTGCGCGAGATGCAGAAATAACTGGAAGCGAAAATTTCTTCCGCGTGCTCTATTCTCGACCAATGAGAGAGTTCTCGTTGCACGCTCGAATTAAAACTCTTCCGGAACAATTATAAATTTACCGTTCATTGTTTCGCTTCGTCGACCCGAATGCGAAAGTTGAATGAGGTTTACTTTTTATTTTCTATTTTGTCATTATGAGCATTATTATTTATTCAGGAAAAACGAATAATCATTGGGGGCATTGTATGTATTCTTCTTAGTGAATTGAAATGTATTTTCGGCAAAGGGCATTTTGGTAGGAAAGCTTTTCAAGTTGGGTCCTCCCAAACGTTTCCACTGGTGGTGGCTCTGTCAGTGAGGTGGACGTGGGTGTGAGAGCTTTGGTTGGATTAATATTCTTTGCCCACTGCAGCCTGGCGGCGCCCTGGGGCTCGACACTCCGGCCCTCACTTTTTAATTAATGAGACTAACGAACTGTAGAGCACTGCGTGGAGCCAATAGAGCCACCGCGGACAAGGACAGTGCAAAATAAACAGAAACAAAAGTAAAAGAACATTGAAGAATAAACATTATTAAATTAAACGAAAGAGGAATAATAATAACAAGGAAATGAACGATAAAGTTTGATGGAAGTTGTAGTGACGCTCGTATCCTGTTTGCATTATAGTTGTTTTTTTATTTATTATTATTTTACTTAATTGGTCAATGAATATATTGTGAAAAAATTTTATTCGGTTGAAGAGAACTTCATTGAGTCGACTCAACGTCAATCAAGCTGAGGTTAACTCGATTACAGGTAGCTAAACCTCACACGAGGGTTATAGATCGAGCGTAACTGCTCACAGTGAACTTGAACCAACTATATAATTTAACCAAACTATATTTAGTTGGCTCATTTAAATTTAATTTCAACTAACTGCATTTAATTGGAGTGAACTAAATTCCGCTGGTTCAGCGTAAATTAAATTTAGCTAATTGGACACACGGTTGGTTCAACCTCACGTGACGTTGGATATATGTATATAATGCAACTAACGGTAAACATGCGTCAACGACATCAAGCAGTTGAATAACACTTGATTCAACAGAGAGTATTTAGAGAATCGACGATTCAATCGTCATATCTTGTCATATATTTTTTTATTTCTCCTAAAACTTTTGATGCTTTTGAAAGTTTTCAATTCCGAAAAAGTTTTGTATCGTTGGTCGAACAGCATCATCGTAAAGTTTTTGAATCACGTAGTTATCTTAAATTGAGCAACCGACTGCAATCAAACAGGACGAAACTAACATGAAAGAAACATAATGGTAGAAGAAAAATGAGTGTGCACAACGCTGTG
This sequence comes from Cylloceria caligata, assembly GCA_963942595.1. Classification (NCBI taxonomy): domain Eukaryota; kingdom Metazoa; phylum Arthropoda; class Insecta; order Hymenoptera; family Ichneumonidae; genus Cylloceria; species Cylloceria caligata. The sequence goes on from OZ012709.1 coordinate 379,460, forward strand.
TCTACGAAGAAATGAAAAAGAAGATGAGCAACGCGGAATCCCCGAAGCTGCGGATTCACAAACGTGCGACCTCCTTCGAAATCTCCTTCGATATTTCGCCGGAATAAACTTGAAAAAAAAAAAAAAAAAAAAAAAAAAATAGTGGATCAATGTACCTTTCACGATCTCTTGTTGATTCGTAGTATTTGAAAAATCAAAGAAAAACGAAAATACTTACATCCCAAGAGAATAGTGAAAAGTTGCTAAACGAATTGAACTCAAGAAAACACGAATAAAATTATTCTTCTATTTTATTTAACGATTCTGATAGAACCAGCGCTATATAAAAGGAGGATATGGAATAATATAGAGGAGTGGAAAAAAGCAATATCCTTTTGTACTTTCGCACGGAGGAAAATCTTCTTTCCTCGTCCTGATATAAAGTTGAAACGATAACGTTGGCTGCGTTGATCCCGTTCGACGGGAGTGCCGAACGGAGATGGGAAACCATCTAACCGGCTATTATACGTAGACTATCTACTACGTGCGTACGCTAGTGCTCTATATATAGTAATTGTGTATATAGGGCACGCTGCGAAAGGGGGTCAACAAAAATCGCGGTTCTGGAAGGGTCACCGCTGATCGACGAAACTCAGAGATGTCTGTGTTGACTCTACCGCAACATGACTATTAACCTGTAACACTGTACAATAATCTACTTAAATAAATTGAGGCAAAAGAATTATGAATGGTAACGATTAAATACTCCTAAAATATATCCGAGATATAATTTTATCAACAAAAAATGTATTTAATATTGCATTTAATATATTTTCATGCATTGTCCAAATAATTTATTGAATATTATCAGGAGTACAAATTGAAAATGCGGGATTTTTTTCTATTTTTGAACGTTTATTCTGAAAAAATGGTAACAAATGAATTATTCAAAGTATTGTCCATCGCAAGCCACAACTTTTTCCCATCTTTCTGGCAATTTACGGATACCGTCGCGAAAAAATTCGGCCGGCTTGGCTGCTATCCAGTCATCGACCCATTTTTGGGCTTCTTCGCAAGAATGGAAGCGCTGGTCAGCTAGGCCATGTGTCATCGATCGGAAAAGGTGGTAATCGGAAGGAGCAATATCTGGGCTATACGGCGGGTGGGGTAAGACTTCCCATTTCAGCGTTTGTAGGTATGTTTTGACCGGCGCTGCAACATGTGGCCGAGCGTTGTCATGTTGCAAAATTACTTTGTCGTGTCTTTGCTCGTATTGTGGCCGTTTTTCTTTGAGTGCGCGGCTCAAACGCATCAATTGAGTTCGGTATAGTGCTCCTGTGATGGTTTCGTTCGATTTCAATAGCTCATAATACACCACACCCAGCTGGTCCCACCAAATACAGAGCATGAGCTTGGCGCCGTGAATATTTGGTTTGGCCGTCGATGATGATGCATGGCCGGGGTAACCATATGATTTTTTGCGCTTCGGGTTATCGTAATGGATCCACTTTTCATCACCAGTGACAATGCGATGCAAAAAACCCTTCCGTTTTTGCCGTTCGAGCAGCAGTTCGCATGCAAAAAAACGGCGCTCGACGTCTCTCGGCTTCAGCTCATACGGCACCCAATGTCCTTGCTTTTGGATCATTCCGAGGGCTTTTATACGATGGGAAATGGCTTGTTGTGTCACTCCCAATGAATCTGCGAGCTCTTGTTGAGTTTGACACGAGTCTTCATTGAGTATTGCCTCCAATTCAGCATTCTCAAACTTTTTCACTTGGCCCGGCCGCTCTTTGTCCTCAACGTCAAAATCACCACTTCTAAACCGCACAAACCATCTCTCGCACGTTGAAACCGATGGAACATGACTCGGATAAGCCTCGGAGACCAATCGATGTGCTTCAGCAGCACTTTTCTTCAAATTAAAGAAGTAAATTAAAACTTCCCGCAAATGCTGTTTTGTTGGCACGAAACTCGACATATTGAGAGCTCAAAAAAACTATGAATTTGACACTGCGACAAATTGACACATACTGAAAATTAAAGCTATAAGACGTAGCTTTGACATGAACATAGTCACAGTACTGCCTGATGCGTATAGCGTTAGTAACGCCATCTGTTATCAAACCCGCATTTTCAATTTGTACCCCTGATAATAAAACTGTAGTTTGTTATAGCGAAATAAATGCTTAGTTATTATTGCGCGAATTTATAATTCAACCAAATAAGATTAATTAATTGTTAATAAATATTTCCTAGCTCTATTTGATTGAAACAAATATTAATTAGCTCAACAGAAATTTTGTAATACTAACTAAACATTTGTTTAACCGCATTAAACACTACATTTGTTAATATTAAATAAAGTATTTAAAAAAAATTCTAATATGTCGCACTACAGGGGAATGGAATTTATTAAATAAAGATGCACTCACTCGGATGAGAATTATTAGCATCTTAAAATTTCATTGACATAAACAATTTCAGTATTAGTTGTAAAGTAGTACAAGGGCGTTAATAAATTGGCAGATCAGTCGATCGATCATCCTTTAATCTTTGCTCAATCTCTTTCGCGGAAGCGAACGTGCAGCTCTAAGCTGTCTTGGTACGCGATATACATAGAAGCTTCGGTGGCGGAAGCTCCCGACGGACCGGAGCCAACTAACTTGGACCGACTTCCAGGTCGTTGTTCCACTTTGCCTCGGTACACCGGGCATCGAGAGTTTGCAGTTTCGCGTGCGATGACGAGTACGGGAGGGTGTTACGTCGAGAAAGTTGAGGGGTCGGTTGCAAAGGACGGAGAATAAGCGAAGGAAAATAATATAATGGTAAAGAAAAAGAAACGAGTGAACAAACAGGCATTTATAGACACGGAAAACACTAGCGCTTTCGATGTCCGCACAGAAATGGCATAGGTGAACGTCCAGCTATTCTTGTTCACGTACAATTGGATATTTATCGAGCAAAAGAACTGAGAAATTTCGTATAAAAGTGAACGCAAAATGAATGCTAGAATACCTATTCGAAAGAATTCTTACTAAATAGGTGAGAGACGGCATTGTTGAATTACTTAACGAAAACTGATTGATATTGTCCAAATAACAGTTTCCATAAACATTAGAAGAGGAGTGCATTCGATAAATGCATTTTGCTCATCGTTCGACAGCCTTTACGGTTGGACTACCCAAAGTGAACCACCTAATTCAGTGACAGGATCACCTAATTCAGCGAATGGACCACGTAATTTACTGTGAATCGAATGCACTCTATTAATCATTCGTTGTCATTATATCTATCATTTTCTAAATGCATAATTGACGTTTCTGATTGTTAAACTGCTCAAATGGACTTCAATATCGGAGTTACACGATCATTGGAATACCGATAGTTTCACGAGTTGATCATCTGATTATTTGAATAATGAATATAGGGAAAAGCGAAACAAAACGGGCAGCCTGGTCAAATCGATCAAGGGGTTGACCTGCGCGAAGGAGATAAAATTCGATGACAGTGTATTTCGCGCGATTCAAATGTACGAGAATATCGGTACACGTTGAAAATAACGTTGTTCTTACGATTAATATCAGCTACGCGGTCGTTCTTGGATTCAAAGTCGACCACGAAGTTGTTCTCCAAGTTGAAATCGGCTACAAAGTCATTTTCGAAGCCGAAATCGGTTACGGAGTCCTTCTCAAGGCCCACATCGATCGATACGTCCTCAGTGTTTTATCCCGAGTTCCAACGTTTGGTAAGGTACGACATACTTCTCGAGACCCATCGATGAGAATGGTCGAACCATGCAGTCTTTTCTCTAACTTTTCCATTCATGACAGCATCGGTGCTCCATTCACGGAACCGTAATGAATCTCGGGAAGTATAAGGCTCACTGTACTGAGCCGACGTTCATTTTGAAGGGTAACGTTCACTCTTTGCAACGCGCGAATGCTCATTATCGTAGGTTTTATATTCGTTGAGATTTGAGCTTGAATAAGGCCGATGATGACGACTTTTCTTAAGCCAAACGTTCGAGTTAGGAGCTTTGCGATGCCCTTGACTTATGCGCTTATCGATTGCAGTGGAATTGGGCTTATGACTATACATATTTTGATATTTCAAACAAAGTTCAACCTACCACATCGTGATCCATCATCGCATTGCAGAGAAACAAAAATGGTACATCGGTGAAGCTGTTCTATCGCGCAGTTACTACCTTAATTGTGTTGTTAGAATTGCGACGAATTCAAAGTAATATAATTTTTCAAAAGTGTCCATTTTATATATATTGAGAACTATGGTCTAAACATCTGTGATTTCAGCAAAACGAGTTCATATTAAAACCAAGTGTAAATAAACTTAGTTCAACATTTAGATACTTTAGAGTGTCAGCTATCTCAAAGTATAAAGTTAAAAGGGCTTGCCAGTAAGCGAGACAGTACGAGTTGGGATAATAAAAAAAAGCTGTTAATTAAAATAATTGTTAATACTGTTAATTTGTTGTTTGAAATCTCTTAAATTTTAACATTATTAAGCAACAAGTTTGTGACTTGTTGCCTAACTGCGCAATGAGACGCATTGCGCTATAAGTTACGTGCATCGTGTAGCTCATGCACTATATAGCCTAGGCGCTAGATACCATTGCTACATTCCGGAGCTCTGTGGTTCACAGGATGCGCTATACGATTGTTCGATATATAACAAGTATATAAGTAGAGATCGTGGTAGATAAAGATACGCGGAACTGAGTATGTACAGTCGAAAAATATGGATCATGAACACAAGACCTTTAATTTTTTTACATTTTTCCCGTTCGTCACCTTTTCTTTTCATTGCAGCCGGATGAGGTCTTAGCTACCGGTGTCCCAGGCTATTGGTGTCATAAATTTGTTTGAAACTCTGTGTCCTGGACTTGCGGTGAAATGTAAAGGAAGGATATACAGAATGGGTCGAAATAGGATGGGGTTGGATGCAGTGACCCCGGTCAGGAAGTGAGGGTGTTGTTTTGTGAAGGTGGTTGGAATGCGAAAGAAGGAGATGGAGATAAAAATCCGGGCAAGGAGAATGAGGACGATGGAAATAGAACGAGAGGCGGAAAGTGGGAATTTATGACTCGTCATTGGGCCAAGCCAAAAGCAGTTCTGGCAAAGTGGAGCGTAGTACGAACGTTATTCCAGTTTTGTTGCCACGAAATATCTTCGGTACATAGAACGAATGACTGGCGGTGAAGCTGGTGTAGCAGCATAACATGGTAAACGATCGTCGAGTTCGCCAACGGTGCGAATGTCCTTTTTATCTCTTCGAAGAGGTCAAGATTCAATGTTCTGGATTCAGGTCGCTGGAATAGGTCACCGCGACTTGTTTTTACGGGTCTTAAAGTCTTCTTCTTCTTCGTACTTTGGTATATCAACGTTTCGTAGTTTTCAATGATAACGATGTCGGATATACTTCTGTTATCCATAAATTGCGCATAGCTGTTTATCACCCTCGGCCGTATACGGTCGACGTCGCATCTCCGTTTTTCTACGCAGTATCCAAGTTTCTCAAATCAACTCGAACAACCCGGATTCTATCTTGCAGCTTTATCCGCTTCAACTGCCCTTTGTCCCTTGAAATCACTGAGCATTAATCATGCGCTGTGCTTTATCGCTGAGTCTACAAAAGCTCAGCGATTTTGCTCAGTTTGTCACACTGGAACGAAAGCCTGCGATTTGTATCAACGATGGAGATGGGCGAAACGACGATCTTGGCGAATCCGAAATAACTTTCATTCAGTCATCTTCGAGTTATTCGCGAGACACTGACCGATCGCGCTATAGTCACGTATAATAGTCTGCATACGCGGTTATCGACCAGTCGTGTAACTGAAAAGCAACACAAAGGTCACTTAAGGGGAGGCGAAACATCCATGAACGCTAAAGAGATACAAATTGGTACAGCGCTCACGGCGGAGTAAAAGAGAAGCAACATAGCTGTGCGAGTACGGATGTTTCGCCTCGCCTTAAATTTGACGTGCGATGACGTTCTATTTTTTAACTGGTGGCGACCGAACTTCGACTCCTTTGCCTTGGTAGCCTTTGAATAATTTTATGATTAAATAACCGGGAAACGACTGAGATCGGTGAAAACATAAAAACAATCGGTGTGGCATCGGCATAGCTTATTCTGGAAATCGGTTACAATTGAGCCACCGTCTAGTGCATTTATCGAACGAAGAAACTTGTAATTATTTATTCAGTCGCAAGTGTCCTCTGATCCGGCATGGGATACCATCGCCATAGAATACAAGTTTATGCAAAAGAAAATACTTAGCGTTACATCTGGCGGGAGTTAACAGGCATTGTTAAGGCCCTGTTAGCCGTGACGGGGCCTTTCCATAGCAGCTCATTCGTGCCCAATGTATAAACGCTACAGATTTTCTACTCGAGAAATTCAGAAAGAATTATAAAAAATATTTTTTTCCCGTTTATTCAATAATCTATGTAAAATATATATTGTTGAATACATTTTATTTCTTATTGAAGCTTTTTCAGATAAAAGTGCTACGGTTATAAGCTGAATTAGCGATTATATGTACAACATATATTGAGGAAATAATGAGGACACGATGGACGTGACATTTTCTAGGATCTTGTCGTTTGTTCGGTAAATAAGGCTAGAGTCGTTGAACGAGGTCGTATTATTAATGAACGAGCTTATCTCTCGTGCACACTCATTCCAAACTGGAGAACTACGACCAAGTATATATATATGAACGCGTCACTAAAGTATGATAACTTTTGGCATTACACGCTAGTGATACGGTGTAACATGCGCCCAGTTTGGTGTTAATTATCGTTAGGTAGCGTAGCACTGGTTTAGTTACTAAAGTACAGCGAAATTACTGACCGCCGGAATACATTATGCGAAACAATTTATTATTATTTTTTTTCAATTATAAGATTCAAATAATTGAAGAAAAAAAATTATATGACCAGTGAAACTGGATAATAATCGAAGGAATAAAAATTATTCGTAAGAATTCACGCGTAGACTCTGTTCGTAAAACCTTTTCCCAGAAAGAAGCGATAGATAGCTTTTGTCCAGGGACACCGGAACCAGTTTTCACTTCTTTTTGAACTCGGTGATGGCAGAGCATGAACAAACTTAAAAACTAGATTACAGTTCACTGGTTAACAAAAAAAGGTTCAGAACGAACGAGTTTCAAGTTGAATCCCCATAGGTGAGGCTCCAAGTGTTCTCGTTCGGAGAGTCCTTTTCCTCTTACCCTCGCAACCTCCCGCTTTTTCATGGTCCGTGGGGAAAAATAGACGCGAGAGACTCTACGATTGTGTTTTACAGCGGTTGTACGATGGCGGTACCGTCCTGGGCGATCGCGTATACCATTCTTTCCCCTAAGAATTCTACAGGTCGTACCAAAATCAATCGTTATTCATTGTTCGATAAGTTCCGTTTTTTTTTTTTTTCGTCGTAACTTTTTTCAAAAGCAGATTCGTCAAGAGAAAAAAACTTGAGTATCACGTACCTATTGCTATCTAGCTCGCCCAAGCGTTACCAATGGCCTGCGGCGGTAAACTGCAAGGTCGAAGAAAAAAAATGCAATCATCGGACAAGTATCACGGAATAAAGGGCAAGATGGAGGAGCGTTGTAGTGAAAATTTCTACGGCTACCCTCATGAAAATAAAGTATACTCAAGGATATATAATTTATATACGTAACAAATATATCGGTAAACAGTCTTATATTCCAGAAATATATATTATATATCAGTCGGAGATGTAATAAAAAAATATATGTGCGATATATAAATATTTTAAGATTTTTTATAAATATTTTTAATACGTAAAAATGTTCTATGTCGAAATATACTTATTTCCCGTATGGAAAACACCGATACCTATTACATTTTACTAAAAGAACTCGGGAATTGAATTCTCGCGGTTTAACGATTTCTCGCATAAACCCACAACGCATTCCACTCTGCCTTTTACGCTCCGACCTTAATCCTTCTCACCTGTTTGTCACGGTCAACCCGTTTCGCTACTTTATCACGAAGTCTAAGAGTCAAATAGCGTTTGATATCACAGTGCTTACTCGATTTTTACTTTTTCTTCTTGTCGGTACACATGTCTTGAGTCAATTGTGACAAAAAGGTGGCTACCTTTCTTGAAAAATTACGTTAAATTTATAGTATGCGTCGTATGTGAGGTCGACGAGGTACGATCGAGAGATTGAAACGCATTGGGTTTGTTGAAACATTGAGAATTCAATCGAGCGAGTGAATAATAAATAAAACCACGAGGAATATTAGCCAAGTTACACACAGCGAGTATGCGATCGGTTCGTACTAAAATGGAGACGGGTAATTAGTGGCAAATCGATATTCCTCGTTCACACGACACGTACACTCGTGTCACACGTATATCGCGTGTAATGTACCAATGTCACAACCAATCTTCTGTTGAAAGCACGAATGCTGTATGCGGGTAGCCAGAGTTCAATGGTACGCTTCGCGTGTATACAGAACCTATCAAGAGCAAAGGGACTTGAGATTACCATAATAAAAAATAATTGACAGTTTAATAATTTGTTTATCTTGAATTTACATGTTTTTCCTACATTTATCGTTAACTCAATATCAAAATGACGAACCCTCACTTTTCTCGTTACCTTACTTGTCTCGATGACACCTCTCACTTCAATTACGTCACCTGTTACTCTCGGCCGAACGCGCCAAAGACTTTGGCCGATTTCTCGTGCTCGTTCGAGTAAAAAATGTTGGGCTATCGAACTGGAAATTTACCGAAAAGCCTTGACGTGAAACGAAGCTCGAGGGGAAAGAATTGTTCCAGTCGTGTTTTCGTTACCCTCCTCGCTTTTATTAACTTTCTTCCTTTTACCTTACCGCTACACTTTTTTATTGGCGAATTATGCATACATCGATCGATATTTCATATTTGTGCGATTCTATAAATCAATATTTGTACGAATGCGAGGATCGGAAAGGGAAAGGACTCGAAGATATTTGTGCCAACGTTGCGAGTTACGAACACGGGACGAACTGCGATGAGTTCTTTGGTCAACTTGCAAGAGAGAAAAGTCCACCCCGTGACTGAGCTAGCGTTAAAAGATGTTAAAATTATTTCGTTTCTTCGATCAACATCGAAGACCGAACCGCCGATCACTTTGAAAATTGAATCATCGCACACTGTCTTGACGATAATAAAAAAAATTCGAAAAAATAGCAAGTGGGTGGCAGGTGTTGCTGTGCGAAAGTATCCGAGGAAAAGGAAGGAAGGAAATGCAGGGAGAAAACTGAATAACATATTAAAGGCTGTACGTTTTACAATAAAGGTAAATTTGTTGATTGACGTTGAAGTCGAACCGAGATTATATTAGATAAGAGCTTAACCGAAGAGTGAATAAACATTTTCCTTTGGCAATAAAGACTTTTTGGTTACGTAGCTTAGTTTCCTTCGCTCGGAATCCTTGATACCATCAAATAAACGAAGAAAAAGAGCTAAGAAACTGCGGAACAAACGTATTTTTGCCCAGAGCCAACTCGTACTCTCGCAACAAAAGTTTCGGATAATTTCGTTACACGAAAAGACCCTCGAGACTTTGATGATGAACAAGTCAGACTCTTTCGGCCCCTCGAGAGGAAATCGACTGTATTTCTTCTTTCATGTAATTATTTTCTCGAAGAGAAAGGTCCTGGGTTATGATTTCGTTATATCTTTTGCTTCTTCGTCGACACAAGTAATTTACTTTCAAGTATTAATTTCATTTTGTAATAGAAATATATTCGAATTCGTTTTATTTATACAAAAATGTTTAAATTACATTTTCACATTTCCATTTAATGTAATTTTCATCGTGAATTTTTTAACAATCAATTGCGTAGAATTCTTTTAAAAAGAATATGTTCTTCATTAATTTTAAATTCACGCATTCATTGAAATAAAATATATTTGGAAAAATATATTAAAATATTCCTGTAAAAAGTATATTCTTCATTTTTTTTCTTCCTCGTAGAGGAAGCTATGTTTACGTAAAAAAAATGTTTCTCGAGATTTTTATTTCAGAGTACTTAAAAAGTTCTAAAATGTCGAGAAATCACATTTAGAATAAATGTGCATACGTATGTATGTGTGCGTGTATGTATGTATGCGATGAACTTGCAAACTTTGGGCACACAAATCGCTAACGAGTGCCTCATTTTATGATTGTTTGAATTTTTCGAAAAAGGAAAGTACGCTATCTAGCTTTCGTACATTATTAGCTATCGAGTTAAAACTTTCTACAGGAATAGGCCACGAGACAAGATTATTCGGTATTGAGTTTGACATGAATCGATCGAGGCGTTCAGATTTTATTGAACCATGAATTATTGTAAATTTTCGGAAGAATACGTGGGTCGGCAAGAATCACGAGGAAGCAACGTGCCAATTTCAAATTTGTACATTCAAAAAAATATATTTTACATAAATTAAGAAATATATATATATTTGTATATCTTCGAGGATATATATGCCACATATATCTCAAAATATATGCAATGCGTACTATGTTTCGTGAATATATAAATATATTTTCGAATTAACTTTTATTCGATGGATGTTAATTATTGTTGGGGGATTTTTGAGAGACTACGATTTTCAACATTGGCGAAACGACATAATGAAATTTGTTAATAAATAGTTGTACTATGATCATTCGGGATGTTAAACCAAGCAGATAAGTAATTACAGGCGAGATGTATCTGATTATTTGGAGAGTATTACTATTGAATAATTTAGACACTCGTATCACGAAGCTAATTATAGCGTACGTGACTCGAACCGAAAGGTAATTAACAGCGACACGCATAGACAAACATAAACGTCTTTCAATGAGATTATTGGAAACTTGAATATTATCCGCTCAGTATTCTGAGAAATTATCCTCTCAATTATCTCCCTCGAGATAATATTAACAATGGCTTTTGTATCAATTGATGTACCTCACGGATCTTTCATTGAAATAAAATTTATTGAAATAAAATATTTTTTTAATAATTTATGTTTCGTAAAAATGTATATTTTTCATATTGGCTATATATTTTACTTATTAATACTTACATGCTGTTGAATAAAATATATATATAGAAATATTGACTAAATAGCCGACGTGTTCTTTCTCTCGCTCCACAGTGAGCGTTCTGAAATAATTTACGGATGAACGATTATAGTAGGAATGACGGCCATCTTGTGGTGCTACCCATACATGTTTTTTACCGCTTCTATCTTTCTGAAATCTCACCTGATGTATACAATCTAGAGGATAAAAATTAGGGTTACGATGCAGAGAATCTGTGTACCCAGTTCTATTAGGACATCTTTAGTCGATTAGGAGTATAACGGAGGCATAGAAACTGGCATATTCGCGCCATGCCAGTGAAACGGATACTCCCGTCGGGAGTAAAAAGTACTCGTCGAGGAACACATTTTTGCAAATTTTATTAACTCTTCGTATCTGCGATATTTACTTTTCGTTAATAAAATTTAACAAATTAAAAATCAGGTATAATAAAAAAATTAACAATAAAATTCCTTATAATGTCTGTTGAAAAAAATGTATTTGGAGGATTGTAATCAGAAGCAAATATATTATGATATATAATAATTATTTATTGAATGGTTAAAGTTTGCAGAAGTATTTCTATTTGATCATCTTTCAAGGTACGGGAATTCGCTCTTCGACAAAAAATTATCATTAAAAATAACGGAGCAGATCCATAACGGAGATGTCATGGAAATCCCTATATACGAATTGTTCGTAAAAAAATATATTCTTTCATATAATTTTTATTCATGGGGGATAGACAAATTGTTTGGAATGTATAATAAATGTTGATGATGTGTGCAATTATAATTCAATTAGAGTTTGCGGGTTAAACTATTTCGTAATGTTAGTATTGAGCGTGATATAATTGTGTAATTCTGCACGTGGATATTTTAATGTAACGAGGCGAAGTATTATAGACGATAGATTGCTTGTGAAATGCCTATCAGGACTGATATATTGGTAAAAGTAACTGATGATAATTCCAATTTTCTCTACGAATCATATCATACAACATGGAACCACATCCATTAGAGGAGAAAATAGTGGTTTCCTATCTTCGCTAAACTTTCAGTGGGTCAGAGTGTGACAAGTGGATGCGGGTTGTGCAATTAAAATGCAAATTGGATAGTCGTTCCTGGGGTATTCACGGGGTGTATTTTGTCGGGATGGAGGATGTTGAAGACAGGATCAGCGAAGGTACAATGGAGAGGAGGGATTGCGTCGCTTTAATAAACGCGGTTAATGTTTTTAACGCCACCTTTCCAACTGGTGTTGCAGGAAAAACGACTGTTGCTTCGGTCGATCTCTCCGTGTGTCGCACACTCACGTTCTTTATTCACAGATCCCTCTTTTATCGACTATTTTCACGCTTCGCATAACTCGTTCGCATTCGGTTGCGTTTTAATCGTCCTCATTGTCCAGAATCGAGTCAGCCCTTTCCAGTGAATTATCTCCTTTTAGAAATGTTGAGTCACTGGCTGGATCAGATTCATGAACAGTGCCAAGAATAAATGAAAAAAAATGCTTTATAATTGCTTTTGTAATATTAAATTCCAGTATTCTTCTTACTCCATTTCCTGATTATTTCTTCATCGCACCGTGAGAATTTTCGTCGTACGAGGATCAAGCGAACGGATTTGCGTATCTTATATATACAATGGAAGAACGAAATTGGGTCCACGGTGATGTAATGGCATACTCGATGAGACGGAGATGGAGCAAAATTCTTCGAGCTCCTTCAAAGTTTCAACATCTTTCTTCCTTTCTTTTTTTCTCCTTTTTATAATATATTTTTCGTTTCGAAGGAGCAAGGCATATCACATCAGGCTTTGAACGTTCATAACAGATACAGTGCACACGACATAGAACAAAATCCAGGAAAATGGGTTATACGTATGCAAACGTATTTTCTTCAACGCTTTTTCAGTCTAATTCACTTAACGTTTATAAACCAATGGCTATCCGCCATTTTATTGTAATAGAAATTGTACGGATTATTATTAATCAAGTAAGCCAAAATCAATTCAACGGTAAACAATATTTTTTGTCAATCATTTAGCAGCGATATCTTTGGAGCGTTGACTTTTGTAGAGAACCATGTTAAGCCTGCAACTGATAAAGTTCCATATAATAATTCTAATCAGCGTTATAGAGTATGACGTTGTGAATTGTGTTTCGCGAAAATAACCATCTTACTGATCGGACATTGTCGCTATATCTATATAAAATGTTATAAAGTATGGTTACAATATATTACAATAAATAAAAATACCAATCGATGAATTCTTTATCCGTACTTGCTGTGTGTTGCTTTCTTGTTACGCGTATCAAGCGTGATACAGTCATGAGGCTTATCGTTACACGATTTTATATTTAATTTTTCAAACCGATGAATGGCACTACTCCTCAATGTATTTAAACTTGATAATCCAATATGTAGCACTCGTTGCTAGTAAATTGCTTTTGTTATTTGTTGATTTTGCATGGGCTTAACGGTTATCATTAGTTTGTAACAAGGGAATGTCTTGTTAAGGAGGATGGAGCGTTAGAACAATTCTTAACTTAAAAGTATATCAAATTTGAAAGAGATTCACCGTTTAGTCGATGAGATATTGACTATGAAATTTGAGCTATCTAACATTGCTCTTATTGAAAATTCACAGAAAAGTACCGCGTTGAAACTGCAGCTGCACAAAAGCAGCTGATGGCAAGGGGGTGCCGTCAGGAAACGTACATAAAAATTTCAAAGCAATTCACCGTCTAGGCTTTCAACTAACGTTAAATCTTTCATTTTTGTTTCGGCACGATCGGGATTCCACGCACAGCGGACTTGACGTTATCACACGATACCTGCCCAGCACCGCGCATGCCGCCGGGAATATCCCCGGGAGCCTAGCGCTCTACATCCTTAAAGCTTCCTTTTATAGTAATTCTTAAATCCCGATGTTGAAACCAAATTCAATCCGCCCAAGGGAAAGTTAGGACATAGACTGAAACCTCTCGTAGCTTTTACATCTTCGCATCTTACTGCGACGGCGCGTGATAGGAGAGCATATGCATTTTCCATTGGTCGAACCGACGCGCGGAAACGAAGAAAGTGGAACCAAAGTCCGCCATTTCGTGTATCTCCGTATTACGTAAACTATAAGAGGTTCCATTGTAGGTGAATACCATATCATTTCAGGCCATACATAACAAATATATTTGTCAACAATGTTTTAAGGGTTACGTCAATGACCGGTCTTTTAAAAATATGGAAATATGTAAAGCTCGACTCGGATGTACGTTCGATATATTCATATGTTAAAGCAGGAGAGCGAGAGAGAGAGAGAGAGAGAAAATTCCAATTCAAGCTCTTACGAAGACGAATCGTTACAATCGTCGACTCTAAATTATCAATTAATTAAAATGATAATCCAATCAGAATTGACAAATTTGTAACAACATCTTTTTAACTCATTCTTCTAATACCCACGACCTATGCAATAAATATAAATCGACAAAAAAAGAGATAAAAAAAAAAAGTTACCCGGTGCCACATCGCAGGGACTTGGAATCCTATTTTTCATTTTATTTTTTTTTCTTCCTTCATTCAAAATTCAATGTTTCAGTCGCTTAATCTCGCAATAACTGCACCCGCTACGCTTTTCAACTGCGAGACAATATATTTATCGTGATGAATCATTTCAATTCTGACATTTTCGCGTCGTATAGTAAAACAAAAAACGTAAAAGAAAAATTCGGGCGTTGGGAAGCGAAATTGAGGAATGCGAACTTTCGTTTAGAAAGACTGATAACCTTCGATGTACTATATATCGAGTCGAGTGAATAGACTGGGAATTCGCAAAATCCGTTTCGTCTCGTTTGTATGCTGCATTAATCGCGTTTCTATACATTTTCTTCTGTACTTTGACTTTTCCATTCTCCACCTTTGTTTCATTCGCAACACCCATCAAGTTGCTTTTGTATTGCTCTTTTGATATTGCAAAAGCCAATATTTTACTTCAAACATCCATCGCATCTCATAATTTGGTGATACAAAGAAGTGTAAAAAAAGAAAAAGATATTTTTTTAAGAGTTCTCAAAGAAAACAGGATTCGAGTTTCAATGTTTTATCCATCATTTTGTTTATAATATCCTGAATAATTAATTGATTGTTGAGCTCGCTTCGTATTAATATCATTTGTTGGTAATTGTCTAATAATCAAACTTAAAATTGTTATAAATTGAAATATATACAGCATTTTATGTGAGTTGTTTTATCCTCTGTTATCCTAGTTTATCACGTTTTTTTCACACGTATTTTTGTACTTATTTGGGAAATCTCAATCGTTTAGCGTTCCATCATAGTTTATACAATCGATAATCTATGTTACGCCGATGCTACGTTCGCTTTGCACCATCCTTTCATTAAATTTCCTTTATATTACATTCTCTTTGATCCCCGTATATCACGTGTACGCACTCGTAATTACTTTTTAAATTATTATATCGATCGCGTTATATTACACGTTAGCAAAAGCGTTCCATTCAACTATCCAAACTAATATATCACGAGGATGCTCAACATTTTATCCCAAGAGTTCAGAGTGAAGTGTATCGTTCTAATCCTCGGCAGATGAGTTTCACCTTCCCATACGAAACTTGAACTTTCCACAGCAAAGTGAGTATACAAGAGAAAATGGCGGCTACGCGAAGAAAGCTTAAGATATGTTGGCGGAAGGTGAATGCACTGCACAGTTGGTGACGTAACGCCCTTCGGTGTTTTCTTTTTCTTCCTGAAATCCCAGGGATCTTCGCTGAGCTCCGTTCCTCGCTTGCAGTAAACGTAATTGTTTTCTCAATCAGTGTACACCGCACAAGTGAGCCAAAGTGAGGACAAGAGACAGAGTGAAGAAAAAAATAAAAATCATGAAAAGGACGCGAACAGGTATCCTTTCGTGTCTATCCTACCGTTCCTTCCCTCTTTTCATTCACCTCGCGATCGAAACCCCATCACGTACATTTTTCGACTATCTCTTCTTTTCTTTGTACTACCATCCTTTCCTTTTACTCACTTTACTGGTTCCTTCTTTGGTATATATCTCAGCAGTTTCTTTCCACTCCTCGAGTTATTTTCATTCTTTTCTTTGTATCCTTGACTTCCTGTACTCAGCTTGCTTTCACTTATTTATTTGCCATTGTTATCTCCTAACCCCGTCATTTCTCTCTTATCCCTGCCCTTTGATCTTCTTTTCAATTATTTATATGCTTTTGGGCCTTTAACGATCTTTCATTACATCCGCACTACTATGACTTGATGATCAATCTGTTTTCTCATTCAGTCCTATTCGTTTCTTTCCCTAGGCTGCTATGACGTTAGCAGCAGCTGCTGTCTGCCGGATCCTTCAAATAATCGTCAGAAAAATAATTATGAAAAAGAATCTCGTAATTTTCTTTTATCGGTTTTACATTTTCAGTGCTAACAACAATATTTATACCGTTGAAAATCTTGTGTCTAAATTAACACTGCGCGGTGTTCGTATGATTCCACATTGACGACCCGTGCCGATTTGCATTATAACCTCAAAACTTTCAACACACGTTACTTGAAAACAGGCGAATGAAATTCAATGACATTTTAGGATTTTATTCGTGCTATGATTCTGTATCGATTGTCAGCAATTTATCGTTTTACATCCACTCATCTTGAATATAAATGTTTTGCAAGTCTTGAGGCGGGATCGTATAAGTTTAACACAATCGCCCGTGTGGATTGAACGCTGTGTTATTATGTTGAACAAAGTGTTGCCATCTACGTCAATCGTCATATTTAACATATTGAATTTATAACAGTGGTTTTACGATCTCGACACTGCATTCAGGAATAAAGACAAAAAAACTCGCCGTTTTTTTACTTTTTCTCATGGCATACGAAGTACGTAATGAGAGAAAGTATTTTTTCATTCTTTTTTTCTCTCTCTTTGCAGGCCGAGAGGTAATCACAGATGATGAAGAGTCGCCATCAGTTTCGCAGGCGATTCAGCCTGCAGCCTTCCTCGTTGAAGGAAGGGCAGGAAGAGAGTCCTGCAAAGAACGTTAGGTAAGTTGAGTGCGGTATATCCTTTATGCTCGACGGGTGCTTTGTCATCTAGATTTCTCTACTCGTTAAAAGAAAAAAAAAATAACAATAGTAATGAAAAGTGTGTTACACCGGAGAAGACAATATTACCATAATAATATCATTATTTGTCTAGTTTTATACATGATGTACATAGGACATAGTCATCAGCGAATTACTAGTCACCGGCAAATAAACAAAGATGTATTTGAGGCTCATTAAAATTTCTGATGATTCAGATAAAAATTGTTATATTCGTGAATTTTCTTGATATTCGCGTTGCTCAGTTTTTCGCATTAAATGTTTTCTTTTATTTACTCGACAATGAACATTCGTTATTTTAAAGATTGTTTCACATATTCTATGAAAATTATCACAGCTATATTTCGACACATGCAATCTCTCTTTATACATTACTCTCTTATTCGCTCTACCTTATATTTACAGGAATAAACACAAAATACGATAAAACACGTATTTCAAAGTAGTTTTTACGATATTTAAAAATATTAATTCACAGAAACGCACTTGAGCTCACAAATAATGTTTAAATTCAATAGTAATAGCTCCTAGTCGTTGAATATCAAATCAATTCCGACACTTCGGATCCTTCTCAAAAGTGATTTAATTTCGTTAAGGTTATTTTTTTTGACGATTCAGCTATTTATTATCATACCGTTGATTAACACGTTGACGGACAGTTGCGTCTATAGCCGTCAAGTTCAACCGTCCGTTCAGCCGTCTTGTTTCTACTGTCCGTCAACGTGTTAAGTATATTGAGGAATATAGTAAACAGGGTGTAGATTCTCGGTAGACTGAAAGTCAGCAGAGAAGTCTGTCGGTATAATATCGCGGCGGAACGGGTCTCGATTACCGTCATTACTTCTATCCCGCGTGTCCGTACCTTTCCTTACCTCTCTAACAGCCACGAGAAGTGACGGAGGGTGGGAGTGAAAGGCGCAACGAAGGTTTCAAAAGGGGGAGATCCGTTGAAGCGGCCTCGTTATAATCCTCGAGAATAAGGAACCCTACGTGATTTCCTCGTGTCCTTCTTTCATGCCTTCCCGCTCTGCATTAGGCACATCCTGCGCGTCCAACCATCATCGCAAATTACATCCACCTTTTGAATTAAATCCATCTCTTGAATTAAATCCACCTCTTGAATTAAATTCACCCACGGTACCAGAGGGATGAGGGAGAAACAAGGGACAGAGGTGGTACGGAATTCCAAGTGCAACATTTGCGTACAAATTACTATTACTATTATTATTATTATTATTATTATTATTATTATTATTATTATTATTATTATTATTATTATTATTACAAATTTGTTAACATTTTGTGTAACTCAAGGAAGGTTTACGAATTTGATTACAAAAAGTTGTGTTAAAGTAATAGCGAAAAGGATAAATAAACGAACCGCAAGCTCCGAAGCTCCGCGACGCCTAATATGACATAAGTCGCGTTACCAATGTACCCTTGGATTTTAATTTACTATTATCCTCTGTGCCGTTTCCTCGACAGCTTTTCTCAGTTATCTCGAGGCTGATTTTTCTCGGGGGTCGTTTCTTTGTCGGACTCGTGATAATAAGCACCGTGTACCACCCACAAGGATGGTTTTAGTGGAAATGACAATACAATTGAAAAGATTTGATCTATTTTCGAAACATCATGTTTCTAAGAATTATTACAATCCCAGTGCGCACAAACCTAAATTAAACTAAACGGAGAATACGATACGAGGTCGAACAAGAGGGTACAGAGGATACTTAATTTCGAACTCCCGGTGTGCGTAATCAAAAATCGGTAGCACACAGAAACGTCGAATGGGTATCCTACAGAGACGATTCCTCCACTCTCCGGAACTCTATACTCCACTCGCACTCCACCACTCACTGCCGCTGTCTTTCAATTAATTAATTGAAGCAGATTGAGCGTCGTTGGAATGGCGATTCGAGCTTGACAATGTACCTACTCCGTACTACACTTGTTTTTCATTCGACTGGTACTTTCATTCCCATCATCGTAGACTGTTATTTGAAATTCATTTGAAGAATTTGGGAATACTCGTGCACTTACGTTGTTTTATTATTGCATCGAACGAATAGAATAATAATTAACCCTCCGTCTCTCCATGGTCACACCTCTGAGAAATCTCGAGGTCAAATTATTTTTGAATGGTTGCCATTTTTAAATCATTCGTCCGATTTCAATGAATAAAATTTGAAACATATTACGGAATGTTATATTGTTTTTTTATATCAATAACCTAACGAATCGAATAACAACATAATAGAAAAACAAGAATTATCTATATATTATCTTATATAAAGTTTTTTTGATAAAAAATCAGGGTAATAATCATGAGATGCGGCACTTTGAGGGAAAAAATAGTCCTCCGGTGCGCGTTTCGAACATGGACTATCGACCAATTTGATCCACGAGTTACGGTGCCACGAGGGTTAAAATTGTTCAAGTATTTGCTGGATATGTTAAAATAATTCTTTTAGGAGTATTCAGAATGGTTATAAAAATGGCAGTCGTAGCTGAAGATATTGGTTTTTTCATAGTCCATGAATGCTGCGATCTAACTGTAATTTATATTATTTTTTGTACAGAAATGAAAGGCTCTCGGAGTCGGACAACGGTGGAAAATCGGCGGACGGTCCAGCGCGTCACAAAATTGTTATGATGGGTGCCGCTAAAGTTGGCAAATCGGCGATAATCAATCAATTCCTTTACAACACATTTTCGCCAAAATACAAGAGAACCGTCGAAGAAATGCATCACGGTGATTTCAACGTCTCAGGTACACAGCTTACACTCGATATACTCGACACATCGGGATCTTATGATTTTCCCGCGATGAGGGAATTGTCCATAAGGTCGGCAGACGCTTTCGTTCTCGTTTACGATGTCAACGACGTTTCAACGTTCGAAGAAGTTGAAGCGCTTCGTGCCCTGATCGTCAACACCAAGGGAGCTGTGCCGATCGTCGTAGTTGGAAACAAGGTCGATCTTGTACTCGAAACTGATGAGGAACTCGATGGCGAGGTAATTTTTTTGTTGCAAATAACTCTGTTGAGCTTTTAATTTTTATTAATTAAGCGTTAACGATTAACGTATTGCGCTTCCTTCTTGTTAGTTTCAAGTGAATACCGTGAGAACGAGGGATCTCGTGGTAACACAGTGGGACAACGGTTTCGTTGAGGTATCGGCCAAGAAAAATGTCAACATAAGCCAGATATTCAAAGAGTTGTTGGTTCAAGCGAATGTCAAGTACAATTTGAGTCCGGCGTTGCGACGAAGACGCCGACAGTCTCTGCCACCGCCGCAGCATCTTAATTCCCGAAGTAGTAGCGCCCATGTACCGTCTCCTGCCCAGTTGCAACATCTTCAGCAAATCCGGGAACGTTCCGAGGGCAAAAGAAATTCTTGCATTCTATCGTAAACGAAAATTAAACAAATAAATGTACAATCCATTCGCGTTAATGCGATTGCTAATTCAGTTGGCCTTCCTTCGCAACGAGGACCACGTAAATCCATATTAAATTAAAAAAATTTCAATATCGCTGTCGGTAAGCCGACTTATAACGAAAAATTATGAACAAAACTGCATTTCCTTCCCGATTCAATTGTCAGGTTCAATTAAAAATCGAATATCTTTCAATTTCATTGGCCTCTTTACGTGATCATCTCGCAATCGTCAATAAACATTTTACTCACTTTCAAAGTGCTACGAAATATTTCAAACAGAAAAAAAAAAACATTTTACAATGTTCCTCGAGCGTTCCTCGCGTGCGGAATAATTAAAAACAACAACGCACACAAATAAATATAAAATACATATTTGTCTATATTTTTCTTCCGCATCGACGTCTCTGTCTCGTGTAATCGTATATTGTAGGAATAATAAAGAAAACTTAAAAGTTATGTTTACTGTATAAATCGTGAGAACAATTGTATTCTAATAAGATTGAAAAAAAAATCTGGCCGATAAATGTATTATAACAATAAATTGACAACGTCTGATTAAATTGAGTGGAAGAATAATATTAAAAGTTTAATAACTTTCTCGACAAATTAGAAGTTACGATGATTATTATAATTATCTAAGTACTGTCGTTATAGATAAGAAAAACAATTAAATATTCCAAAACGGTACGATGTACGCTCGTATTTCGAATGCAGTATTATTATTAATATTTTTAATTATACATCTATACATCAAAATAAATATAATTTAAATATATTATACATGAAATATGTAACAGGAAGCGATAACAATTGTTCGTGTACATAGTTAACATAAAATGAATGAAAAACCAAAGAAGGAATCAAAATAAAATAATAAAAAAATAGTTGTTGTTTATCTCAGACCCCATATTGGGTTAAGTTTTACATGCTTAGTTGTAAAGTTACTTAAGTTTGTAATGTGCTACGACTATTGTCCTGTTTTTCAGAGCCATTGAATTCACCAAAATAATAATTTTCGAAAAATGTCCAGTGCTTCAATCTCACTACACTTATAACTAAACAAATAAACACTTGTGTAAGAATATCCTGATACGTGCATGAAATAATGAGGAAAAGCAAATGTTTGTCTCATTATTATCATCGTTATCAACGCGAACATTGCCCTGAAAAGAAAATTTTAAAAACTATTGTGAATTTTTCTCTTTGTATAATTTAATGGAAATAAACAAATGTAAAAGCCAATAATCGTAAATTCCGCTATTTTCGGTTTATAATGATAAAATATAGTTCTTAATTTTTTTTCTTCTTTCAGCGTTTTGGTGGATGTATTTGATGTAATCCACTTGTCTTTAATATCATTAGGAAATAGTTAAATAAATCGCGGATAATTAAATGGATCTGAAGCTAGAAATTATTGTTAAGTAAATAATCTTTATTGAATATATCGTAGCATTGCTACAACCGGTTAAACTAATATTTAATTACAAACGAATCAATAATTATTTATTTGAATCAATCGCTGCTCTGTTCAATCACGGTATTATCCAAGTTCGACAAATCCTTCGTTAGTTTAGGATTAATAATCGATTTGTACCAGCGTTCTTCGGCTGTACCGAGATTTCTTTGTCTGAAAATATTAAATATGATATAAAACTTACCACCAAAGTTTTCGATACGATCTATCGACATGCGCGAATTAATAAATAATTGTAACTTACAGTTTTACATCTTCTGTGCGCGGTTTCCTCACGGGATTCCAACCGCTCACGGGATTATTATTAGTAACCATAACGCCGCGTACGCAAAACGATAAATTCAGTTTCGTTAAGTTTGGATCCTGCGGTTGCATAATAAAATTATTATTTACTTCCGAAATAGACAATTTTACTGGTGATCGAGCAGAAGCAAATATTTAGAAACAGTATTATTTAAATACACGCACTCTCCATTCGTAGGTCATTGTGTCCGAGAGACTCATTATGTCAGCGCATATATCAATCTCCTCGATTCTACCCATAGTTTTCATATAGTTTTCGTGAAGAAAGTGCAGAAAAGTCGTTGCCTGGGATTGGAAATACGACGCTATCTCGTCGGGATCGTGAACGAATTTCCATGAGTCTCCGTATTTTGTTCCTATTGAAATTTATTACAATTAATACTTCCGCGCGAATCAGATCATTTATTGTTATTTATATATTTGTTTTCTTACTTTTAGGATTAATTACACGGCCGACTCCGTGCAAAAGGCCTAAGCTTTCTTCCCGCCCACCGCAATCACTTTTCAACGTGCTATCGGGTACTGAGGCGTAATGAAAGTTGGTTTAATTATTTAGTTAATAACAAACTATCGATAATATTTTTGTACGAATGATATTTATTGCAAAAATGATGAATTTTTAACGCACCTTTCAAAGAACTGAATATTAAATTTAAAACAGCGCTCCTGACGTCGCCTATACTGTTTGACAATACTTCGTCTATGTTACGCTGAGCTACATCGATCATGTGACTCCCTCGTGAATTTAAAATGACAGCAACCCGTTTGAGCATATTTTTCATCGCCGTTTGTGTCGCTGCGTTAATGCTACTCCATGAATTCCCGTTGAATAAACACAATTGTAACGAAACTGATTATTGCGATCGAAAATATTGTAGAACGAGAAGAAAACTCACCTAATTACATCAATGCCAAACTGTTCCTTGACATCCGATGGGAATAAAGTTTTAAGAGTTCGGGAGGTTCCCCCATCGGTGCAAATAAATATCAAAGGCTCCTTGCCATATTGAAAATAATTTCTGATACAATACAATAAATTTTCTTCAAATTATTTCATTTTCTCGTTTATTATGTTTTTAGTTTTACATATTTTTTTCAAATAAATCTTTAATACATTAATATACTCACTCTAAAATTGTGACAAAGCTATCTGGCTTTATTAAAAATACGTTTGGTATATCCTTAACGAGTAGAAGCCGCCGAGAGCGGCTTTTAAAAACCGAATTATATCGTGTAGCTCTTATCAGAAAATCCAAGAATTTGTCGCTTTGCCGCGTGGATACGTCTGATACAGATTTAAGTGATCATTAGTCATACAAATATGTATGTGTTTTTAAGGTGATGCGCTACCCCTTGGTCGGTAACATTAAATGTCATAAAAATGTCATCGTTCCGATTGATTCCATGTTTTTTTAACCGAAAGATCAATCAAGACGGAGAATTTCGCGATGGGAAATTTTTGCGATTTCTCTCAAAGGTATGTCGATACGAGAGAGTCGGAAGACGTGCGAAATTTCACCTTAAGGTGGGTAGTCAACGACCGCTAAAGTGGTTTTTGAAGACTGCTATTACAAAAACGTTGTTATTTCAAACCAACTTGATAAGTGGAAAAGCATTTTTATTAGTAAGATCGGAGCATTATCATTCATCATTGAAATATCGCATAGTAAATTCACTTTAACAGATCGAATATCGGTGCGATATTCAACGATACGTCATTAGAGTAAATAAAAACAATTAAGAGTACCCGAATAGAATTAAGAATGCTTACAACTCTCGTAGGCCACAGAATCCATCGGCGTCGTCCACTCCAATACCTCGTAATCATTTTCCTCCGCTATTACTTTAAGCGCTACAGTTTTGCCGCATCCAGAGGGTCCGGTGATCACCAAAATTTTAGGTTTTACACTGGGCACTTTATCGGCGAACCAATGAAAAATCTCTTTCTGTTTCTGCTTGCTGACGGAGAGATCCGAGGTGTTCTTAGGATCGCACGCTTGTATCAACGCAGACAGACTTTTGATATTATCGTTGCCTTTTCGAAGTAAGCCGAAGCTGGGCTTTGCAAAAGTTTCCTCCAACGGAGATTCCTTGTTCTCTCTAACTCGAGGAATTTTTGCTTGAGGCTCGTCAAAAGCCATCGACAGATCTGTCCAGCCTCGATCTTTCTAAAATTAATACAAATCTAAAGAAAAATCATTTTTAAAGATTTATTTAAATGTATTGAAAATTAAAAAAATGTATTTTACCATTGGTTGTGACATTTTCTCTACATGAATTTAATATTACATCGGTGATCCTAATGTCTTTTTTGTTTGTCGATTCTTCAACGATTTTTTGGAAACATTAACGAAACGAAATAACACGTAATTAAATAACCTAGAAATATCGGTGAAATTAAAGTTCATTTGGATACTTAAAAAATGTTGGCACGTTGAAATCACTCTTCACGTGATAACTTTGACTTTTAAAAAAGTTTCATTACGTTTCAGATGACGTGCAGCGATATTTTTTTCCAGTGGTGCCAAGAAGTAACCGATGTAAGCAAAAGTAAACAAATGTATAGGTGGCGACCTCTGTGCGCGAAAAATTGCCTCAACAATTTCAGATGCCATCTCTAAAAGTCGCTGGTATCGTTCATATAAACGCGCGCTTTTTCGGTGTTACACATAGCCATGGTAATTCCCATGCCGTGTCACACTCTCGCCTCCACACACAACACCGTCGTACAATTATCCGTGACGTTCTTAAATATATTGTATTACTTGTTCAATTTCAAGACTTTATTTCACGCGTAACCAGTTGTAGAAGATTAACTTCATCTGCAACGCGTATCGTTTTGATTCCGTTCCGTCAAAGCACACGAGAACTTACGACTCTCGTGGAGTTGCAAATCAATTCGCAAAAACGCTCGGTATACAAGACGGTGGTCCATGGTGTTGCATTGTATCTAGCGTCATCTCTTACGATACTTGGTTCCACTAGCATCTGCGACAGGTTTCTCTGCTCCAAGAGCTCTTACACCGTGTGGGTAACTTTTATCATACCAGTTTGGGAGAGAGCAATAGAAAGATACAATAGTCGCTTTCCAGTTACTCATCAAAATTATCTAACGCCTCCTTTTAAGGCGAAGCGAAACATCACCACGTGACACGTGTCTCTTGTATCTAAATGCTATTGTTTACAATTTTTATTACCGACAGAGCAGGTTTCGGCTCCCCTTAAAGTGATGTACCAGTATACTCCCTCTAACGGAACGCTCTCTAGTAGGATATGTCCACTCGATCCTCGCTGTAAAAAAAGCGCAAGGGGGGTGGTTGTTACCCCATTCGCGTATATTTACAAGTCGCGCGCTCACTCGTGTACCCTGCCGGACTCCGTCCAACCTATCCGTTTCCCGCGCCTGAAACAGCGGCAGTGGGGGACTCTCTCCAGTAGCACGGAAATAGAAATAGAAAGATAGTGCTAATGGCGCTATCGTGCACTCGTATGTCGGCTCCGTCGGTATAGCAAATCACCCTGAGGCGAGGCGAAACCTTCATCCCAGATTTACCACGCGATTCCTATCGTACCGTCTATCTCGCACTCAATCACGTGGTACAAATTTCTCCTTCCCTTAACGATGGGAATAAGGATAGACTACGCAAAAAGGATCATGAACGCACGTGGAAGCCGGTGAATGCCTGGTTCTCTTAAGGGAGTAAGGGTTTCGCCGTTGGATATTAACTGCAGTAGGAAACGTTACAGTTAAACCCACGTATAGCGAGGTGGGTTGCGATATGCAAGTGAAGAATACACACACATCACACACACATATATGTGTACTCTTTCATCCTTGCCCCTGCTATAGAGGAAATTTTTCTTGTTTTTTAATCGCGAGGATCAACTCTCTCTCTGGCAATGAACTTGGCTGTGGCACACGCCACTAGTGTATCCGCGACTTCGATACCAGATGCAGGTCTTCTCGCGGTCAGACACTTGACTCGACTCGACTAGACGTACTAACGGGCAACGAAACAAAACTCTCACGGTAAATGTGACTTTCATTCATTCGGTCACTCGTCCACGTAGTTTGTCGCGCCAAAGACAATCACTGAACTCCGGCGTTGATTCATCGAGATCGGCGCGCTGTCAGCATGTTCTTCAGATTTGGAATTTTCGTGGGACTCGGATCGGTCGTCGCTACGATCATTTATCTCACTCCTATTCCAGGTAAATAGCTTAATAAATATATTTTTTGTGCGTGATCTTCCGGTAACCGGTATTCCTGATTTTTTTTGTATCCTTCGTATTTTTTGTATCCTTCTTCACCTGCATTTGATTGTGGGATCTATCGATTTATACCAAGTAGCGATCTGCGATCCTCTTAAAATATCTGTAGATCCTTTGTATTATTGATATCTTTGCATACTCAATAAAAGTTTTATTATTATTATCATTATCATTATCGTTATCATTATTATTATTATTATTATATATTACAGTATAATATGGTTGAAGGATTTATTGAGAGATGATCTATGAAGCTCCATAAATAAATCTATAGCTTCTTACATTTGACGAGAAACTCGGTTGGCTAATCATGGCGAAAGCAGGAAACCAGTTTCCGATTTTCTTCTGCTTGCGCTATACGTACCTATGTACGCGAAACAACACTTTTCAACGTATCTCCCAGCAAGATAGAGGATAATTATTTGTTTGATGAGACACGCACGCGCTCCTTAGATCGCGTTCGCCGTCCAACTATAACGGCTTTAAGTTTACGGTCTGCAATACAGTCTAACAGCTATAATTATACACACAAATGCATTTATATTGCTACATCCAACGGAGAATCGTTATTATAAAGCTTTGCCAACTTTATTTATTGCCAAGATGTATTATTTTCTCGACCCTTTTTATCCTTGAATCGCCATTTATAGTGAAATGACACTTTTCTTTCTATACTTAAAGATATTTAATTTTACCGTCAACGATAACGAGCAAATACTTTTTTCGTGACTGTGCAAATCATTTATATTTCGTAACGCTTCCTCACTTTCCCTCTTTGTTCCTTATTGCATCTTAATGCTCTCTACGATAAGTGCTGCTGTGATAAATTTATTGCAACAAAGAAATCAACCAATTTCCCATTCATTCGCGACCACTCGTCGACTAACTTAGTTGCGCGCAAAGTTATTAAATTAAGACGATACGGCTGTGCGGTAGATAACTTTGTAACTACATCTCTGGGATCAAAGTAACTCAATGCGTCTTTGACTTTCGATCACGTTGATAAATATTAACGAATTAAAAAAAAAAAGTTTAAATACAATGCCGGAATGTATAAAAAGCAAATATTTAAAGAAACAAAGGTTTCGATAATAATTGAAAATGTTTTGTTTATAAATGTTGATGAAAAAGGTTTTTTTAAAAAAGCGAAAATCAGTTTTTTGTTCCAAAAAATGATATTTTTACGACCTCGTTATTATAATGTTAAGTTTTACGTTTTTATGAAGTTAAATTATAATAAAGTTATATATAATCATTAAAACACGTATTAATGATTAGTATCAAAGAATTATTATTCGGACATTTTTCAGATTGAATAGCGTCGTTCTTGAAGTGACTGACACAACTGAACTAGCGCTACGCGACGATCGATACAGCAATGTTGAAAGTTTTTTTATCCCTCCGTTACTACTCTCTAACACCTAGCGCACAAAAGTATTGAGAGACGAAACTTTTGGCACGGTTACATGGACCTAGGGATGTAGTTAAGGGTCAAGCGTGTAGAATCGTACTTATTCAATAGAAAACCCTACCTAAAAAATCAGTGACTCCATTGCCTTCAACGTATCACACAGCTCTTTACCGAGTAACTTGAGACGTTCGTTTTATGAAAAGAAAACAAACCAAAAAATGTCAAGTTTGAACTATTTTTCTCTTTTTACATGGAATTTTTGAGTTTATGATAATAACTTGGTTATATTCGTAATTACGGGTAAAGTTTCAGATCGAACTTGCAACCCATTTTCTCGAATAATAAGAATTTATCATTAAAAATCTCAAACTCAGGATATGTATTGTTTCGGAAATATAACGATTATTTCTATTGAAGAAAAATTGTAATTTGGAAAGTTTATATGCGCATGCAATCGTGTCGAAGACGGGAATATTATTGGAACGTAGATTATCTAAAAAAAAAAAAAGTTACGCAACGAATGCCGAGCAGTTTTGACCAAACACTTTCGATTTTCACCTGAATAGAATTTGCAAATAGCTTATCAAGCCTCGTGTATCATGAATATCATGAATGTGTATTTTCCTAACTGGAAGAAGAAAATACAAGCGATGAACGTGCTTCGGGTATTCACTGAATTATTAGGTCTCGACGAAGCTCGTGGAACGTTATAAACATTTTTTTGTACTGCATACATTTCCAATTCAAATTGAAATATTTTCTCATTAGTGAAACATTTCAATCTAATATTAATTTCTTAATTAATTAACGAATTAAATAATTCGTTATCAAGATAAGTTAATTAATTAATCGCTGAATAATATTGTAATATTAATGTTGCTACTTTTATTTTTAAGTTTGTTCATCAACATATGTCTAAAAACAGCCATTTTATTGGTCTTAAGGCCCGAGGTCTCGATCGTACTGTTTAAGAAGGATAGAGCGCTAGACAAAATCTGGAAAACTCGTACCAATCGTGCTATAGCTCAAAATGTAGACGGTGAATTGCTTCGAATTTTGACTGTAAATTTCCTGACAATATCTTCTTTTGGAACGAACATCTCATCGTATCTTATGGAGAACCGAGCATTTTTTAGGAACATTTGAATTGCAGGTTCTCTCGTGAATCGACGAAGCGTATAAAAAAAAAAAACAAAAATTTATTGTAGGCTACCTCACGGTAGCTACATGTTTTTGCCATAGATGGCGAAAATTCTGTCTACCGGGGTTCAACGATATATATATTTTCTTATAATAACAGCAACCATATAAGTGAGATATTCTTCAGCGAATATTTACAATATTGATCTGACTCTCTCCCCTTAACGCGATGTGCTACCAATTTCTGTTGGTTTCTCTCGCTCCATCACGATCGCCATTGGCGTAATCCCATTTGAACTCATTGCGATCGGTATAGCATATCAGAAAAAAATTTTTGTTCTCTACGCGTTGAATATACTGGCGGGTTGTGTTCCGTGGTTGAAGAACACAACCAAGAATACCGGTTTTCTTATGGGTGAGTGAATGTTTCTCATACGTCTTACTCTGTTCTGTAAACTTTTAACGTTAGAGTATCGATATGTGTCAGTAATAACACATAATATTGATAATGATTTTTCTAAATACAATGAATATCTATCTTTCGGAATAATAAAATATATTTCTATGTCGTACGTTGAGTGAGTTGCATAAAACAATGTACATTCGCGATATGAGTGCTGCATGTTCGGTATAGAAGAGTCAAAGGTACATAAATCCATTAAAAAAAATTTTTTCACATACATTTTTCCCCATAGACATGGGGAAATTTTCACATAAACATTTGTGCGTCGAGTGTAGAAAGTGTACTGTAAAAGCACCATAAAGTATAGAAAGCATCTGCGATGAATAATTTTACTGCTTCATTACGGCAATGCGTTACTCCTCGGTTGATAATACAAACGGTGAACTTGGTTTCACCATTATACAGCTAATCGTATTTGATTCGAACAATCAATCGCGAATGAAAAAGTTTGCGATGGATAAATCCTGCTGTTTTGCACTTGCGCGTACAACGATCCAAGAGTGACAGATGATGCGTATGCACATTATCTCTATTATTCTCTAGAATAACTAAGGAAATTATGAAAGAAGAAATTAGATAGAATCATCAACGAGTGTCTTAAGAAAGTTACTTTGTCATTCGACCATTAAAATTGAATCAAGAGAATTTACGAAGGTGTCGTTCTTTTTTTAAACCAATGAAACATTTCCGCCAGGTGTCTTAATTGTGTCCATTTATATATAACGAAAAACAAAAAATGATAATAAAGATGAAAGAGAAAGTGTCTACTCCCCTCGAGCCCCTTTGCCAAATTTAGCAAGAGTGACGCGTTACACGGAAAGAATTATACTCCCAGCATCTAGATTGCACCGTAGGAATAGTTGTGAAAGAAGAAATTGTGTGCTTAGAGAGGAAGAAGAAAAAAAAAAAACAAATGTCGAAGCGGTGATTTCTTCACGCTCGAGTCATCGGCAAATGGCTCTTGCTTTCCATCCTCGTGTCACGGTAGCTCGCAGTCATTGACAAATGGCGGTGTGTAGTATGGACGCTGAGGAAAGGGGGAAGCGCTGAATACACAGAATCTGGGTGAGCAGCGAAAGCGAAATTGCCGAGACGCAGCATCTTGTAGCAGGTCCAATCGAATGGAAAAAAAAAGCGGAGAAAGGTCGTGCGATGAAAGTGATCGAGCGCCGGCTAAGCGAGACACGATAGATTAAAAGGATACTCGCCGTGCGAGGTTCCAACGGTTATTTATTTTTATATCTTCGGTAAAACTATCTTCCCGGATATCTGTGTGCATTTGTGTTATACGCTGCATGGATATAACTGTATGTACAGGTAAGTTGTATAGTTGGACTCTGAAGCCCACACTCAACTTTCACTTTTCTGACCGTCTGACACATATTCCAGGATCAATTCATTACGTGCTACTTCGTACCTCGCCTTCGATCCTATTTCAGTTTTTTTTTTTTTTTTCGTTCTTTAGTTGCGTCCACGGGTTACTAACCGCGAGGTTCGATAGAAAGTTTCTTTCGTCGATTATTTAAATATTCGGCATAGATCGGCAGAAACTTAATTCAGCTGTAAAATAACTCCATTATAATATTTTTCTTCAATTTCAGTAAACATACATCTAATTTCTATAAGTAACTCATATTTAGAATTTAATTTTGTAAAGGAAAAGCTTAATCGAGTATCATATGTTCGATATTCTCTATTAATAAGATGAAGGACTCGGTCGATTGCGAGATAAAAGACGCGGAAAAGTGGTAGGGTCGGCGCTTCTTGTTTCATAGTAAATATCCAATAGAGAAAAAATGAGTCACCGTACCAAAATGTACCAGTTGGGCAAAAGAAGGTAGGATCTAGCATATAAATATCGTGCAGTCAAAACATTCCTCTTTCCTTTCGTTTTCATGATCGGTCAGCCGATGTATCCGCTCGCAGAGCGCACAGTCGTTCGTCGTGAGCAGTGTCTGCCGGTTCCGTGTTCGACCGCGAGAGTCGTGCATGCGTGCTTTCACACGTGTTGGTGCGTCGATTATTTCAGTGACGATTTGTTATAATTGTTTAAAACTTAACATCAATTATTAAAAATTTCGTATAGATAAAAATAAAACTCTTATTTTCTACAATTAAAATAAAATATGATTGCTGTTTCCTCCTTCTTGTCAGTTACAGAATAAATCGGTTATCAGCTTTTACAACTTCATTTCAATTGAGATAAAAAATTAAGACTACAGTGATTTGCTATTTAATATTTTCAAGTGGTTGGATCGATTTTAGAAAAATCATTTTCGTACTTTGTGCGCGTTCAGTGCTTCACTTTCGTTTGTGGTTATAAAATATTTAATCATTTTCTAATGCGATTAACCGTTAATGTTCTCTCGTGAAATGTTATTTTGGATCAAAGAGCACTTCTTTCGTGGATACTTCTTTTGTTCAATCAGGCCATTGCCTCGTCCTCGTTGAGCATAACTAATTATTTTTCGTCCGGAAGTACAGACAAAATTTATCCTTGACCTGGATGTAATCTGAAAATTTGGTAGACAGTTGCCGCATTAATGAACTTCGAGAGCCAGGAAGCAGCAATCATATGCAATTGAAAGTGAAAGAGTCATACGAAAATTGTATTTACCCTAAGACGATGTGCTACATATCGTCTGTCTCTCTTAGATTGACATACGTACGCGAGAGATAGATACACGATTAATCTTTCGGGTACAAGACGATATCGGTAAACGGTAGTATTGGAAGACGCATTTCATCGTTCACCTCTTTTATCCAAAAGCTTAATCGTGGTTGGTAAATTGTTAATACAACTTTTATTACCGACTGAGAGACAGGACATCGCCTTGAACAACAAAAGTGATTAAATGTGTCAGAGTTAATTGCCAAAAATGAATGTCTGTCGATCCATCGATCAATTTATCTATCGCAAATGCGTCAAAAAACTATTATTGTTAATAATCTTTTTATTTGAATAATAAATTTGTTGTACATTTCTTTTTTTACATCGATTACCAACTCAGGGAATGTTGTCACCTGCTTGTTACCTAATGATAACGAAGTAGGTTGACGCGATGATATCCCAAAAAATAGCAGATTATGGGGTACCCTTACCGTATAGGGTACGAAGGGTGCCTTTGATGACCTACGTTATTCGTACGTCCGTTGTGCTCAGCATGATTCTATCCGCAGCGACATTTTTACACATTTGTAATTATATACCTAGTAAGTTATTAATCGGCTTACGTTGAAATCAATTTTTCTTCTGTAAATTAAGTTTGTTTATGAAATAAAATGTGCGATGAAAACACTATAAATATCATAGATGAGAATACCGATAAAATTACGCGTAAGCTTGTGGCATAGAATTATTTATAGAAGAAAAGATTTTTATTGCATCTTAAGTAAATAAAAATATTGAAATAATTTTTTTCTCAAAGTTATTTCCAACTTGAAAACGAATTTTTATTTCTTATTTTTCAGAGCAAATTTTCCTGTCTTGCGACAGGCCTTGTCATCACTTGGACTGGCCGATGATATGTCGAGTCAAACTAACTTTAGAAGTTTTTCAGACGCTAAGCAAGTAAGTAACGCGTTTATTCATTTGAAGAAGATAAATTCGAGTTAAATTTAACTTTAAAACCATATTCGTTGCAATGCCAAGGTTATAATTACGGTTATAGAATTGCATCTGTACATAAATACGTAATATTTATATATTATCCAGTTAAGCCAATGTAAAGAGATTCATTTAAAATTAAATAAAATCAAATAATCGATTTTTTAAAATTGAATTACAGCATCCTTACACATTCGAAGATGCAAATCTGCATATTGCATACTGTGTTATGTCACTCCATAAAATCTTTAAGTATTTCATGTTATTACATCAAACACGTAATCGTATTAGCTTCGTTGAGTTGGCTCACCATAGTGCAATCTAGACTCTACATGAATGTATATTTGTACATGTGGTAGTGCACACAGGTTGCATCATTGTATCGCGCAGTGGTTCGAGGTGAAGCTACTGTGCGGTGTACTAACCATTATGCAAGAGCTTCTGGTGTAAATATACGCGATTGAAGAGTGAGAAGCAAAGGCACAAAGCGAGAGACAGACAGGGAGAGACAGAGAGAGAGAGAGAGAGAGAGAGAGAGAGAGAGAGAGAGAGAGAGAGAGAGAGAGAGAGAGAGAGAGAGAGAGAGAGAGAGAGAGAGAGAGAGAGAGAGAGAGAGAGAGAGAGAGAGAGAGAGAGAGAGAGAGAGAGAGAGAGAGAGAGAGAGAGAGAGAGAGAGAGAGAGAGAGAGAGAGAGAGAGAGAGAGAGAAATAAAAGAAGAAATCGTTGGTAGATACTGTAGAGTTGATAAAAGATATTCGTCAGGATAGCGTTTCCCTTGAATGCGGAAGAAACGTGTGGCTCTTCTCCAAAGTTGCTTGTCCCGATTCTATTATCAATTGCATCCTCTATTGAGTATATCGTTCTCCGATGTCTACGTGCAATT
The DNA here is from genome assembly GCA_963942595.1 of Cylloceria caligata. Classification (NCBI taxonomy): domain Eukaryota; kingdom Metazoa; phylum Arthropoda; class Insecta; order Hymenoptera; family Ichneumonidae; genus Cylloceria; species Cylloceria caligata. Next base: position 413,674 of record OZ012709.1, read on the forward strand.
TGTAAAAGCATTTCAATTTTAACCCTTTGCACTCCGTTGTCGCCGTATTTGCGACATTAAAGCCTCTATGCCCTACTAGGCTGGAGTGCAAAGGGTTAAGTATTATTTTGACAGATTTACACGAGTACAGTCAAACCCCGCCTATCCGCCTGACTCGAGACCAGACTGAATCGCTTGTTCAACGCGGATAAGGAATGTCCTTTTCCTTTTCGTTGCATCTTCCGAGCACTCTGCGCTTGCGTACCGTCAAATAGGTGGATATGTAATCGGTCGGGTTCGTAGAATACGTGGAGATCGAATAGGTGGGGTTCGACTGTAATGCATTTGGGAATCTTATTTCCAAAGTAAGTTAGAAAAAGGAAATAAATTTTTTACTCCAATGAAATGTACTTGGATTTCCTCGTGAAATTTTTTATCATCAGTTCTTGCGATAACAGCCTTAAGAGCGTAAGATTTTCCGCAATAACCAATTAGACAATTGTTGTTTGTTATTGACTTTTCAGATCGTGCGGTGACTGTCTTGGGAATGAGACAGCCTGCCTAGCGGATCACTGCGTATCCGCTGATGGATTACGTCGTGGAATTCTCACGGCTAACAGACAATTACCTGGGCCGAGTATCCAGGTGACAAAGAAAAGAGAAAAAGAAATGGAAAAATATTCAACATTTGAAATATCGTTTTGATCTTTCGAATTTTTCTACAAATATCGAAATAATTTATGAATTTCGTTGAACTTGGTGATATTTGAACAGGTCTGCGAGAATGATATTCTCGTTGTGGACGTAGTGAACCGTCTGCCAGGAAAAACAGCTGCCGTGCACTGGCGTGGTCAACCCCAAGTCGAGACTCCGTGCATGGATGGTGTTCCATTGGTTACTCAGTGTCCCATACCGAGTTACACGACTTTTCAGTACAAATTTCGCGCTGCTGCACCCGGAACTCATCTATGGCATGTTCATTCTGGTAATGAACGTAAAGTTTTTACGTTTTTTTGTTGCCAGGACATAAAATCATTGAGTTTTTGAGATAATTTTAGTTGAATTCGTAATCACCATGGACATCACAGTTGTAATAGGAGTTTTGACGTTGAATGACGATTTTTTATTAAGCTTCCGATGTCACGAATGGAATATTCGGCTCGTTGATTGTAAGACAAGCGGATTTACGAGAACCTCATAGATCGCTCTACGATATCGACGATCCCGCTCACGTTGTACTCGTATCACCGTGGCATCACACCATCGTTACCGAAGGAACTTCCAATGAGGTTAGAAGAAAACCAGCTGCTCTTCTGGTAAATGGAAGGGGACGTCAAACCAATGGTCCGCATATGCCTCTAACCATTTTTACGGTACTTCCGGGACGAAGACATCGGTTTAGAGTCGCGCACGCCGGTGGCGCTGGCTCCTGTTCGATAACTCTGCGCATCGAAGATCATCCATTGGTTTTGATCGCTTTGGATGGTCATCCGGTGTCTGCTCAACAATTTTCATCGATTACTCTGTCGAAAGGTAACAAATGAATTTAATAACGATAGTTTTCTCACGTTTATTTATAAATAAAAAATATATCTAAACGGTAAACATTGTATTCCAATTTATCAATTGAAGAAGTTTTCAATTCCTTGACATTGAAAACTTATGAAAGTTGTTTCTTCATCAGGCGAAAGGGCTGATTTCATTTTAAAAGCCAACAAGCGAGTCTCGTCGTACCTCATGAACTTCCAGACGTCTAAGGAGTGTTCGACGAGTCCTACAACGGGTTCGGCTATTCTGAGGTACAAGGGAAATCCAGAAAGTGAAATCAAGGCCAGAGAAAAATTATCCGCGAGCGAAGAAATTGTTGCGAAGCTCAGAAATGAAGTTGACATGACTACCGATCCGATAGACAAGTGTGGGAGCTCTCGCGGTGTCTGTGTAACGGAAGTGAAAGCGTCCGTTCCTCTGACTTCACCGCTCAATAACTCGAGGATGGACGTTACGATTTATTTGCCAATTAGCCAACGAACTCAAACCGCAGATTTTATGGGTTAGATTTATGGACTAATCAAGTTTAATGAAAAATATACATTTCTTCGCAAGAATAAAATAAAAGTTGATTGTATATGTAATGCGTGTGCAGGAAATGGAGCAATAGAGATGAGAGTTTTGAGCGTGGATAACGCGACATTTACATATCCTTCGTCGCCGCTATTGACTCAAGGTGTCGACTTACCCGAAAATCTTCTATGTCCTCCGGAACACTTGGGTAGGGAAGGAAATACATGCAGAGGACCCGGATCAATGAGAAAGGGTGATTCCACTGCACCTTGCGAGTGCGTTCATGTCCGACGAATTCCATTGGGTTCTACAGTCGAGATTGTACTTTTGGATCAAGGTAGTCTTATATTAAATGATTATTCATTTAAAAAATGTTAATCAATTCATATTATAGATAAATATGTCAAAGTGTGGCTCCATCTGGAAACCACCGTGCTTAATTAACAATTTGTTGATAATTTTAAAGAACGCGAATTTATATTTTGTTTAAATTTCTCAATAGCCGGTCTCGATGACTTAGTGTATCACCTCCATGGGTACAGTTTCCGTGTGGTAGGTGCCCGTAACTTTGGTCGTAGCTGGAGCCTCAAGGACGTTAAAGAAATGGATGAACGAGGTGTCTTATTCGTCAGAAATTTAGCATGTCCACCACTCAAGGATACAATTGTCGTTCCTAAATTCGGAGCTGTTGCACTACGTTTTAAAGCTGATAATCCAGGTTATTATTATTATTATTATTATTATTATTATTATTATTATTATTATTATTATTATTATTATTATTATTATTATTATTATTATTATTATTATTATTATTATTATTATTATTATTATTATTATTATTATTATTATTATTATTATTATTATTATTATTATTATTATTATTATTATTTCGAGATAACTTTACTATTTTCTACGATATTTTTCGCAAATTATCTTGGGATATTGCTTTTATATTGATGGATCAATTGATAATTGCATTATCCGATAGCGATTATCCTGGTCTCCTAAGGATATGCAATAATTTATGGCTATGGCAGTTGTCCGTAGGGATTTTATATAACAGCCAGTGCATATTGCCCTTGAAAACCGATAGCCATTAATCATTTCCCACGGGAAATTTCGATCTTTTCTCTACCGTGCTAGGTTTCTTTTTTGTTGTTGTTGTTGTTGTTTAATTAATCAACGACGACGCGAAACGTCAATGTTTTCAGGTTACTGGATGTTGCGTGACGAGCATGCTTTGGAGTGGACACGAGGACTCGACGTAGTCCTTCAAGTTGGCGAGCCCGGTGAGATGGTACCAGCCCCTCAAGATTTTCCAAAATGCGGTTCATTCGTCGGGCCTGATTACTTTCTCATCTAAACTTATAGTCCAAGTCGTTTTTTTAAATACAAATCATTGTAAATATTTTTGTACATATCTATTAGGTCGAGAACTATCTTTTAAGTCTTGTCAATCGTTTTTAGCGTTTGAGTTGTGCTTTCGTCAAGGGACCTTCATTATTATATGTTTATTATTATTATTATTATTATTATTATTATTATTATTATTATTATTATTATTATTATTATTATTATTATTATTATTATTATTATTATTATTATTATTATTATTATTATTATTATTATTATTATTATTATTATTATTATTATTATTATTATTATTATTATTATTATTATTATTATTATTATTATTATTATTATTATTATTATTATTAGTTTATTTAATTAAATAAACAAATCCCTGAAATTGTTCAAGGCGTTTTTATAATAATATTAATTTATCATTTTGATTCTTTCAACAAGAAACTATAATTTGTTTATAGAAAATTAAGAAATGTGAAAACTCACGTTAATTATGTGTGAGTAGAGATATCGAACAAAAATACGATCGACGAACCAGTCTTCGATTATTTTCAACGAGTAACATCAACGTCAGATCGTATGACATCCCACGAATTATATTGTCGCGTAATTTACCGATTAATTCATCAATTTATTCTTGAATATTTATCGATCGAAGGGTTTTTCGACGTCAAGGGATTAGCACAAGTGTGACCGATGTGCAGCTGAGCTTTTTTTTCGATTTTGAGATATGTCCTGTCTGAGTGCCTTACCCAACCAGATTACAACTTTTCTGTCGGTGCCGCACGAGGTTCTTTTACTTCGTCATCGCGTCTTCAGGGAGTATGCAAAGATCGCCGTTGGACCGGATTTTATTCACACACTGCCTTCTTTAATTGTATTCACTTCAATGTGCTTGGTCCTCTGGAAAAATCCGCCAAGGTTCAAGTGGCTTTCAAACGTCGTTGACAAGCCTCTCGTCTACAAAACTATCCAAGTAAATATATAAATGAAATTGTAATCGATATAAATTCAGAGATTTTATTATTTTTCACATAATCGAAGGTATCCTCAAGTTGGATTGCCATCAATGGGGTCCTCTGGCTATGGCTCATCTTTCAGAGGGTAATTTACTGTTCCATCTGGTCCTATTGGAGTAAAGTCAGTATCCCATAAATCTCGAATGATAATTTTTTTTTCGAATCTCTCATGAGATTATTCAACGATTTCATGTTCAAATTATTCAGGAATCGGAATATCGAGAAATAACCCTACCCTGGTGGCAAAAAGTCTGGTCCACATTCTATCCACCCCCTCTAGAAGCGCCCGTACTCTCATCTGGTTTCATCAGTTGGATCGTTTCTATGGTACTCGCCAGTGGGATACTGGGATGTGCTTTGTCGATCGATCGGGTCATAATCGTTGCCGATGAGGCTTCGAGAAAGGTTCAAGAAATTTTACAACTATTTGACTGGAACGCCCTTTCAAAAAAGTTAGTAAATTAAGTAAAATTATATTTTTCATAATTATTCTCTTAAATTATACATTTGTTGCATGATGATGATATTTAATTTATAGTTGTTTAAATATTTTCTTTTTAAATTGACAGATTGCTGGAAAATATTTCAAAGACGGAAAAACTCGTAGAATTGGAAGACAACAGCGAAATAAGTTCGGCATGCGACGATTGTGGATCAGAGATATCAACGGAGGCGATAAATACTCGTGCGGCTGTGCAAAAACGAGTTATTCGTCCAATCGCTTACGGAACCGATTGGACACCGAGGCCAAAATTTTCAGCGAGCAACAAAGAACCAAAAAAGAAGATGTCGATGCAATCTCTGAGGACTATGGTTACGGTAGCTGGAGTTATCGAACCTAACGAATGCGAGGACAACAACAAATACTCGCCGAGACAATTGAGAAATCGCCGTGGCTGTCACACCGTCATACCGAGCTATTCCAGCGACAAGTCAAGCGGATGCTGAAGAGATTATTGCGATTTTACCTGCATCTGGGATTTATACAGATATTTGTAAGACTTTGTAGATTATCCGAAAGCTATCGGGAGGTACTCGCAATTTTTTCTTAGTTTTTTTTTTCGAAAAAAAACTTTCATCAAGAAATGTACAAGGATTACGAGTACAGCGAGCATGATCCTTTTAGTATATTACTTATTTTGAAATACATATATATATCTATCGAATGGAGCATTTTATTCGAATATAATATCAAGCTGATTCTCATGCAGATTTTGTTTTTCTTGCTTCTGGCTAATTTTATTTGGCTAATTTAATGGTTTTTCGTTTTGAAGCGAATTAAGTAACAGATCGTTCGGTCAACCCTCCTTTCTCAAATATTACGATGATGAAGAAAATTAATCCTGAGTCAAAGTTACACAAGGTAGTAACTCGGCGGGGCAGCGGTCAGGATGGTTGCGGTGGTGTGCGATGCGCTGATAACCTATGACATGCGTGCGCGATTCACGCGCTAACGCATTGTGCAATTTTATCACGAATATCACAGCTTCAACATTAATACCTCGGAAACGTACGAGTGAACACGGTTCTGAAACCTGATTGACAAAATTCTCAATATTTTTTTTTATGTAACATATTCGTTATTGATAAAAATCTGTCTCGAGATAAAAGCTCGATCAGTGAGAATGTGACATTAACAGCGACATGGCGTACGCGATGCATGTAAAACAACCGAGTTTTTAACATAATTTATCTTCGGATTGCACGATACGATCATTCTAAAATTTTCAAGAGATTTAGATCCTATTGTGAATGAAACTCTATTGAAATTTAAGAAAAATCTCTCTCTAGTGCTTATATACCTGGGTATAGAAACTTGAGGATCTTATTTTGAATCAAACAGAGAGATCTATCGAATTGAGCATTTTGTTTAGATATAATATCTGTAAGAGGTACATCTCCTCTTGGTGTCAGGGCCGAATAACGTTATACTCGGGATAAGTTATGGTTAATAGCGTGTATAGATCTTTATTATAAAGTGCAATTCGAAAGTGTGATACAACTCTTCTCGTCTCAGCGTCAGCCTCGTGTCTCCGCCAGGAGGCCCGCTGCCTCGCATAAGTCCCGTTGTCGTCGACCTCTCGACCGGTCACGGTTGTGCCCGTAGCGGAGGGGCCCCGCGACGCAAATTATTAAATACGTTTTACACTTACATATCGAGCTGATTCTCATGCAGATTCTATTTTTACTATAATCCACATTGAACGAAGAGGAATGTTTGTTTTATTGCTTCTGGCTTATTTGATTTGGATAATTAAATGATTTTTTGTTTTGAATCGAAATAAACTACCGATCATCCGGTTAACCCTTCTTTCTTAGTTGCTCTGCGATGATAAAGAAAATTAATCCATCGAATCGTGTTATCTAAGAACCTCTCCGTTAATTATATTTTTTACGTCGTTATAAGAACGAAGGTAAAAAATTGAATAGCGATTGGATCCTTTCAGGGTTGGACGAAAGAAAACTGTCGGAGTAAAGGAGAAAGGGATGAAACGAAATGCGCATGCGTCTTAAAACAGGGTAGGTAGCACACCCTGCACACCCAGTCTGACTGCGAAGCATTATTCTCCAACGACAACACTTGTGAGGTAGGTCGAACCGTGTTCCAAGCTTTACCGAGATTCACGGTAACCATGGTTAAAACCAGAATAATTAAATAATGTCCATCGAATACACCGTAATAAATACAAAAGATAATAAATCTAAAATTTTTTATAAAACATGTTTAGTGCAAAAGTGCAAACGATATTTAGATAATGAAGAAGAAATCTCCGAGTAAGTGGAGGGTGAAAAAAAGGAAGCCGGTGTACGAGAAAATTGAGGATGCAATCCATAAACAAATCTTAAAAAACAATTCATAATTAATAAATAATGTTATAAAATATTTAAACAGCGATTATTATAAGAAAATATGAAATTGCGTCACGTGTTTGAGAATTAAGAAGAACATTTGTCGGCTTTTAATTCATTAATTACTCAACAAATTTAAGTAATAATCTTACTAATTAATTTAAGGGATTGCGTCAACTGTTTGAGATAAACGATTGAACTGGGCTACAGCGACTGGATGTTAGAATAGTTCGACACCGGTATATGCGTCACTCGTAATTCGAGATATTCGTGGCATCTCTCAATTCTTATCGCATGCTCGGTGTTTCAACGAAGGGTTGAGCCAAAATTTTGATTTCCAGCAAGAATCAATGCACGAAGCATGTGATAAAGTTTTTTTTTTTTTTTTTTTTTTTTTTTTTTTTACAAACAACGAGTAAAGTGTGTTGCATGTAGGGATGATGAAAAAAACGTAGGGCCACGTGAGCGAGCAACGAGACTCCGGAGTACGATGTAAACGTGACTATTGATTTTGTGCTCAGCATCCCTCCGCAGCACGTATCTGCTCTACACACGGAACAAACTCTGTTTGTCATGGAACCAATACCGAGAAAGACCCTGTTTCAAGCCTTCTCGTGAGATGAAAACCGATACGGTTAACCCTTTGTGCATGTCAGCCCTAAACAGGAATTGCAACCCTCTCGCTTGCCTTACTTATTCGGATTTTGCTTTGATTATCAAACTGTTATTGATAGATTAAGATTAATTATGTTTTTTTGTTTTCAATCGTTCCTATTGGTTTTTAAAGTTATTAAATTTAATTATTTAAAAGTTTGAACATTCGTTAGAGTGTCAATTTTATTATTGTAAATACAGAGAATTAATGATTCGAAAGGAATAAAAAATAAATTTCGTAAGTAAGCTTTCTTGATTTCTACTTGAGGTTTGTGATTAAAATTGTAAGTTCCAATTAGCCACAAAACTTATTGTTATTGACGTAATGTTGTGGCTAATAGCTTCTCGTAATTTGGAATCTTTACAGAATACGAGATGACGGAAAAAATGTATTACTGGGGCGAGGAAAGGGAGCCCGTTGATCCTGATCAGACGTTTATAGAGTTCAAGGCGAAGCCTTCTAATGCGGGTGAATCGTCGCGTTCTTCGGTTCACAAGCGAATCGCCATGGTACCGCAATCCAAAGAAATTGTCCAAGTTGTGACACGCGACGACGATACTGTAAGGGGTGGATGGGACAATAAGTTTGACTTTTTGTTCTCTTGCATCAGTGTATCCGTTGGTCTTGGAAATGTCTGGAGGTTTCCATATCTGTGCTATAAAAATGGTGGCGGTGAGTCTACCTTGATAGGACAAATGTTTATCCTATTAAGAAACTAAAGAATATCATAGTTCATCGATGTCTGTCTCGGTTGACACTCGAAGCCGTTTTTTTTTCAACTATTTAAAACATCGTTGACTGTTTCTTCAGGAGCTTTTCTCGTCACCTATGGCATCGCAATGATCTTTTGCGGGATTCCAATATTCTTCCAAGAAGTGGCGATAGGACAGTACCTCGGCTCTGGGGGAATGACTTTGGTGGGTCAAGTTTGTCCTCTTCTTCAAGGTAATATTTTCTCTTTCCTTTCCTTCATCGACGAAAGTCAAAGGAAATCCTTGAAAAAGGCAAGTAATACTCTTCTTCGTATTTTTTTCTTAGGTGTCGGATATGCCACGATGACGATAGTATTCTTTCTTGACGTTTACTACTGCATAATTATAGCTTGGACACTTTTCTACCTCATCGCCGGATTTACTGCGTTACCAGATTTACCCTGGAGCAGTTGTGGTATTTATATTACAGCTCTTTAAACTTTGGAATATTTCTTATTTTCATCAGGCTTTACATTATTCTCGCAACAAACAAAATGCACGAAGACACCAATCTTGTATTCTATTCAATGTTCTAAACTTCTTTTTGCTTCGTCATAGATCAAGTTTTTTTTTGTGACAATTATTCTCAATATTTTTATGCCAATGTCTCCCGAATATCCAAAAACAAGTGAAAAACAATATTTAACCATTTTCTCGGACGGACGTGTGTTACGTGCGATGAGATTGTAAAGACGGAATCTTTTTGAAATAGCTTAACCAATCGAGCTGTAATTTTCCATGCAAGTAGAACTATAACTCGCTTCTGTTCCATAAAAGTTTTGTCAAGCTTCAACTACTAGTTTCAATTTTCAGGAGATTAAAATTTATTTAAAAATGTCTATCAAGCCTCCAGCGATCACAATATATATTTTCCACAATTTAATGTAAAATACTGTTAGCTATTGGATTTTGTATCTTTTTCAATTTTTCGTAAACTGACATGCTCCGTATAAACTCAACTTTAAGGTATAAATATGGAAATTTTATTTACCACTTAATTGATATTCAAGGTTGGTCTCTACAAGATTTTTCTACTACAAGTTAACAAAGAGTTTTGTTAATAAAAGTTTCTTAATTTAAGAACAAAGGTAAAAAAAAAAAATTATTGCAAATGATTTTAATTGATAAAAACGTCATGACATTAACCTATAACCTGATGAAATATTTATAAATTAATGTTAAAAGTAGCTTGGTACTGAATATTATTTTGGAAAGACTTTTGCAATTATCGAATATGATTTTAAACCGATAACCAGCGTAGATATTATTCAAAACAAATCTGCCGAGTAGGACTTTTTACATTGCTTATTCGTTATTTTTCATTCTTCACCAAGATTTCTCTATGAGGAAGTGAAAATCGCGCAACGTACTTGCTCGTAGAGATGGAATTGCGAAACGTAAAATGATGAGATTGAAGGTTAAGATAATGCGAAAGCCATGTTGCACTGTACTACTTTGCACGACTTTTATTTCACTTAAAAAACTACAATAATTATTCTCTTATTTAGATAATTGGTGGAACACCGATAACTGTTCCGAAGTTGTAATCAATGGATCTACGATGGAAAAGCTAAACTTGACGAAAATATCACACGAACGTTCGAACGACAGTTCAATTTATACGAATGCTACTACTCACCGTACAACACCTGTCGAAGAGTTTTGGGAGTCAGTAACGATTTATAATAAGAATTTATACTGAAAAAATAAAATAAAATTGATAGAAATCAGTTGAAAATGGTGATGGCATTTTGTCTCTTATCATATTCGATACAGACGAAGAGTTCTTCGGATGAGCAGCGGAATTGAGGATATCGGTGGAATACAGTGGGAACTATTGGGCTGTCTTACACTGGGCTGGGTACTCGTTTACTTGATCATCAGACGGGGTCTTCACCAGAGCGGTAAGGTCATCTGGTTTTCAGCCTTGTTCCCGTACGTCGTGCTTTTCATTCTTTTGGCAAGAGCTGTTACCTTGGAGGGCGCTGTTGCTGGCTTGCTCTACTACGTCACACCTAGATGGGAAGAACTTTTAACTTCTGGACCGTGGATCGATGGTACAACACAGATCTTCTTTGCCTACAGCATTGGCACCGGTGCTCTTCCCGCTCTTGGCTCTTACAATAAATTTCATCACAATTGCTACAGGTATGTACAAAAAGAAAAACGAACTTGATAGTTCTTTCGATAAAAACATGTTGAGTTTGTTTAGAAATTTTCGATGCTAACGTTTCGTTACGAAATCCTGAGCAAAATGTTAGGAAATTCAAAAGATATTGTGGACGTTCTTTGTATTACAGAAATAGATTCAATTTCACCGATTCAGACGCATCACTGCTTGGAACTTCAGGAACCATTTATCCATTTTTGTAATTCTTTTGTAATTGTTAATTATTGTTTTTTCTTCAGGGATGCACTTATAACTTGCGTCGTCAATACACTTACGAGTTTCCTCGCTGGATGCGTTACTTTCTCGATATTAGGGCACATTGCCATGGAGCAAGCTACAGAAGTTTCCGAAGTTGTTAAAAGTGGACCGGGTCTGGTTTTTCTCACGTATCCAGAAGTAGTCCTGAAACTGCCTGGTGCATCCATATGGGCAACTATATTCTTCGGCATGTTAATCGTAAGTTTAACAAACATCGAGTCTTCCGCGGTAAAATAATTTTTCAAGTATGCGCCAACTTTTCAAATTATTCAAATATTTTGTTCATTCTTAGATCCTTGGAATCGATAGTGAATTCTGTATCGTGGAATCTTTCATAACCGGAATGGTTGACAACTGGCCTGATACTCTTCGACCATATCGCAACAAGTTTACAATTGCCATATGTGTTTTGATGTTCTTAATGGGTGTTCCAATGGTCACTCATGTAAGCTCAAGTTTTTACGATAAATAACGATAATTGGTGCAAGGACGAACGGTTGAAATCAAGATTAGCGAGGAGATATGGTACTTGTGGTTTTTTTCACAGGGAGGAATTTACATATTTCGACTGATGGACTTTTATTCTGCCAGTGGAATGTCGATACTGTGGGTTTGTTTTTTTCAAACGATCGCTATATCCTGGATCTTTGGTACTCAAAAATTCTGCGACTGTATTCACCAGATGATGGGTATTCGACTTAATAATTTTTGGTATATCTGTTGGTTAATTTTTGCTCCGGTAGTTATGGCAGTACGTATTACATTTTTCTATTACACGGACGAATTGGTATCGGGATCTTGTCAACTAACGAAACTTATTTTTTTTTCAGTTTATCTTCTTGTTTCAATGCGTTCAATACACACCATTAACGTACGGAAGCAATTACGAATATCCAACCTGGGCAGAAATCATTGGATTCGGTATAAGCTTTTCATCGATGATTTGGATACCAGCGTACGCCGTTTATTATGTCCTCGCGGGACCAGGATCTATCAAAGATGTAAATAATATTTACATTGATCAAATCTAAAAATGAATCCGTTGAATCGAAAGCAAAGTACTGACTTGGTGATATTGGAGAAAATCAAGCGTCCCTGAAACGGAAATAGTAATTTTTTAATTTCATTTTGCAGAACTTTTTAAAGGGATTACAATCGAATATAATATCACGAGCGAAATTACCAAAAAGTGACAAACCGGTGATACCGATGTCAGAGAGCAGCGTGGGTTTGATAACGAAGAACAACAGTTTTTTGAGTCATTCATGATTCGTGACATCTGGATCTGGATTAGTGTATTAATATAAAATCTGGATAAAATTGTTTTAGGACATGACTGTAATTATAGCGGATCATTGGGTGGCATCGACGTACACTCATAATGAATGCAGCAAGTGATATTTACCATAAGTATTAATATTCCTACTGGATATGGACACACACACACACACACACACACACACACACACACACACACACACACACACACACACACACACACACACACACACACACGCGCGCGCGCGCGCGCGCGCACGCACGCACGCACGCACGCACGCACACACACACGCACACACACACACACACACACACACACACACACACACACACACGCGCGCGCGCACACAAAACTCGCAAAGCAATTTGGTTCTGTAAGGAAACTAGTGGAAGATACAGAAACTGTATATATCATATTTATTTACGGGTAAACAGAAATTATTAAAATTGGTTGAATTATTCCACTTATTTTGTTCAACAGAAATTGGAGAACAAATTTTTTTTCGGATGACAGTTACCGCAAAATCTTTAAGCAGATACCAAGGCCTAGAATGACAATGAAAAAAATTAGATATACCATTTGAGCTATGCTTAAGCCTCCGTAGATAAATATTTTTTATTTATATAGGTATTTATATTATTTGTATTATATTATTTCAATAGGTATTTATATAGAATTTTATTATGTACGTTCGATTTATTCATACAACGATTGAGCGTCAACGATCAACGAAACTCTTGCCCAATGTTCCTCCGGTAAAACTAATATTTTCGATAACAAAAATAATTTTGGACCACATAGGTTATTAAAAAAAAAACGGATGAGCGCACGATAGAAGTGAAACTGATAAGTTTTTTTTTCGTAAATATTGAAGTTTCAGTAAAATTTTATTTTTATTAAGCAATCTGCGAGAGAATGGAAATAAAGACATACAGGGGAAAGGCCTGTTCGGCCCTAGACCCATAGATGATAGAGCGGGGGTACGAAGGGATACCGTGTACAACGTGTTCTATCTCATTATTTCGCTTACTTAGCTCTCTATGCCTCTCTTTTTGGTGCCGTTTAATTTCGACGTTGCATTTTTTTCAGCGTTACCCGTGCTAAAGTAGTTTCATTTGAAAAATTATTTTACCATGTTAATTTTAACTATTTACCACACTGCTTCGCATAGATTATTGTGCTTCCTTCACACACATACGCATAGCGTAAACGGCCTAACGTACAAAAGATTCTTTTATGTTTGTTTTGAAATTTGAATAACAGCGTAGAAATTATTTTGATATACGTGAAACAATAATAAGTCATTTTTTCCGTTCACAGTTGACGTTAAACAATTGTTGATATCCTGCGAGATTAGAAATCAATTTCAAGTACAATGGGTTCCTGGATATCAATATGTAATGGTTCCTCAAGTTCCTATGTTAAAATACACTTTTAACTTTGCGAGAAAATTTATATCCTCATTATAAGATTATTTCAATCGAATTTACACCAAATTTTCAAAAATTTTTTCAATGGACAGGTTCTTTGACTTTTTTTTTCCCAATACCATGGAACTCTACGATTAATATACCGATACCAAGCTTAGAGTAATCTATGTTGTGCTTCGTGAGTGTTATACGAAACGTCTAGCATTAAATATATTTTACCAATATTTCATTTACATTGGATTCCACGAATAGAACTTAACTTTTATCACAAAATTGACGAAATCTTCCAACTTACTATGTTTAGTTATTATTATTATCTTTGAATGTATGTTACCTTATGCCGTGTTATCATCTGTAACTACTTTCTCCACAAAATCTATTGGCTCATTAATCATAATTGCAAATACTAAAATACAATTAAAAATTGAAATGTTTATTGCACCAAAAATCATTTTAATCACTTCTAGTACTTATATATTGATTACTGAATTTGTTTACTCGAAGCTACCGTATTATTCAGCGTAGTACGAGTATGATATATAAAACGATAACAGTTATCAAGAAATTTTTATATTTTTACTTGAGTGATGTAACATATACATAATATAAATATTATATAAGATATTTCTGATATGGTAGTCGATGTAATTAGAGAAATAAATGCGTCTCTATAGACTTTGAAAAATAGGAATTGTTATTGTGTAGTTTGATTTTGATGAATATACAATTATTAGGATTTATGAGCATTCAATACCTAAATTAAGATTGTTACGTCCCGGGGTGACGAAATACGATAAATGATTTATCGCTCATCGTTCGATTATTGATTGAAATCGAGATTTGGTATCAATATACGTAAATAGTTGTTAATTCATTAAATTTAATAAACGAAAATTAGTAACAATTACTGCTGTGACGTGATTTTTAGTTATTCACGATCACAAAATTTTTTTTTAATAACGATCTCGATGTTCTGACTTTCTAGAGTCGCCGATCCGCTAAGAAGTTACGCCCTGGAATCGTTTACGCGGTAACTTTAGATCTTGAGGATAAATTAGAAATGACGAAACCGACGTCTCGAAGGAGAAATGCAGCGGGCTGGAGAACTAGGGGATGCAGTTGTTGCATTATGGGCAAGGGTTGAACCTCCCTTGGTACCGATTTTGTTACGTTATGCCCTGTTCCCGACTGATCCACGGAGGAAGCAATCGTGGTGGATCTCGACGAGTATTACGCTATCGATTCGATAAAATAGGCTAAAGATAAAACGCGGGGCGATTAGAGCCAGAGGGTAGTAGTCATCGATTAAAGCTCATTAGCAATAATAACGTTTGTGTATATCGGGGACGATGAGGATGTAAAAGAAATTTTTAAATCGTTTTGATCCCTTTTTTAATACTCGATGTCAATATTTTATAAAAATAATTTTCGTTATTAAATTTTATTTTACCGAAACGAAATTCACTAAAACTAAATGTGCTCATAACTTGCGGTTATTCGAGAGCCGTTGTATGAATAAAAATTAGAAATCTATGTCCGATACGATTGACGGTTATAGTTCGAATACCGTCGGAATTCGTTTAAAAAAATTCAGAGTTATATAATAACAGAATTTAGAGAAATATTAATTACAGAGAAAATAAAATGACAGGATTTAAAATACATTATTGATCGAATAATCAAAATCGAATGAATCAAAGCGCTCGATACTGTAGTGGAAGCCCCGTTTGAAATGGAATACGAAGGTAATGACAAACCAGAATTCAACGCAGCAGTGGCACCACCAATTCTGTAATCCTGCTGTGTTCATCCGATTGGTGTGCTTCTCGTTAGCACAGCGGAACCACACTGGATCAACCCTCGTCGCTGTCTCCGAAGGCTCTGAAATCGGATCACGCGTACCATCATTTAAGGGTCTCCCTCAAGCACTGAGGTCTAAGAATCAATTATTCACTTTGAACGATTAACAGTGGATCGTAGCTTTAAAATCGTTCACAGACAATTCCACTTACCGCTCTCGATACTTGACATTAATTGTAAGGCTTTTCATTACTTTTTCGATTCGTCGCTAACTTAAATGACTATAACGAAAGTAATAATGCCAACATACATGAGCTAAATGCCGTAATCTATCTTACGTATCGTTATCTTTGTTCTAGTAATTTATATAATATAATAATACGTTCTAGCAATTTCAGTAAACCATGACGATACTTGGAAAAATCATTCCTCTTTTCGCGTCTTTCTCGCTTCCTGTTGAAAACTTTTTCGTATTTTTCTCGACATCTGTTTCTTTCCAAACTCTTTTCGTTGTACATAGTTCATGCATTACTCTCTCTCCCTCTGTGTGTGCGTGCGTGTGTGCATGCGTGTGTGTGTCTCCAGTGTTGGAAACTTATGCGTTGGCATCGAAGCCAACCGTAGACCAATCTCTTCCGTCTCTTGTAATCTGTATCTACATAAAGTTCCTTATTGAAAGAAAAAACTCTTTTATCATGTTATACGGTACCAGGGTGTAGCGAGATTACTTTTCCTAGTCGTCCCAAACATTCCGAATCCGAATAAAATCCATTAAGTGGAAGAATAACGTTGAAACGTTCGAGAAAGATAATGCGTAATAAAAAAAGTTTAAAAAAAAATATAAATAAAAATATAAATGATAGATTTTTAGACCATTTTGATTCCAACCACATGGCCAAGTTCGATTAAAGTTATCTTCCACTCATGATTGGCCTTGAACGATTGAGTCTTTCGATGGCCTGAACCAATTGACATGGTATACGCACACACGGTGTTCATTTTTAACTTTCTGTCATCCAGCTTGAGAATATTTCCATATCTCTAAAATGAAAAGTCTACATCTGTCATCGTATCTTCCGAACGCTCGTATTTATGTATGTGTCTTGATCTATTTGTCATCATCTATGACAAAATTGAGTAAATTGAGAACTGTACGAGAGAGCCTTGCGTCACTGATCGCCTCTTCTCCTTGTTCTGGTAATCATAGCAAAGTGTGCTTTTGCTTTTATTTTATTCTTTTACTTTTGTCTATCCGTGTTAGGGGTGAGCTAATTTGTTTCTTATCGGACTAAGGGTGGATTGGAACAACCCGCCCCAAGGTTACTCGTTCGTACGGGTGTCGAGGTTCTTGGCAGATGCTGGAAACACAGAAGTGCCCCTGTGAATGTTGCGTATCCATGACAACGCCCCTTGCGTCAAAACTAACCTGTGCTTCGAATATTAGGAACGCTTCAACCCCTAAAGTATGCATTCGTGTCCGGTCTACCAGTGCCGACGGAAACCAACCGGTTTTATAAAAAAATTTCGAGTCAAATAATGTATGAAACTTTTCACGTTATAATTTATTGGATGAGCTATTTCTATTGCTAATAAAATGCCAAGCAAGTATAAGGGAAAAAGCGTTATGATTATTTCCCATGGTCGTTCCATCTTTATTCCCATTGGTAAGCGAAACGATCGTTGTCTACAAATATTCTGGTTCAGGTGCTGTGTGGCTACCGTAGAACCGCAGCACTTTCACAGCTTTCCGGTCTGCTAAAGGTCTATAGCTATATTCCATCACTCCCATGGTACCGTACCAAACTCAATTCCGCGGGGATGGGCCACGATACAAGCTGCAACGAACGATTGCAAGCTGGGGTAGGAGGTGAAAAAATGGCTATACACAAGCTGTACGAGGGTAGCTCGGAGTGGGTTTTGAGCTTGAAAAATGCTTTTTCGAAGTGTGATTTATGGCAGTGCGAGAAAGAAAGCAGCCTGCAAACACGAAAGTTCACGCCATGTACCTCTAGACGCATCTTCGCACCTCTGTACGTTACCCACATTCCACGTTTTCCATAAACCCAATACACAAGACGATTTGTAACACACCCCGATGGAGGGAATGTGTCAGATTTATAATTGTTTTTATCTTTACCAATTTCCACATATGACTGTCCTTTTATAAAAAAAAAAAAAACTTTTCACATTTCTATCATGACGAATGATTTTTTCCTTTATCGTATATGATATGTCTTTTTATATGATTATGATTTATAAAATGGTAATAATACTCGTAAATAACTCAAGACGTCACCTTGAAAAAGGATACAAGAAAAAATATTATTGTTACGTACACTTTGGCTTTGCATCGAAAGCTGCAACCATCTCCGGTCTGCTTCATCCAAAATGTCCGAAGAAGCATCGGAGCTTCTTTACGCTCTGAACATTAATTTTTTCGTATATGATATGTCTTTTTATATGATTATGATTTATAAAATGGTAATAATACTCGTAAATAACTCAATACGTCACCTTGAAAAAGGATACAAGAAAAAATATTATTGTTACGTACACTTTGGCTTTGCATCGAAAGCTGCAACCATCTCCGGTCTGCTTCATCCAAAATGTCCGAAGAAGCATCGGAGCTTCTTTACGCTCTGAACATTAATTTTTTCCTGCATTATTTATATATCTAGTAATCACAAATTGTCGAATCGAGTTCATTTGCAATATTTTCTTTATTTATTTATTTAATTTTTTCAAAAGTTAATATATATTCCATTGCATTTACTGAATGTAATCAAAATGAGTGAGAAATGAAATATAATAATTAAATTTTTCTCTTTCTAATCAATATTATTATTTATATTTGTTGCAATTAATTATTTATATTCGTTGAATACCGAACTGTCGAATCATCAAGAATTTTCTCCTAAACATTTTGAGTTCCCGTCGGTTTTGTAAAACAAAAGTTAATTATAATGCAGATATACTCGTATAACTTTATTAAAATTGTAGATTGTTTAAGGGTTTTAAGTGTCGAAAATAAATAAAAAATTAACCAACGCTCTACAAATAATTGGTATGTACATCGATAACTTCAGGCTCCGACGTAATGCTTATTTAATAATAAAAAATAATTTATTCACGGTGCTCGGTGTATCGAGGGCAAGAATAGCCTCTGGTTCAATATTGATTCCGTCTGGCTTTTCACCTGACGCACTTCTTAGCTCTAACGATATTTTGGTTACCTACAGTTTCAGACAATGCCCACAATTTACTTTTGTATCGATTTCAAGCGTTTTTCGTCCCTTATCATCGAATTAATATTTACGTAGTCGAATTCGGTCTCAGCTTCTTTTTTAAATTTATTTATTTATATTTATTATTATAGGGAAAGCTATGCGACGGTGACATTTTTTTCATTTTGACATTTAAGATATCCGGACGTATCCTCAATGGACCGATGACTAAGTCACATTTGTTACACATTTTTTCATAAGTTAATTACAAGTCTAGGATCGTACCCGTTGATTGACTTTATAGCTTCATCATTCGTAGATATTTTTTTTTAACCGGGTCTAAAGGATATTTGTTGTACGCACAATGTCAATTTTGTAATGCGCGTTACGAAGTATAACGACCCGCATGAAGCGTAATTTTTATGATGCTCCCGCGTATGTTCGCGGTAACGCACTCAGTGAAACCCGATTAGCGGGGAATACCCGCCGGAGGGAATTATCTCCTGGAGTTTCCACTCAATCAGGCATCAACGTTGTCGGTAGTACGCCCTTCCATTCCCGTCAACGAGTTCCACGAGGATGAACCGTTGAAGTAATATCGAAATTCGTTGGAATTTGTTTTTTATTTGGATTAAAAGAGACCAGGCCGCAGGTTAATGCTAGTGATTCACGTGTTTAACAGGTATTTACATACGAGTGCCGACAATTTATATCTCAATCGTACAGTTAAACGCGTGATAAGTTCCTGAGTAAACTATTCCGTAATATCTGGGCGTTTTTACGATTGTCAATCGCAAACTTGGCACAATAACGTGTAAAAGACGGAGAAACGAACGTCCGGCTTTGTTACCAAGTAAACCGATTTATATGCCGGTAATCCGACGATCGTGATCAACTAATAGGGTCAACAATGTGTAACTTGTGCAGAAGAGCAGTGATATTCCTAATTGCTGTCGTGCTCTTTAGTGGCATAATCGGTGGTAAGCGTTAATGTTACAAAGAAAAATGTATTCTACACCATTTCTGTTGATCGATACATTGAAATGCAATTGAAATCAACTCTATTTGACTGAGAAACATTTACAGAGTGGCGCGCCTAAGATCTATAAGAAGGACAGCACTGAATTACGCTGTGGAGAAACAATAGTCGGCCCTTGATATATTCTTACCGCAGGACATTGCCTGCACGGCAAAGATAACGTAACCGTTTACAGCGGTACTCGCGAGGCTAATGGTGCCATTGTCGACGTGAGTAAATATTCACGATTGATTCCTCACCTCGCATACAATGACACCGGGAAGATGACTGTAGAGAATGACATTGGTATTGCGGTGGTAAGTTACTTCGGATCTTTCTTCAACGTTTTGATAACGATTTTAATGACAAGATTAATGACGCGACAATGAAAAACATTCCGTAATCACAACTCAAGAAGTTATGGCAACATTTTAGTTGGATAGAGACCCGGATCTATCGGACGGTTGTCACGCTAAAGTTGGGTTAGCGACACAACCACCCCCCAAAGACGGAATAACTGTTACTATATTTGGTTGGGGTTTGATCAGTGATACAGGGTTCGTAAATGCAACGTTTCCCAGGACATCACCCTTAGTTATGGCCACAGCGCAATGCGAGTTTTCGACAACTCAGGTGTTCTGCACCAACACGAGGGATGCCAGCCCATGCAGAGTAAATATATGACATTTCGTTATAAAGTCATCGATGCCATTGACATGGACATGGATTTCTATACATTTCGATGATATCGGAACGATAGAACGAGCGGTATTTACTTAAAAATTTTCAGGGAGACAGTGGCAGTCAAATTGTTTACAATGAGCAAGTCATACCGGCCTTCGCTCGGCAGATTCTTGCAAACGAGGGAAAGTCGCTCGCCATATCGGCGTTCACCATTATCACGACTGGATCAATTCTATCATGAGCCAATACCAGCATTAATATTCATGAATTGTTGCCGACGTTGATACACGATAGTTTTCGAGCACTTACTTAATCTTTGAGTTGCTTCGTTATATCACAATTAAGCTGTTTGTATGTATACGATGATTGTACAGTTAATAAAACATTTCAATAGCGAACAATCTCTCATCGGTAAATACTAAAATTCAAGATTTTTAGAACTGGTGGATCGTCGAACCATAAGATTTGTAAGTTCCGGTGTTTCCTGATTATACGAAACGTACAGAGAGTAGTATTTCACAAAGGAAACCCTCGGTGGAGTTCTCAACTAGGCGAGACCAACCGCAGTATTCCTGCTGCGCTTGTGTGGAGGAGGAGTCGAGGGTGCTTAAGCTACAATTCTACGATGTATAGACCAGTGAATCTAATTGGAAGTTTTAATACCAGCTACAGTTTGTGCGAAACGCAAACTGATGACCCGTGAAACGAAGAGAGGTTGGATACAGAAATGCGCTCGAGAAATCGTCAATTTCGAAACTACCGACACTATATCGCAATGTTCATCTTCGTCGGGTGTAACCTGACTCATGACTCGAGAACTTGTGCTGTATTGGTGTTTCTCGCAGCGTCTGGATTTTTTTGAGACACTCCGAAGCTACTGTCAATAAATAATTATCAACGATACTCACTGGTTTGTTTTTTTATTTTATCAATTATTATATAAAATATTAATTCCTGGTACGTAGAGGTTCCAAAAACTTAGTAAAAACTTATTTAAAAATTACTTTTGGTTGTTGAATGAATTTGAAACACCGCGTCAAATTTATTTATAACGGGACAACGTGTACAACTATTGTTATTATTTTAAAAATTACAACTTTCATTCTCGTTAAATGAAACTTGTCCGTAATTTTGAATCGAAACGATGATTTTACTAACGAAAGTCACCCTCAGTGAGAATAATACGGTCGCGCGTCAATTTTATGTTCATTTTTTAATATAAAAATAATTCACCCTTCCCGGACGAATTTCCATAGAATTTCATGGCGATCGCACTGGATGAAATGTACTCGGCTGAGTTTCAAGTGATGATTGTGTAAAAATTATCCATCCGATCGGGACAAAAAATTATGGAACATACTTTGAAGATTCTAGAATATATTTATTCATATTGGAACAATGGAAAAGTCGATTTATAAAAAATTAAATGACAACATGTTAAATAAAAATCGTAAGCAATTTTATGAAGAAAACTACACTTTTGACTCAAAAATCGATAACTTTTGATAATATTTTTAGGCGAAATGTGGAAACGATACTCCTAAGATGTGATACTTTACCGCGACTGGCCAGTCACCGACCGTCAGTTCGATACTGCCGCTTTACTCAACCGTCCAAGCGTCTATACCTGTAGGGGATACTTGAAAAACCCTCGATCGACGGTGATACAATTTCTATTCGAATCAGCCCTTTATAGATATTTAGATCCAAACTTGTTGTGCATGAAGTTGGACGATGTAGAATTGATTCTCCTGAAATTCTGTTTTATAAATCATCCAACACTATTATATTTCCTTGCATTCTGAAATATTTGGTTGTCAAAGAATTATTTGGGTCAGGCAAAGAGACGAAATAGGTAGAATGCGGGAAAAAGTACTCAACGTCGCATTAAAAAATTATGGAATTAACCGGAAAATAACTGATGATGATCAACTGACGAAGTTGAGATATCCCTAATCCATATTGTAGGTTGAAGATAATGTAAATTACGATTTTTCTCATAATTTATTCATCGTTGATGCGTAAACTCATAATATTTCATCACTGTATTCACTCCGCGTTTGCCAACGTAGGATTTGTCTCGTTTGTTAATCTCAGCGCTCTCCGTAATTCACAAAAAACGTTAAGTAAGATTCTGTAGCTGGATTCGCCTCTTTCTGTTCTTGTTCTCTCGTTGCTTTCGTATTTATAACTGTATTATAGGAAAGGATTGCCGCTCTTATCGTCATCCAGTATATTTCAGTGATTTGTCTTAGCATCGACAATGCACTTTTCAGAACACTGCATCGACTTCGGGAAAGTCATATAGTTCGTGGATAATGAAGCTACTTTAGCTATCGTGGAGTTTACATTAATCCCAACATTAATACGTATTAGGCAAATATCGAGAAAAGCTTCGATTTTCCTACAATTTTTGTATATATTGTTTATAATTTTTATTTTGCAAAACATTGCGAGATGAAAGAAAAATTCTTTTTTTCTTTATTATTTCGTATTTCTTTGGGATAGATCGTGGGTGTTGGGCGTGAAAGATATTATTTGCTTCTTTTATTCGGTTCAGGTGTGACGTACTGTATTTTTATTTTTATTTCACTTTTCTATATATTTTTTGGTGCCCTCGCTTTATTTCGTCTTTTTCCTCCGCATTCCATTCTACAGTTTACTTTGGTACATATTTCTCTCAGAAACTTCCTACAGCTAGCTTTCCACTCCATTCTCGGTCCCCTAAAACTTTACATCGTAGTTTCGAGTTCTTGAAACTCCTCGAGCTTCAGAGACTCGATTCTTTTCCTTCTTTTCGTCTCCGCCATCTTGTTTCGCGTCATTGCGTGTCTTCAATTATTAATTTGTTAAAAAATATCTATATTAATATACGAAGAAATAAAAAAAATCATGAGAATAGAATTTCATTATCGAGACGTATGATTACATGTTTGTTAACTGTTAACAAATGGTAAAGTTCGTTTATATGACCCTCTGAATTGACACAAACAATTATTTATTAACAGTTAATAAATGTATGTTTGAATGAAATGTTCCTTTATTAGGATCTGATAAACATCATGCTGTTGACTCAACATAGCATTGGTATTAATCAAAAATGCTAATTAATAATCGCCATTGTAATAATTTGAAGAGAACACTACGTAGATTGAGAGAACTGTACGTATGTGCCGTCCGATCGATTTCCTTTAACAGAGGTTGAACAGAGCTATTGCAAACACTTGTATCAATTAATATTTTCTAAGGTTGCCCCGATAATCCTGATAAATTCACACTTTTTATGCAACACAGCCTATCGTCCACTCACTCGCATTGCAAATCTACGTGTGTGAGACACGATGGCGAAGACCGCGCGATATCGAACTTATCCGCTGAACTACGGCGATCGACGATAAACATAATGGTTATGACAAATGGACGGTACTTATCTCAAATATTAACTTGACAACTATCGAAAAATCTGTTAACTATCGACCAATCGATGCTTGAGAAGGTAAGCATTCGGTCCTCGAATGGTGATTTGCTATCTATTAACAAAACTGTATCAGCGTCAATAAAAAATGTCTTTATTATTATAATAAAAATATCTATTTGCTTTACTGAGACAACAGTTGTGTCAAATGTATATTTCATAATTATTAACGAATCTAAAGGCGTTTCAACTATATTTAACCTCGATGCCGCAAATTGTTTTTATATTCATAAGAAACATCGAATGAGTCAGAAGAAAGAAATTGCTCCGATAAATCGTTCGTTCGACGAAAGTGAACACTATTATTTAATAACTGTTGATAGATTTTGTAACAGTTGTGACGATTGGACGAAGAATTTGGGGTAACGTGTAAAATAGTAGTGACGATGGTTCGCCGCGAAGTATCGAAGAGAGAAAATATATGGTGATGATCGGGGATCGAACTCGGCTTGCTCCGGTACCGAATAATAAGCGTTGGCCATTGCTGCCCCGTCACGTATATATTCCTCTCATTCGAATCGTCTACTTACACGCAAAGCAACAGGACAACTAAACATATTTAGTTACAGCGTATAAACTCTTATCTCAGTATAGATGCTGTACATTTGATATGTTTAAAGAAAAGTAAATAAACGTGGATACGATGAAATATTAACACACCGATGGATAGACTTTATCGGAGACGTTAATCCGCTCTCCTTAATTTCATTCTCTTTATTCCCTCGGTTCTCACAAATTTCAGGTTATCGAGGGTAGCTGGTGTATAAAGTACATTAACGTGTCTGCAAAGTAGAACCTTACATATTGGTTCCTCATTATTTTACACCGTTCACACAGCTTCCCTTGTGAGTAAGCCAAAACCGATCACTATACCTCCTTTTATCGAGGGTGCAAATAATGTGAAAGCAGTAAGAAATGTTCCATTTTTCAGTTTTTTTTTCCACTATTTTTTCATGTTTTGCGTCAACTTCGTACAGTGCATGTCGTTGTTGTTCTATGTGCATGGATATTGTGAACATCGCGACTATCGAAATGAAAATGCTGCTGTGCGGGTGTCCCTGCGATGACGATTATTCGATAAAAATCTGGAAGTATCACCCAAATGTTCGAACGATAGACGAGTTACGCTGGTTTAAAAAAAATTCTAACTACATGGTTACCGGGTTTTTTTTGTAGTAACGGGGTTTATACTACGACAGAGATATACTTTTTGTTGATACGAATCGCTGAAAGCGTTAAATAATCTTGCAGAAACGAATCAAACATTTTTTTGCTTTACAAATTAATAATTAAAGTTATGGCTCGTTTGAATCGCTCGATCCAATTTCACTGTTGATAACAACAAAGTTGCGTTACGTAAATACATGCATATAAGCAAAAGTATAAATTAAATAAACGACAAGACGTATATTTATACTGCAAAGTTAATTCATTAGGATTAATTATTAATTCTTGGGTTTTGGTTATTACGCGAGAGGATCCAAAGTAGAGCCGAGAATCGTTGGAAGGTTTATTCGGTTACGCTCCGAGGCCATTGACTCGAGGGTCGGTCTCCCGTGACCGCACGTCCGCGATAATTTTCCCTTGACCGCACGTCCGCCTCGTGGACAATAGAAAACATCTCATGAAAATGTCACATTGCATTTCATCAACAGCACGTTCAAATAGCAAAACGCACTAAATCATTGAGAAACTTTGTTTGAGAGATTCAACAATGAATTCGTTGAAAATTTTCAGTCTGACTCAATTTCCTTTCCAACATATTTTGTTCCATGTATCAATATTAAATCCAACTCGTCGATATGTTCTATGCGTGTTTATTCGAAAATATTTTCCTCTCCTGATAAAATCTACATTCGACTTTATTCCAGTTTTTCCTCGTGTTCGAATCCTCCGGTGTCGTCGTAAAGGATATCTCTCGCCTTTCGTCCGCATCGTCACACTTCTCTTGTTTTCAAAGTCGTGGATTCTACGTGGAGTTCCATTTGTTCCTTTACGATGTAGTATAATTAGTGAAAAAAAAACAGCTGCAAATTGGAATCTTGACAAAGGATCTAAAGAATGAGGAAGCAACGCGAAAGAATTTACTTTCTACTTTTTTTTACTTTGGAAGGAGCAGTCGTATTTTTTTTTACAATCTTTTGTTCAAAGTTTCAAAAAAATTAGCGAGTATCAAGCTAAATAATTCAATGTTCTGTAATATATGATCATTCATATATATTTTAAGAAGAATTGCAGTAGATCAAGAGGTCTTGCAGTTTTAATTACGTGCTAAATTTTAGTTTGATCGCTCGAGCATTATAAATATTTAAAAAACATTAAGGTAATTATTACTATTATTATTTATTATTGCTCTTTGTTACAACAGTTGAATTCGTGAAATCATTAATCCATACGAATCTTCATTGCACACAATACTATTGTACTATTATTCTGAATAATATGAAAGAATTTTTTTAACGATGTGTTCCCGACGCGAAGCTTATAGCGCGAAAGCCCACGTGTAGACTTTGACATCGAGGAGCAGGACTTTTCATCCGCCGTTTAATCCTAACACGCGGCACTCTATGAATTTTAAACGTTATCTCGCGTTACTTAGGATAAGGTGATGTCTCAAGATGATGTGATAGTCCGACTGAGCTACCGTGTGACCGAGAGAGATAGCGTCATTGGTGACCGTGGTGGAGCAAGAGAGAACTCAAAGATAACGCGCTGCTCGCAAGGTAGCAAAAAGTTCAGGAGACTTTGAGGAACGAAAAAGAAGAAAAGAGAAAAACACGATGGGTGAAGAAGAACAGAAGGCAGAGCTGTGTAGATAATCTACGTCCTGAACTCATGTTTTGTAATGGATATTCGATGTTCTAAAAGTGACGGTAAACAAGTGTTCTCGCAGGACGTTGAGTATACAACAACACATATATATATATCGTCTGCATTTACAGTACGAATGAACTAACGTGCAATATACATTTCATCTGGCCTGGACGAACATGTGGCATTTTCTTCTATTCTCGCCTTCGTATCTTCGTTGTGTCTTCGCTTCCACAAGGAATAACTCTTCTCGAACGTCAGACTCTCTAAAGAACGACGTTTTGGACTCACGTATCCTTGTTAGAACGGCTCATTGAGAAAATTAGTTTGAACAAAGTTTAACAAGAAAACAGAGATAACACTGAGCTCTGCTACTACATTTTTAAATTTGTTTCGACCGGTCCGCAGCACTTGAGAAATGTGTCTTAGCAATGTTCAGACGTTTCTTTCAACTCAATAATTAAGGAAATGTATTTTTCGTCGATAAAAGCTTTGGAATTTTTTAATTATCTTTGTTTGTCGAGATGCCGAAAATTCCATTTGTGAGATTGCACAATCAGGAAATCGGAGTTCGTACGTCGAATCACAAGGCATTGGCGTATCGTCGTCGACCATAACTTTTGTAGCCCGGTATTTTGCTCATGAATAATTTTGTTCTACATAATTTCTTTTCATCGACGCAAGGGTTATTCGTTATCGAATGAAACTATGTGTCAATGATCATTACGATCATTGCGTTGGACTAAATATTCAGTGTGCGCGAGAGTAGCTTCCACCGCATGATTCCCGCGTGAATACCGCAAATAATTCTCGAATTTGGACAGAAGCTGCATCAAAGTATCTCTTTCGATCCGCTGTTTCGCCTTAATCGAACCAAACAGAAAAATGTCGGATAAAATTGCTTCGCTCGATTGTTTTGGGCCAATTTACCCGACTTAAACCCGCATACAACTGCGTAATTCTGAGCATAACTGGTAACAAACAAACTCGGTAGTAATTTTGAAAAACAAAACAAAAGTAACAAATGTAAAAAATGCAGCATCCTTTTTGCGATATTACTGAACGGTTATATTTAAGTTTGCCTGTTAGCTTTAGCCGAAAAACAGCCCTGAATCCACCTAAAATCCTCGGAGATTTCCGTATTTAGGGCACCTAACGAACAAGATTTGACTAGGCCCAAGGCCTCCCAGACAGATTTCTGCATTGCAATCTTTGATTTCCAACGCAATCGAACATAAACTAGTTTTGACACAAGTATTCTTGATGGAACTTGGCTCGAGATCAAGGCTGAGACTCGATGATTCAAAACATAAATAATACAAAAAAAAATGGAGGAAAACACTGTAACTAGAAGCGCCGGATGGCCCTCTTCTCTCCGATATGCCCGTAACGGGTTGACAAAACGTAGGTGGCTGACCTCGTTATTGATGAAATCGTTAAATCTCAATTGATCGATCGTTCGGATCGACACGGGCATCCGATAATTATCCACTTGATTCATAGACTTTGAGAATTACCCCTCGGTTAATCGCTTATATCCCAAGCTTTTTTCAGCAACCCCAAGTGCCGCGTTTCTCCGAAGCAACCCTTGGTGACCTCGGCTTAACTCTTTCGAGCTATCTATACATCCCCCAGCTCGTATGTTTCCGGAAATCGGTTGAAACGATAGGTTCCGAGACACCTCAGTCGTCGACTGTATTCGGTATTCCGAAAATGATGCAACCCGTAGAATACGGAAAGACGTATACAGAGAGAAAAAAAATGTATCTCGGTAATATTTTGATAATCCAGTTTGTCGAAATTCCCAATCGAAGCTAAAACGGATAAAAAAGTCGAATCTAATAAAAAATATTGAATTTTTATCATCAGAATGTACCTTTAAGTTATAATGACGATTCCGATCGGATAGTCGAAAATGTCGTTCGGTTATAAAAGAGAATTTAAGGTAATGTACCTATGGATGTATAATAAAACAAAAGTAAAGGAAATTACAAGGGAGTTTTGATATTTATTCGTCCCATTTTTATGGGCACGCAATGCGTAGATTGCAATCCAACGAATCGTAAGGGAGTAGACGACCCTCAGCCGACATTTATCTATCTTTGTATCCCTTACGCGATAGTGTCTCGATAGAACGAAGAAGCAGACGTAGCCCAAGCATACGGGTAAAGGGAGAGAGTGAGATAGCGACTGAAAAAGACAATGAAGGCGAATAAAGGGAGGTCGCGCTGTAACGCGAGTGAGTAAGACAGTGACCGAATGCGAGAGCAAGGGATGGGAAAGCGAAGAGGGGAGAAGCGGGA
Organism: Cylloceria caligata; assembly: GCA_963942595.1. Lineage (NCBI taxonomy): Eukaryota > Metazoa > Arthropoda > Insecta > Hymenoptera > Ichneumonidae > Cylloceria > Cylloceria caligata. The sequence continues at coordinate 442,810 of OZ012709.1, forward strand.
TGGCGCGAGACGGTGAACGCGAAGGGCAGGGGCGTCAGTATTGACCCAGTTGGTGGCGCTCGGTGTTGCGCATCACGTACACACCCAAAATAGTTTCCTGTTTCACCAGGTAGAAATGTACAAGTTACATATGTATTTACAATATACACGCGTACAATTTATATATACCACGTTGTACGTATGTAAGCGAGGATCTTACACGACTATCGGTTACTTTTCGTGTTTTATATAAACAATATACACGCGAGGCATTCCATGCCAAGTGGATGACCCCATTTCCGTATATCGTCGAAAAGCGATTACGGATTTAAAGAATGTGAAATAATTGAAAAATATTACGGGAAGGTAGATCATGTTGCGAACGATATTCGAGCAATTTTTGAGCAACATGTGAGCTTGAGGCGGGGGGCAGAGATTTTACGTGAAATTGCTTATACATGTGTACGAAGTGGAAGCAACAGTGTTGCTCGAGTTCTACAGTCCTCACAGACGTGCCGGTGAACACACAGTTACATTTTCTTCAGCAATGTCCGAGAGCTTATTATTGCAGGACATTGAAGAGTCTTGTACATAAATGGTACAAGTGGAATGCATGTAAAGGTGAAATTGAGCCCTACAATTTAAACGAGCGAACTTTACGTAAGAAGTCATTTTATGGTCCCGTAAGCAGATATCTCGTTTTCTATGTTTTAGAAAGCTCGTTTGTTTCTCCCACTTCCATATCTCAACCAGATCTAGAATTATGGAAACTATATTCATAACCGTACAGCGGTTGCAGTGTTAATGAAAGTTTAAATATTTTTAATTGAACTTTTTTTTTTTATTTTTATTCTTAATAATCAAGCTATTTTGATGTTGAAGTGCATTCGAATGAAATATTTAAGTTCACCAGACTTGGTCTCTTTGAAATAAAAATCGCATTAACGTGCATGGAAACGTAGAGAGAAGTTTATACGGCACGGTAGTACAGCGCGTAGTATCACTTTTCCTCGGTGCTTGCACGCACCAGCGGTATATAACCCCATTGCAATGCAGTGTATATATATGCAAGTAACGGTGTGACACTCTGGCTTACAGCTACATACGTGAGGCAATTCTCTAGACATTTTTAATGAAATACAATACGTTCCTTCCTCGTTTTACTCCCCGTTACGAACACGTTGATTTTACAGCAAAAATATTCTTATATTTGATTTATCTATGCGATTCGATAACTCCACGAAATTGCAATACAATATTCATTAGCGATGGTTAGAATCGATATCGAACTGAAGGTTTCCACACGAGTGGCGGTTCCTATAATGATTGCTTGATATTCAGTTTGTTCGGTATTGACAATGGATATCGAATACCGAGTAAAAAAAAATATTTACGGTCGATGAATGTTTGAACGACTAAGAAAGTCAACCCAATGGTACAATCTTAAACTTATGGTTCCCTTATAGCAAACATAAAGTACCCTTATGGTTCATTCGCCATGAAACAGGTAAATTTGTCACATATTTGTTGTAGATACCGTTGTGCAAATTCGTCAGGATACAACTCGTGTCGAGAATATTGATGAAAAGTATACAACGAATTCACAACAAATCTACCTGCGTCCCGTCGAATAAATAATAAATCTACGATTGATCAATCGTAGATATTTTTTTTACTCTGAAATTGATCAAATCAGCAATTTTTTTTTAAATTCTTGAATTTTTAACTTTTAGCAGCTAAGCGCTAATGCGTTCGGTATAAATAACTTGAATTAAGTCTGCGAAATAGAACTTTGCACATTATTTTCTCATTATTCTCGAATTTTTACAAAGCTTTCCGAGACATTCCGAGACAGTTAAAATCGATCAACGCGCTTCCTCATATAGAGATAACGTTGTGAAAAGTTTTAAATAATGAGAAACGCGCAAGGTTCCACTTTTATCATATTTACTCGACATATTTTCGCAAGATAAAAGATTTTTAGAAACAATGAATATTTCATGACCATTAAATCAAACTATGAATAAACAAAGAAATCTCATTGACGATCTGTCGCCGATCTGCATTTCGTAGAAGTACGCGATACACGGTATATATACACGAGCAGCGGAACCTGTGGCTGCTTGCCTGTGGCTCTCACACAAGTGTTACATAGACAAGAGAGTTAACACTCGGTCGGAAGTTGTGATGTTGCGAAGCTCGTATTCCCTGCACTGCTTTCACACACACTCGACACTGTAATGTACGTATGTCATATATATATTTGACATCATCCTGTATGAAGTTGGAAGCTGTGGGCTACCTGTTAGCATTTCTTGATACTACAAACTGCGTTATCTTTCATTGCAGAGCACAGTGAGACAGTTCACTTATTCAGCAATGTTATCTGTTTCATAGTTTTGTATTTGTGAATGAATCGTGATATTTATTATTAAATAAGTGTGAATGCTACTTGATAAAGATTACATTTAAGCTTAAATATAAAACATTTAAGCGTAAATATCATTCGACGAGGATCCGGAATCCACCGCTTCAACGGGTCAGGAAGGAATTTTTCATTCAAGAAGTCCGAAGACGCTGCGTCTTTTTCTACTTTTACTTTTTACGTTCGATTATCACTTTTTTTTTTAAATCAATAGTTGCCAATATTTTATTTATTTATGTTTTTAAACCACGAACGATCCGTAAACGTTGATGCATCATTGTGGCAACTTTTATTTGAAATTACATTAATTTCTAAGCCTTTTATAGATTCTCGTAAAATTCATTAGCCGTCGTGAAAACGAAAGCACTCTGTTTCAACACGAATTTGAGTGAAAATACGCAAAGATTGTATTTTTTGTATGCACCGCACAAATCAAAAATAGACAGTGGTTCGGGTGTCGGTCCGATGGAAGTGGTTAAAAAGAAGCTCCTCGGTGATTTCGAAAAAGTAGCGCGGAGTTGTACACTCCACCTCGTCGCGCCTTGAACCCCTTTTTCGTTCTTTCCATATCTATACGCAACCTTTATAGCGTGGGTATGAAACGAGAAAAAACGCGACGATCCAAGGCAAAATAGAGTTTGTAGGGCGCAGGTGCGGATGTGGACGGGGTGCACACCAGCGCGCCAAGGGTCGCGGTCTCAGGATCATCGCGAGGCTACCCCTGGCGCTACCTCCACCACTGCTCTCCTCCTGCTGCTGCTGCTGCTGCTGCTGTCGCTGCTGCTGTCGCTGCTGCTGCTGCTACTTCCCCTTCCACATTGTCGACGTTTTCCATCTCCCTCTCGATTGAGACTACCTTTATACCCGCCCACGAAAGCCACCTCATCACCGCTAGTTTCTGTTGTTCGCTTACCCAAGTACCCCGGTAGTCGTTCTCGCCGTTCGCCCGATTCGCTCGAGTTGATTCCCGTTATTCCGCGATCGTGTTCCGTGTTCCTTCGCGTCACGCGTGTTCCTTGACATGAGAGGCCCTTTTCACACGTCTATCTGTCATCAATTACTGGAATAAAGGTCAGTGAAACAAACAAAAAACGCTTTTTTTCAATTAAATTTCAAATATTTAAAAAGCATCGAATATTAATAAAACGCCTAACACAAAACGTCATTCGGTAATAATTAATGTTATTAAAAGTGATAAAATTATTAGAGAAATAGACATTTTATGATTGTGACTGTTTTTTTTTTAATCTATCGAATCAGAAATTATTTGTACCGCGGTCTTTCGTTGATATTTTCGATTTTGGTGATGGCGACATTAAAAATCCGATTGTTCGTTTATAGACCATTTTTTTTATTTCTCAATGTCGACGAGTACGTGCTGTGTAGATGGCGGATATTGCACCGTTGGTAGACTCTTCGACACGAGGGATTCGTGTGATAAGTATGAGGGTGCTCGTATACGTATTAGACGTACGCACTCGACGAGTACCAGTCGTTGGTCTGCGCTCGACCGCTTGCCAAGACTCTTCAATCTCGTAAGGGCCGAAGGTAAATTCTGGTGAAAGACCTACTCCTCCTGTCGCTTATCGTTATTCCTCTTAATTGTTCATTTTCATCTGTTATTTCACTTTTGTTTCTCCACGCAGGTTGCTTTGGTACGATAAAACGTTTTATTATTAAATATCAATGGCCGAATGCTTAAAGTACTCAAAGTAGTCTGTAAAAACAAAATTTTCAAATATACTTCGGGCACGACAGCGCACTCTTGCTAGGAAGTTCTCAATACTTTTCGTACCGATAAACAGTTATGTTATTTGTCACAAAATTTACTGAGAATACTTAAAGAAATCTTCAATATTTTATAGAATTTTCTATTTCTTCTTAGTTGGCATACGATCGCAACTAACCCCTGGAAAGTTTCAGCTTACCGACTGGAGCTTTCTACGTAGATTAATTAACATTTGAAAATTTTATTCTATATTGATTTTTAACAAGGATCAACAAACAATTCACACTTTATGAGATAAGAAATCATTATTCATTCGAATCAGTACGACACCGAGTTACAATCTATAGCCGCTTGTCTATTCCCTGAATAATATTAATCTGAAAAATTATTGGAGCTTAATTCATCTTTGTTGAAAGTTTTGATTCGATATCTCTACAGTTCCAGAAGCACGAGCGAAAACATCGATTATTAAAGAAAAAAATAATAATCTCTTTAGAAATTAACGTAAAATACAATATTCAATGAATAATCGAAGTTAAATTAGCTGTATTGTTGAAAAAAATTCAAACAAGTTCCCAAACACGAACGTAAAGATGGCGAATATTCCAATGAAAATTCAATTTCTGGTGTGGTTTGCCGTTTTGTCTCTCCTAACCCCTTCACGCCATTTTGCTTGCGGGCTTACTTCCCCTTCTATGTCTGTGCGAGCATTTATTGGATCTTTGGTGGACACGAGGCGAAGTGTAGAAAGTGGAAAGACGTCGAGTGGAGTGGCTAGATCGAGGATTGAGTATCGATCAAGTGCATCCACTCCTACACTCGTCTTTCCACTTTTCTGCTATATATCCATCCTTCGGGCCTCCAGCAAATCTCTGCAAAAGCATTTCACCCTCCTTCTTACGCTTTTTTCTCCTCCCCCCCATCGCCAAACTTACAGCTCTATTTCCATTTATATCTAATTTTCGATCGAACTCTGTCACATTTGGAACGAAAATATGAAAGAAAGTAAAATCAAAATGGATGAACTATTCTTGGAAGTAAGATTGCTTTTATTCGGTACAATACATCTTTTCACTGGTGTACGGAGCACTATTCTGAACCAAGCACAAAAAACGGTGCTCTACCGTGTTCCTAAAACAACAAAAACTATCAACTTGGTATTCCGTTATGTTTCGCGCGACAATAGAACCCCGGAAAAAGTTGCATATCCGGGGTTGAACATTTATTTGCGTTCGCGGATGCGTGTCGACGAACCACTAAAACGTTATATTACCGTACACAAAGATACACAAAAGAAATGAAAGAAAAAGGAACAAATAATAAGAAAAAATTGCGAAGACGTTTTTTTTATTTAGCGAGAGGCAAGAGAAAAAACGAAAACTAATGTTAGCGTCGAGGGAACGAAATATAGAGAGGCGAGTCGGGTGTGGGGGGGGGGGGGGGGGGTTTCGTTCGTGTCGTAGTATAACATTTGAAGCGCGTAACAAGTGGCTCCATTATTTCGTGACCGTGCGGCGAGACCTTTCATTTCTACTGGTGCTCGTTTTACCCTCATCACCCTATCTATATGTCTATCCCTCGCCTTGTTTCGAGCTTCCAGCTTTTAAGCTTTAACGATATTACTCGAATGGCGAGAGCCACGAAATTTTTTCTGCCTCAGTATTCGTACCGTCGAACAAAATATAATCTTCATTTTTTTCATTTAACTGATTTCAACTACTGCAGTTTGATACTCGTAGCTTAAATTACATCAATTGAATTCAAGTGCACCGCCATAAGGGTTGGCGGGCTAGGGCGAACGGTTAATTAAAAACACCGATTTTAGTATCGAAAATCTTTTTTTTGTTTGTAAAAAATATCTAAAAATATAAAATAATATTTAAAAAAAAACTCCTTCTGCATCTTTTGATAATCGGATTTGCTCACTTTTTTTACATTAACAATTGGGCCTATTTAAAAATGCTCCATTGTCTACTCGGATTCAATGAAATTTATTCTTCTGTTATATCTATTATTGATTTATAAAATCTTACTAATTGTTTCCTGATTGTGGCTTACGCGTATCGTTCAGAATTAACGTAAACGCATTGAACGCACAACAGTACGATTGATCGTTGTTGATGCGATTTCATTAATCGATGGAGTGTTAAGCTCTCTGGGATTGAAGTGGCTCGAGTAGTTCAATCGCGTATCTGCTCAGACACGAGTATTTCTGATTCAACAGACATCCGTTGTGTGCGGCATCGGAACATAAAGTGCAACGCTAGATCGAAGTGATGCTTTCGCAGGACAGAATTATGCACGTACCATTGCTATATATATGTATATATACAGTGAACACTATATGCAGCAAAGTTAGCTACGATACAGCTATCCCGAAAATGCAAGTGCGTTCTTACTTTTCCTTTATCTCACGTACATCGAAACATGCGCTTGGCATAAGTATACCTACAGATATATATATATATATACATATTGCACGCGTATGTGCGAGTTAATTTTAGTATATCGCGTGTTAATAGCGATAAATGCAACCCCGAGGCGTCATAATAACCGTCATATCGCCAACAAGAAAACGAAAAAGAATTCCAAGTCACAATCCCAACTGCGATAGAGAAGAGAGTGTTCACCCTCCAAGCTTTTATCACGAGGGTGTTTCGTACACTCTGATAGGAGGTTGTCAATTACAGAGCTAGACTAAAAGTTGTAATACAAAAAAGGGTGTAAAAGTAGAATAACTTTGCACAATGCTTCCTCATTATTGTTGCACACCTTTTCCGACGCCACCTCTACGAGGAACTATGTCGATCAATGATGGTTTCCTCGTAGGAAACTTTATGAAACGTGAAAAATAATTCGAAAGCTATGTTCGGAGACTATTCACCTACAGTTTTAAATAATAAGTTTTATAACTTTTTAATCCAATTTTGTCGATCAAGGATAAAATTGTTAACGAACAAAGTTGCTCCTAATGACACCTGTGTGGAAAATGTTGGATTGGTAAATCGCAATTTGCACGAGACAGCACATTACAGTCATTATTGTTACATTTAGTCGCATTTTTGATAAAAACAAATGGCAACTTTGATGAAATTCCAGTGACCTCATCAATCGCAATGCTCTCTGCTCCAATTGCGACTTAAACTTTAGTCCGAAATGTCTAACTATTCTCTAATTATCAAAGTTAAATCGATTATAGTACTTGTTGAAAACCAAATGTCATCATTAAAAAAAAAATCCTTTTCTTGATTCTTGTCAAATGTTAATACCCACCAGCCCCGATTATAAATACAATTATGTGAAAATGTTCAGTTTGGTATCTTGATGTTTGTACAATTTAGCTTGTTTGCGTCGTTAAAGGAAATGGTCTGGCCTAGAGAGCGATTCTCAAGTTTTAGGAGATTAAACACCGATCCCCTTGACACACACACACACGCACGCATGCACGCACGCATGCACGCACGCATGCACGCACACACAAGCACGGACATAGAAAAAGGACTAACATTTTTTCTAGATAACTTTTCTTGACGTTTCAAACGATTTTAAGTATCCTGACACAAAAATTAAGGAATAAAAATGTTCACGACAAACAAGTGAATGCCAAACGAAGCTTTCTTCACGAGGAGCAAATAAGATAGAAAGGAGATTGATAAAAAAAAGTGTATTGCGTTGTTGTGAAAGCAGAAAGAAAGTTCTATTCAATGTTATTAACTCTACCATAAATTTTATCTTTTTCATCGCCTTCCTTTAAATCATGAAGTATCTGGACAGCACTTTCAAGCCGCACCATGCAATTACCGATAAAAACGTTCTTACGGGGTCACAAATATTTTGTTTTTATGATTGTCACGACCGCAAATAGAATAAACAGAGACCTGCCAACTGCGCAACTTTTTGGATTCCTTGTAAGAAAAAAATTCTTGGGATACAAAGAGGTTTGCATGGATCATATGTTCGATACATGGAATTTACCTTCGTGTCTTATTTTTACAATGTTTATTTGTATCTGTGTGACTTTATGACGTCGTAGCATGACACGAAGCCTTCTTTTAATCAATGCAATCGGCTCGGAGATGTACGGTAATTGAACTTGAGCACGGAATAAAAGCCACGACACGAATCGTCGATAAGAGTTTGTTGCGATGTTAATCGTGTGTCATAGGTCGTAACCCAACGTCGACGACGTTGGAATGATGGTCGATTGTGTGCTCCCGAGTTAGTTAAGCATATAAAATACGAGGCTTGACATGCTACATCAAAATATAAAGAAAAAAATGTCGTGCAGATTATGATTCATTCGCGAGAGATTGTACATTCATTTGACATTTATATTATTTTAACAGTTTTATGCGTTTCAAATAAGTTGGATATAAATAAGGACGGTGCTCACGGCGGAGTAAAAGAGAAGCAGCACATCTGTGTAAGTACGGAGGTTTCCCCTCTCCTTAAAGACATTGATAGGAGTGGAGACTTTAACAACTTTTCATTTATTTAATCTTTCTTTTGAGCTTGGAACATTAAAAACAATTTTTTTAACTTTTTTCACAATAACTAAAAATCAAGGTAAAGTGCGTAGGCCGATGGTAGGTGCATCGATTCTCGTCTCTTCGCCCGTGGAACTGCCGGGAGTTAAAAAAATTAACATACAATTAGAAATCGCGATTTTTTTAAAGAGCTTTAATAGAAAATCAATCTACGCGTATCCAGGGAATCGATACTATATACGTTGCAGGTTGTAGTATTCAATGCTAATTAATAAAAGCCTTATCGCAATTACTAGAATTTCGTGAAACATTTCAAAACTGGGATACGCAGAATATGCTGTCATCGCCAGCCAACATCACCGCTCAATCGTGAAAGTTGCTCTTTCGCTTATTGCATTTCGACACGATATATTAATTAATTAATTAATTAATTAATTGGATAGCTAGATAGATTGATAAATATGTTTATTAATGTTCTAGGTCCAGGAAGATCCTTTGACGCACAATCCACAATTACAAGTTACGACAAATCGTAAAATAAAATGCAATTAAAATTGAGGAATAGAAAGGACACTCGATATTAATTTTCAAAAAATTATTTTAATCGTAATAAACTAGAAAAAATAAAATTACAATACACACAAAACGTTACGCTCATACGCACTCTTGACTCAGCGTATAACGAGTAGGTCGAATTCAAACTTGTAAAAGGCTGGCTTCCCCAGATGGAATATGCATTCCACAAATATAATATATAAAGCGGAAATATCCAAGTCGCGATAGTTCGTGCAAAAATTTGAAATAGCCTGAAAATTCTGCATTATATAAAGAGAAAAAGTAAAGCAAACATATGTTGTTTTGACATTTTCAAATCTCTTCGTTTTATTTTTGTACCATTTCCAGCGTCAAATTCGCATTTTAATTAACGATTTTTTTTATTATCCGTTAATAATTTCTACTTCAATTGTCAACATGAACGCGTTATTGTATTTTCATACAAACGAACAATTTGCTGGTTTAATTTAGTTTTCTTCTATTCACTTGTTAACTCAAATTAAACTGAAAATCGAACGATGCAACGATCGATGTGACAGTTCTGCCGCAAAGTTCAAGTCCAATAAAAAAAAATAAAAGAAAAAAAAAAAAACGAAGACGCCATTCGTGTATTCGTACCGGATGTGCAAACTCTCCGCGCTGCTGATGTAAATCTTAAAGATACATAAATTCCACTCACGTTTTCGATCGGAAGGTAAATCACTTCGGAATTAATCAATCGGAAATGGACGAACTCCTTTGCCGAAGCTCGCAGGTTTATCGGATTCGAACGTTTGCCCTAAAGATAACGAAAGGACAAACCGAAAAAAAACCTGAAATTGGTGTAAAACATTTTTTCGGAATAAATTGTCCTCGAAATAGTTTTTCATAAATTTGTTAATTTTTATTTGTCAGTGAAACGGAAAGACAAGAAATTCAACGGTTGAGCTGAAATTATATCAACGGTACGTGGTACCGTATCAGCCTTTTCCGATACATCATGACAAGCAGTCTTCACAATTTAATTCCATTTTCCATCTCTCTTGTATCATCGCTCCTTTTATTTCATCTTTTTAATTATTTTCATATAGTTATTGAAAATTGGTTCTCCGATGCTTCAAGGCCATTCCTTGGCGGCTTTTATTTCACAAAATCTCTTCTCATTTCCGCACAATATATTTTCTCACAATAAGTATCATGTATTTTATCTTCTGATTTTTTTTATCTTCTACACGTATCGTCCTCAATTGTTCCTTGACGAGAATTGATTTTTCGCGTTCGCGTTCATTTAATATGTTTTATAAGTTTTTCCACTAAAGTGCACAATTTGTTTATTCGTTTTATCGAAATTTTAATAAAAGTTCTTCAATACGTTACCTCAAAGAGAAAACTTTGTTTTCATTAAAATTCATCTATCGATCTGAATATATAATTGTTAAAGAAATTTTGAGAGGACTACTGGAATCGAAAATGGTGACAAACTGCGTAGATGTAACGATTGTAACGAGATTTTCAGAGTCCTGAGTCTGCCAAATCTTGAACTATCGACATTCTCAGCGGATAAGTAGGTATTTCAATAAACACGTTACTTCCTCATTATTTTCTACATTTCACAAAACTTTCTCCAAAAAGAAAGCAAACATCAAGTCTATGAGAAAGTCGATCAACATGTGTACTTGTTTGTAAAGGTGGCTCTGTTAAATGTAGAAATTAATAAGAAAGCAATGAGCAAGGTTTTTACTTTGCGTCTATATATATTTAAAAAAATAAAAAGCTCCTGCAACCCTAGGTCTTTGTACGTTCTTATCTCAAATCCAGTATTGTCCCGATGATTCTCATCTGTTCCTCAACAAAATGTTCGCTTCGCTTCTTATCGGCAAAAGCTTAACAAAATTGTCGTGAACGTTATCGGTCACGAGTCTTGAGAAACTTTTATCAACGTGAGAGACTTTACAGTACATCTACTTCCACCGTTACGATTGCTATATCCTATTATGCGATGCAATGTTCCTTGGCGAAACTACAATAGACTCAGCGATAAGTTCAACGGAACTTGATTCTCGCTGCGACGCTCGGAACTGCCCGGAAGTTTGCTTCCTGCTCAACCGTACACTTACATATAGATACGAAATATATCTTTGAACTATGTATCCCCGCTGGTAGTCGTATAGGAAGACACGTTTTCGAGTGTTAAGGTACATTCTATCGAAAGTAACGAGCTATAGTTATATCGTTCAATTTGCTCATCCATCCCCATGCCCTTAATTCCGATGGAATAAGTATATATGGATAAATGATACAAAACCATTGAACAAGAAACAAGTCAATCTCCAAAGCTTATACAAATGAAGATATTATTTCCAAAATTTTATTATAATATTTCATCGAGTAACGTCGTTTCGTATAATTTGAACAAGCCACGAGAGTATCACGGTACGTCGAGGAAGGTAGAAATACATCGATTGGTATATATATGGAATCGCACGTGACGCCATAGCAATAAGCGCCGGTGAATACGTTTCACGTTCGACCGTACCTTCGACGTCACTCGTCGTTAGACGAGGGTCCCCTGGGGTTTCTGCGGGTTGCAAAAGTTACGCTTCGTGGACCAACATAATTGTCGGGGATTCGAACGTTGTTCCACGATCTGATAAATAATTGATTAAGCACAGACTCACCCACTCTCCCTACTAAATTATACTACGGGTCTGATATACGAGATCGACTATCAATTTTTTCTATTTTTATCTTTGTAGAATTCTACGCTGCATCTCTTCTACAAATTTACACATAGATTGGTCTATCACTCTGTGAGATTATATTATTTTTGTATTTATATGTATATTTATAAAAATTCTTTTTAATCATTGGTGGATAGAGCTTGGAATAAAAATTTCTGAAGAATAAAATGCAATCCTAAGGGTTTATTGAAATTTTGATGCCTCGCTACACGAGTTTTGTATATTTCATATTGCTTCCTCATTTAAGAAATCTTGCAAAATGCCAATGGATATATCTCGAGAACGGGTTCCTCGATCATTCTAAAACTTTGAATACGAGTCGGTTCGACATCCTCGTCACGTTGCTGCAATTTTCGCCCAAATCGCTAACGGGTGTCTCATTATATGATTATTTGAATTTTTCGAAAATAGGACGTGCGTCCTACAGCTTTAGTAAATTTTTTGCTGTCGTGTTGAAATTTTCTACAAGAATAGACCAAGGGACAAGATTCTGCGGTAATGAGTTTGTCATTAGTCGATCGAGATTTTATTGATGCATTTTTGTAATTTTTCGAAAAAAAATCCATTTTTGCTCCAATATTCGTAAATTTTCATCTATCAAACCGAAACTTGGCATAAAAATTAATTATGATACAAGGATACTTGGTCTTGAATTTGTTGAAAATCGATGGTGGGGTTTAAACTTTATGAAATTTGCAATTTTACCAAATTCCCAAATTCTATGAAAATTTTAATATGCTCCATGAGAAATCCAGAATTGAGATAACCGATCTCTGGGCAGACGGGAAACACGAAGAAGCAATGTGAAAAATTCAAATTTCCATCCTTGTTTTACTCTCTGTTACAATTTTTATATAATTTATAGTGATTTTCACAGTTGCTTTTAGAACTTCAATATCTAACATACACCAGAGATATGAATCGATCAAGATTATCGTCATCTCTATAGCAGCTACACGAAAATCCTCCATAAATTATGGAATAGAATGGTGTAATGCTGGCTCAGCAATACAGCATTACGTCTGGGTTTTTGCATAACTTAGATTCTTAACATGAAATGATAAAAAGCTACAAAGTGTATTTCAAAATAGTCTTTAAATAAGTATAATCTCATTCTGATTCATAGAACTATTCTGATTTGAGGTACACAGTTTCAATCCATTCAGATAAAGATATTGAAAGAAAATACTAATTGAGTTGTTGAAGCGAAGCAATAGAATTTACCATTTTACGTTAAGTTTACGAAAGAAAAAAGAATGACCAAGTATCCTTGAACATTAATCTACTTGTAAAGAATAATTTAACTCGATAGTCGAAGATTCAGCGGTATTCGCAGACATTTTTTAAGATTCAAAATTTTATAAAATTCTAACTCGTTGATATATTTGGATAAAAACTAAAACCAATCAAAAGGGCGTTACTTCTCTCCCTGGATAACACTTAATCTTATTTCGATACGCGCACTCATCGTGACACGGAAATCTAAAAAAATAACAAGTTTCATGTGAAAGACGTTTTCTCTTGACGAGGGAGTAAAATGTATGATCCCAGTCTGGATGAAATATGTCGACGATGAAAATGATGAAACGTCGAAATATTTCACAGTGTGTCGAATAAAAAGTACTCGACATATATTATGTATATTTAAATACGATGGTACGCGAACGCGTATATCGCCTCGTGATTTAATCGAAAAGTATTTATTCGTTAAGCCCGAGGGGTCTGGTCTGGCTCGGGGTGCCACGTGGGGTGTGGGGCACACTCTACGTAGGACGCTTACTTGCTCGACTCGGATTTCCATTTAACGGGAAGAAAAGTGCCTCGGGCAATAAGATCGACGACGAAAACGACGACGACGACGACGACGACGACGACGACGACGACGACGACGACGACGATGATGACCGCACAGAGAAACACAACGGAGACGCGAACGTTGACTAGCGGGAACGTGAAATATCGAACGAATGCCAAAAGCCCTTAGGGATTTTTATGAAAAAGTGATAAAGTATCAATAAGGTAAAAACGAAAGTACAAAAGAAGGGACAACATGATAGAAAGAGAACAGAAGAAGTAATAAGAAGAAAGTACAGACGTCTCGTCGGTTAGGTGCCTAGAGGTCCTTTGTCGTGTAATTCTATGAGGAGCAATAAAAAAAGAAAAATATAATATACATCAGATGACGAATAAAAAAAAGTTGGTACAGTTGCTTATGGTGTTTGCCTGGGATGGCATGGGTCAGGAAAATTGATGGTAGCAATTGTTTTCCACCAATGATCGATTTCATCGAGTAATGTTGCTGTTTTCTTTTGTGTTATGGAAATTGCTCTTTTTGTTATACGGCGCTGTAACTAGAATGCAAATTAATTTCGTTATAGAGGCTGAGATAAAAACAAAAAGGTACAAAAAGAAACAACAAATCGTTTGATCATTGTTTGATATCATTCACGAAATCTCGTCTATGAGAATCGATGAAAAATATAATTTATTTCTGACACATTTATGTTGAAAAGAAAGTTATCGGTGTGGCAAAGTGGCGCTACGTTTACGGCTGCAGACGTAGCTTAACCGCGAACGTTAGTTACAGTTTGGACGGGTTTTCTACTTCCACCTGATGCTACTTACCGTCAGTTTCACTGGGCACAGAATCAAGTTGCCCTGTGCTGGCTAATTGGAGTCTTTGATGTCTCAACTAAGCAGAAGTAGTAGCAGTCGAGGTTGTTGGGTTAATCCGAAAAAAGATTGACCTTCGCTTCACTGAAAACTGTTGAATTCCATTACCTAGAAGCAGTTCCACAATTTTATAGAATTATACGATTATTCAAGTAACCAAAAAGACAATTGGAAACAGTTTAACCAGTGATTGGATGAATCTACAAAATTGATTAATTGAAATTGCTGCAATGACGATATACGAAATAAAATAACAAATTTAATACTGCGTTTGAAATAAAATGTTCAATTTCTCAATGAAAGCTTTCGATATTCAGAGAAAATAAAATAAATAAATGTATTCGTTGGCATTGTCTTGCTGAAGAATTAAAGTTTGGAATAACAGGCGAAGAAAAATTAATTTAATTTGTTCGAGATTGAAATGCTCCTCGGACGATGTTTTTATGCTTAAGCCGCATCTGAGTCAACTTTTCAAGTATAATGAAGCAAGGACTGAGCCCGTCTTCAACGAAACTGTGATGGAACTTCCTCAAAGCTCGATCACAATATTAACAAAATAAAAAATATACGTAAAGATGGATGATAAAAAAATAATGTTTAACTCCCTGCAAAAAACTATAATAACCAAGATTTTAGCTCTAAAAAGTTTTCATATGAAAATAAATCTAAAAAGGATGAAATAACTTCCGAATTCATTTTAGTTAACGCCATATTTAAATAACAATAATTCGTTTACCGCTGTCACGACAGTCGGGAGACATTTTCTTTTGCGTGAGAAAATGTCCATATTACATATATTTGTTCTTTCAAATTAGAGTCCGGACGCCAGGATGTTTCTTGATATGTAAAAGACGATTGCAATGTTCGGGAGACGTCTCCCGACTATAGCGATAAATGAATTATTGTCATTCAAATATGAAGTTAATCAAAATGGCATCGAAAGTTATTTCATTGCTTTTAGATTAATTTTTACATGAACATTTTTTTAAGTTTTTAAAGTTTTTAATTTTTTTATTTCATATTTCTTAAAGCTAGTTCAATGTGACTTTCTACAGAATTTTCATAATTGTTGTATATTTTCATAGTTATTATATGTTTTTAAACTCAAACAGCTAAATAATTTTGAATAATTTTATTTTAGTTAATCACTTAATCATTTTTGCACTCGTGTATTACTCGTGATATGCAACAAACTTATTAAAATTTACATGATGTTGAATATAATATATATATACAAATATTAACTAAATCGCCCTCGTGCTCTTTCTCTCGCTTCTCATCGTGAGCGCTCCGAAGTTAGTTACGGACCAACGATTACAGTAGGAATGACGGCCATCTTGTGGCATTTCGATATATACAACCGAGCTCATATATTTATTTAAAACGTTTTCATCTTTATGAAATTTCACCTGATATATACAATCAAGGACAAAAATGGAGGCTACGATGCACAGAATCTGTGTACTCAGTTCTGTAAATACATCTTTAGCCGATTTGGAGTACATCCCACGTATAGAAACTGGCATATTCGCGCCATGCCAGTGAAACGCGTACCACCGTCTGGACTAGTTAAAAAAACTTTTGCCGAGGGATGTCGGTTATCGTGATGTCATTTTTTCAAAATTATTCCAAGCCTCTAACGGGGATGGTAGTGGTTACATGCCCAAGGGTTAATTAAATGTTTGAGCATAGGAGGAAGATATTGCCCTGTGTAAACTTCGTATAAAGCATCGATAGTCAGTTTACACGAAGCGCAAATGTGTGCGTGCGTGTACGTGTGTGCAGGGTTCGATTGTCTTTGATGTAATAATTACGACCGGTAGTTTGTTCGGCAATTAAACTAACCCTGCACTAAATTGTATACGATAAGGACCCTCGATCGTAGTTTACGGTCCATCGATTATTCACATTTGTAGACGTATTACCGGTTCCTTCTTTAAGGCGTGGCGGAACCTCGATACTTACACGCCTTGGCTGTTTCTCTCTTTATCTCTCTTTCACTCTACCGTAAAGTTCTATCTCATCTGCACTCATACACTTTTTGCCTCGCCTTAGCCCTTCGAGTACCAGCACGGTAACTATCAACAAAGTTTCTAAACGTGTTGGAAGAATTTAAAAAAAAATTGTCGTATATCTTTGGTGTATCGTTCCTTTTTAAAAACAATCATTTAAACAGTATTGTTATTATGAGACAAAAAATTCAATGTTGTTCATATGTAAAACAAAGTCTCCGGGTACTTGATGGATCAATGGTACATTATTTCAATTTGTTTCAATAAATTCATTAATTTCTGTCAAATTACTTAATGACGTGAAAATTAAAGTTAAAATAAATGATAAACATCGCGTTTGTTTAAATAACAAAATGTATTTAACAACGTCCTGGAAAAGTCGTTAACGTATGATGTGTATGAAAATGATAAAAAGCGTGTGGTATCCTCGCGCGTCTCGGTAATGGATGGGTTGTCCGGTTTCTTGTCACTTCGGAACAGGCTTCGTCTATCTCAAGAACAGAAGTGCCGTTGGTTAACGACAATCGGATGCAGCAAAGTTTACACCTAAGCCAGTCCAAACCAACTTTGTTTTATAGTAAATGAGGGGAAAGAAAATCTTATAGAAGAAAAGTATTTTAGTGATATTCCGACTCTTACTTCGCGAGATATCCGAATATTCTTCGCGTGTTCCAAAGGGATAAAATCTGATATTTCAGGAGGCTCCTAGGAGAATACGAGACCCTCATTTTACTCAGCAGAGTCTACACGAAGGACAAAGCTCTTCCATTTCGTTCTGTTATACCCTCCGATGGCCCTAAATCTTCCCTGGACCCGGATTAGACTCGAAATACATAAACATCTTCGTTCACTCTGTTTTGACTCTCATTTTCCGTTACCCTCCGTGTAATCCTCCTCTCGATCGTTACGACTTGCATTTGCCCTTCCGTAAACTCAAATACATCCAAAAAATATATTTTTTAAAAACGGAAACACCCGCTTCATTTTTTATCGTACAGAATCCACGGAGGGTCTGCGTTGTTTTAGTTCAAATGCATAAACTCTGCAATTGTGGAGAGTAAATCGGGGCTACGAATTACAAGCAGAAAGAACGGATGGTTTGTGAAGTATACTATCACCCTTCGGCGCCCCTCGTTTCAATTCAAATAGGTAAAATCAGCCAGTGTCGAAAGTTAACGAAGCGTAGAAAACTGTGTCAACGAACGTTTGAATTTCGCAACTCGGAACGCACCCCAGAAATTTCTCCTATAATATCAAGTGGCTGCATCGATGTAATTCTCTATTAAGAAATTAGGCGATAAAACTGGACGTATCGATCGACATGACTTTAATGTGTAATAACAATAAAGTCGTTAAAAAACGTTCTGGCAATTTAAAATTATTTAATAATGCAATGTGCAACAACCTCTTAACTTATTGGATTTCCTATGTCTTGTCATGCAACCGTAGTCGTCACTTCGTTGGGAGATGGTTTTATCGACCTCTTGATGCGGTTTATATTCCAAGGGCTGTCTCGGAGTGTTTGTCGAAGGGCACACGATTCGCCCGGAAATGACGAATCGATGGACGAGCCAAGCAGAATCGCGTTTCCAAGAATTAAACAATTTTGGTAGTATCTATATTAATTTAACATTGATTTGAATACAATTTTATTTTCCAAGTCCAAACTTCAATGTGCAACTGTTGGTAATCTCAATTGACCAACCAGGGAATTCGCAATTATCTGCAGTTATTCCCTTTATATTCTAGTTTTCACTGTAAATAAGGAATCTTTTAATGTGATGGATACCAACGCTGAAAATAGCCACTGCGATTGCTATTGGAAATTTTCGATCTACCCGATTCGTGAATTATCCATATAGGTACGGGACTCTCGTAATTAACAAGCAGGCGGCTGTAACGACCTCGCGTCAACTCCGATAATTCGATAAGCCAGACACCTTCGTTACAGCTTTAACTTGTGTAACAATAGCTCCCATGCGCACCATCCGTGTATCGAACCAAGAATTTATCTTTCGCTACCTCGTAGGGTATGCTTTTATTTTCCGAATAAACTGATAATGTTTAGCTTTACATTTAGGTGAAAACTTACATCGTATCATTATCATCCAGGACTTGCAGAAATATTTTAAGATCATTTTCTTGTCACTTTACGTACACATGTATTATATTTTCTAAAGAAATATCACTTCCTGCGTATATATTGCGTTACTTCGAGTTCACGGTGTAGTTTGCTTCGCGTGCCAGACAGCGTAGAGTTACGACTGCTCGGTAATATTTTGTTATTTTGAGATTGCTGTCAGAGCCTGAGATGGATCGATGTTTCAAGTTCTGCGAGGAAAACGCAATATCGCAGTAAGAAATCTTAAAATCGATCGCATCGCGCGTTACATCCTTGAATTTTCCAGAGAGGGAAAAGGACACGTTATCACGAACCGAAGAAAAAGAAATGATTATTTTTAATCTTATTTATACGTTTGACGAAGACATATGGCTTTTCCCACTGTTACGAGCCGTTCGAAGCCTCGAGCTATTTTCATCAACCTCTGGTTGAACAACCAAGTTATTCGTTACTCTCGGGGGAATCTTATCGATGTCGTTACGGTACTCATGGACATCATAGCCACTCTGTTTGCTCTTTTTGTTAACGTTTGGAACTATCCCAAAATTCAGGTTGTCTGATCAAGTAAATAAATTTTGATATGTTTTGCGATGACCGGGAGGGAGAATTTGCGGAATCGCGTAGAATGATAGCGACGATGGCCTACCGAAGTTTCAAAGAGAGAAAATATATGGTGATCAACGGGAATTTGAACCCGGATTCTTCAGGTACCGAGTAAGAGCGCTAACCACTGCGCCGATGTCACCTATATATTTCTCTCATTCGAATCGTCTACTTGTACGCAACGCAGGCATCCTTACAATTTGTAGAAAATTTACATCAACCTTTCATGTAAATGCAATGTTATTGACATATTAAATAAATCTTTTGTTTTTAATTTTCATTAATTGTTATGATATAAGACGTCTGTTTTAATACTCAAGGAGCGCTAATTTTTTTTTTCTCATATACGGAAGTACAAAGTTCAGAAGTATACCCCCTTGCGACTTGAAAGCACAATTCCAGTTAAGCGTATACAAAAGGCCGTCTGTGAAGATGAAAAGACTCGTGCGAGGAGGCAGAGCTTTTATCTGGGCGACGACGGGGAAGGGGTGAAAGCGTCGTATAGTTATTATCATGCAAAACAGCGAACCGGTGCACGGAGTAGCTGCATAGAGTACCGTAGCATCGATGAGAAGGAAGGAAATTGTGTGTACGCGGAGGACGCTTTTTTCATCCGCTTCTACGATCAACCCCCATTGTTATCCGTGAAAGAAGTGGTGCGAAAAATTAAAAAAATAGAAAAGTATAAAAACGATGATACTTTTCCTCGTGGCTTGCGTTCCAAGGTCTCGTTATCAGTACAGAGCGTAACACGGTATTGGACTGCCTCTACGCTCGGTTTTTCCTCGACAAACCCCTCGCTCCCTCGCGTCTATAAACATTTTTTCGTTCTTTTAAAATTGTCGCGCCAAGTAGAATATAATATTTAAAAATCTTTTATTATGTTTCAAGTCACCTTCCAAGCTCTCCATTTCTACCGATGCATTATGAATTCAATAGTGAGTGCTCTATGTAATTCGGAAGACTCAAATTTTAGATATTTGAATAGCTGAATAATTGATGCGTGACGGCGGACTAGACGCCGATAGAAGCATGATTTGGTTATAATGGTCGACCGTGATGGGAAATCGATGAACCAGAGACTCGGATGAAAGGTAGAGTTTAATTGATTATTTATGTATTTATTATTTATTTATTTGGTTGCAATGAAATATTTGGTGGATACGATTGATTACGAAGAACCCCGTCTTATCCACAAGTGGTTTGTAGGTAATGAAAATCATTATCGAATTTCACACAACTTTCCAATAGAATTTATTTTTTCGAAAAGCCGATGATGTCCTCAGGGAAATCGAGAACGTCCCTGGTACGTCCGGAATTCGGACGAGTTTCATCTGCTTGAGGGTTATTGGCACTCCGTTATCCTGCACAGTCGTTAAAGCTTGGATAAAAATAAATCGAACACAATGGGCTTTGTATCGAATTGGCGAGAAAACGAGACTGAGACATTTCAATTTCGCGCCTGACCAGTCGTGGACTGGATCCCCTTGCGCTTTTTTCGAAGCTCGTACCGCGTCTTCATATCACTTTCTTCCTTCTGGATTTCTAGAGCTCAGAAACATTATTTACAAAGCTTTCGCCACGAGTAACCAACAATTTATCGACATTCCGTCCAATGAACGAAGCTTTGTGATCAACAGACAAGAATATCAAAGTAACTTGAACATTGTCAGACTTTTTCGATAGTTGCCGGTTAGATTCGTCGATAAGGAACCATTGCTGGCCAAGTCGCGGCGGTCACGAGGCCGATGGAAACCAAGATGACGTTGCCAAAACCTCGAGTTACCTGTCCAATCGTAAAACACGACCGAGTGCCCTGTGTTTGAAATTATCGATTCTCTCTTTTGGTCTGTCACGGAGACTCGTGGTGTAAGCGTGATTTTATTAAGCTTTAACCGCGACCCGACGCTCGGCTCACGCGATTATACCCTCGTGCTAATATTTTACAGTTTTCGGTTAATTTCCTTTTTCATGCACTCTCTGGTTTGTTTTCGTGTGTCGTTTTTGTAAAAGCTTCTGGAACGAAGCGATGAAATCGCCTTACCTTTCGCTAACTCTACGTTAACCTATACTTACTGGTATATATCTGGAGCCCACAAAGATTTTACTACCGGCAATTTGGTCAGAATTCAACGACCACCTGACCTCGTAATTTATAAAGAATATCTTCGTTATCTTTCTACCTCGTTACTGCACTTGTCGGCAGGAAAAGAACGCAATGCATTATTGTTTCAGCGAAATATCAGTTTAAAAGATTAAGGAAAAAGTGGCGTTTTCTTTCTAATCTGTTATTTAACGTTTCATTTTTTAACAAAATTAATGTTTTTCTGTGCAAACCTCTTTGTTTTTCAACTAATTGTACTTGAAAAAAATTCTGAAATTATTGCGTCTAAAGTTGTAAAAGGGCCACGATCGGTGCGTGAGTTTAACAAAGTCAAGACCGTCCGCGAACATTCGTTAATTATAGAGTTCCATCGGTTGGGTTTCGGCATAGTTGAGGGTTGAGAATGACGACACGCCCGCAAGACTAACAGGATGACCAGTCAGCTGCCCTCTCCGGCATCGAGAGTACCGTGCCTTGTGCAAATCGAACGTCCCTTGTTCTATTAGATTAATGCGTGTCGCGTTGTTCGATCCTCCCATTCCGTATTATTAAACGTTTCTTTTTGTTCGGTTCCCCTCGATGTCATTCAATTTATTTTCCGCTTCCTTTTTCTTTTTCCTGAAGTATTTTTGGCATTGTCGTTTTTTTTTTCTATACGATGCTCTCCGACGGTTCATTTATTTTCCCTGTCATACAAATGCACAATGCAGATTATTAATAACACGAAAAAAGCATCTCACTCCTTCTTTTTCGCGTTGATTTGAAATAAACATTATTTCTTATCACAGGCCACTGTAATTTCAATCATTCTCCTACGTTGCTTTAAAGTTGTGCTTGAAATTTCTAGAATATGGCTTCTCGTGGATTAATTTAGAGCCACGATTTCAGTAAAAGCCTTGTTAGGTTTCCTGGTTACCAAGCCTATTCCATAGGAGCGAATAAACATTTTTCATTGAATTTGATTGGTTTCTTTTAGTAGGAGCTTAATGAGAAAAGCTTTACGGGTCCTAACAAGGAAATCTGGATCGGTAATTTCGCCAAATTCGTATTGCGAGGTATTGAAAATCCTTTAGCTTTGCTCCGACGAGAGCACTATGCGGAAGCACGGTGATCGTTCACGTAGGTGTGTACTACACGCTCCCGCTTCGGTCCGTGTTTGTATTTCACTCCCCATGTTGATCGAACGATATATCCAGAGTCAGCAATATATAGATATATAGTTACGTACGCATGGACGTCTGCAAACGCAATCTGTGAACTTCGATCCCACGCGTGCTATACCACCGGTCTACTGAAAAGGTTTATGGCCTTGCTCGCCCTCTACATTTACCTATTTCTACCATAGTATGTATGAATGGATTGGGCACATTCGCACGCGAGATCGTTCGTCCTTGTCGTCTTGCCTATTTCTTGAATTGGAACCAGAACATTGAGAGGCCAGTGTAATATGGAAGTTCTGTTATATTTTTACGTTTCCTGCTAAATTTCCAATTGGTTCATTCCAATATTATATATAACTTTGGATCCACGTTCCGGAATTATTTGATTGTGTTTAAGCACCCAACAAGGCGAACAAAAGCTTGCTTTCACTCGATCACGAGGAGCAAGAGCTTGGTTCGATTCGAACAAGGCAAAGAGCTAGTGTAAAAAATATATGTTTGAGTCGAAAGTAATGTGTTTTAGGAATGAATGTTGCGAATGACAATATTTTTATATTGAATTGTCGTTATTTCAGGGTTCCAGCCCTCTCTGAAGTGTTCGGAACATGTCAGGGCTGCGAAGAGCTATTGTCTTTTGAAGAGTCACACTTATTTATCTACTCGTTGCGCGGGTGTCTTCGCTCGTCTACCGTACACGGCGTAAAATATAAAATGTAACGGCCGGTACGTTATCGATAAATATAACACGGTATCGTGCACATCTGGTTTTCGTATCACGTCACGAGCAACTTTATGAGCTTGGAAGTTGTACACGCTGATAGGGGATGAAGTTTGAGCTTTGAGTCTGGGAATTGAACGACGAATATCCGAGAGATGCTGTTGTTCATAGAACTAACGTAGTCACGTATCGACACCACCATGCAGATCACGTGTCTGAAGATAGAACTAAGTCATCCTTTAACGGTGCGTTATACTCGACACTTGGTTTTACGATGTCCGAGTGTGCGCTGCCTATTTCCTATTTACGTTGACTCTGTCTGTATTGGTTTAAGTAAAGGGTCCCACGGTGATCCTTGTTGAAATTTATTATGAAAACTTGATCTTGTCGAACAGCGAACAAGGGACAAATAACGTGATGTAAATTCTTGATTATATCACCTTGCTTCGCAACTATTATCATCGTCCATTACCATTTTATTGTAATCTGTGATTTACCAAATACCTAATCCATGCACGTCGGCGTTCTTTCTGACTTTGGACAGACCGATGGACAATCGCCTGCGGTGCTCCAATCACGAGGGAACTTTTTAAAGAAAACACAGTAAATATTGTTTATTGATACCCGAATAAGATCGAGTCTGGGCCGTGTACAATTTCATTCTACATTTAAATAAAAGAATAAACCGGTAAAGCTAGTTTAACACGATATGACATTTTATCTGTAGTATTTCTGAGTCGAGAGTGGGAGCTGTCAATCGATTTTAACCGTCGATTTTAATTAATGAAGTGTCCGCAGGAGTACGCATTCTATACTTATTGCTAATAGCAGAGTCGGACTACCTCTCGTTGTAACCCGGAAGTTGATAATTTGAAAAACGCGTGACCCACGAACGTTACGGGGTTGGTTCGCGTTGCAAAGAAAAAAGTAGCCAGCGTGTCTGCTACTTTTTATGTGCACGTGACGCTACGTAAGCATCATCGGAACCTAAAGAAAGGTGAAACATCCCCTTTAACGAAAATACGCGATCGACCGGACTCGAGGGCTCTAAATACTCCGGGCATACGATGAAAAGCTCCCGTAGAGAAATCACCTTCTTCTTTCACCATGCTGCAGCATGACCTGACGCGTTTTGTTGTGCTTTCATTATTAAAGAAAACTGAGACACGCGCGTGTCTCGGTCGCACTTTGTCGACAATAATATTACGTAACCTACCGATCGTGGACTCGTTCCTAAGAAACAATATTATTCCTTATCGCTGTGCAAGCTGCTAGTTGACGAGAGATCGTGTATTAAATGCAATATGTTCTACATAGTCGTTGAAAGTAAGAGACACAGCTCGATGCTGATACTTATTAGTGAATTATTCGATTTGAAGTATGATTACAAATAATTATTGTTATTACTTACATTCATCGAAAGCCAATAAATTGTATCGATTGAAAATACGAGAGTTATTACCTCGATTATTTGTTCTTAATGTTTGCAAAAAGTGTAAAAGATATTTTGACAGGATTCAGCGCAACGCCGCGACCTGGACATCGGGTTTGGTTAATCGATTTTCGATATCGTTGTGCCTTCGCGGAGAAGTTATGAGAATTTATTAAAATTCTTTCCATACATTTTCTTTTACGTGGTCTCTCTCCTTTTTATAATCTCTTCCCCTTTGGCTGTAGCCATCTTCCCCATACTATCTACCATTCGCCGAGGTGCGGAGTACCATGTCCCTGTGCCGGTGGTAATGCGAGCAGCCTGCGAGCAGAGCCTCAAGGCAGAGCACCTCCTTCCAGTGATTCAGTGCGCCAGTCGGTACCCGGTTTGATAAAGATCGCAGCGGGAAATACCTTAAATCCGTATACCGACCACTCATCACCGAGAGGTATTGGGCATCAATTTATTCAATTTGACGTTCCATTCACCGATATTGGTGTCCGCTGAATGATCGTCCTTAATTGACTATCACCATTATCTTAAATTGTGTACGCGAGTGATTTTAACTTCGCATCACATCGTTCGATCAGCCGAATGATCACGAGTTACCATTAACTCACACCAGAGGGTTACATAGCCAATCGTATGATCTTACTCGCCGCCATGCGCAGCGCCATATTGCTGAACGGTTGAAATAAATATAATTTTACAAGAATTAAAAAACCTTTGACTGAAAAATGAAGTTCAATTAACGAATTGGATTATTAAAACATATCGGAATAATCATATAATTATTTTATTATTTTCTCTTAATCCAATTTTTTTATTCAACTCTTTTTTTTTCAGGTTAGTCGTTTTCTAAATTTTGTTAAATTATATCATTAAACAAAACGACATTGTCTAATAAAATTTATAACAATAAGAGGGAATTGATACAAGTGTAGATAAGATCGAAAGGGTGAAGTTTAGTTCACGTCGTGGGAATAGAAAGCTTCGCAGGAGATTGCCAGCCCCGGAACAACGAGTACGCGGGGCGCAAGCGAAAAATGTTACCACGAGATAACCAAGATAAATAGCGAAAAGAAGGTGAAGGCAACTTTGTAGGGTAACGCGCTTTTATCACTGCTCGCCGGGAAACCTCGAGAAAAATCAGCGCCTCGTGCTTACACGACTCATTCCTGTGCACTATATCAGAAACCCCAGCGCCAATATTTCGGCTTCTTCAGGTTGTTTCAGGTTGTTTCGAAATTTTTATACCTCAAGAAACGAGAAAACTATATAAAATAAAGTAAAACAATGTAATAAACTTCAAGAACGATAAATAGAAATCTGATAATATAAAAAAAACGGATGCGTGCCATTCACACACGGTAGAAGTGAAACTGATAAGTTTTTTGTTTCGTCAATCTGAAGTTGCAGTAAAATGTTATTTTTATTGCATAATCTGTGAGATAATGCAATAAATACGCACCGAAAGGGATCGAAAGACATAGAGAAAGGGAGAGAGAGTCTGAGCGAGGGAGAGTTGATGGGGGAAAAAAATGTCGTGACATATTACGGAAAGAACTCAATTTTGTTTGTGTTTATTCTTGTAAATCCATATCAGTGATTTCTAAAAATTATACGAGTTGCTTATGGTAGATAAAATATTAAATAAATGCTCTACTTTTAATTTTGTCTATATATCTATGAAAAACGACATCAATCATTGTTCCTGATCGTGTTGTTGATTCAGTGGGATTATTAAATATTTGTAATTTAAGCTTATCAAATCTTTTTAATTTCTTTAAATATTGAAAAAAAGTTTGCAAAGTAGAACCTTGCAAATTAATTCGTCATTATTTCTCACATTTCACAAAACTTCTTCGACGAAGAGTTCAAAATCGATCAACATGCTTCCTCAAGGTTTTTTAAAAATTTGTTCAAGGTTTTAGTTTACAGGCTTTTTACGCTAATTTCTTGAGATTTACGTTTAACTTAAAAATAATATATTTCGAAATGAATTGACCGGGTTTCACGTAAATGCTTGCTACACAGGTAAGTACATCAGGTTCAATTCCATTGCGCTATCCATTACAGATTGCTATGGATAACGTATCGCGCGTTAGCCATGCTGATAGACAATTTTATGGAACCCCCATCAGGCACGACGGTACTCACGCTCGCTTGAAAAAAGTTTCCCTAGATCGATTTCCCTCGGCCTTACCACAAAGTTACAACCCTAAATATTACACCGCACACACCGTTTGTCCGGTATATATATATATATATATATTATATATTCACAATAACATATAGACACACGTGTTACATCGATTTAGCTCGTATCATATGATACGCAAAAGCATCACAGACTCCAGTGCCACCATAGCTACTTAGTTCTTGTTACATGCGGAATATATTTCAAAGCATCGCATTTGATACGCTACACTCTCACTGTTGCTTTCGACCTTGCGGTTCGACTTGATAATCCAAGATAAATTGCAGTTCACCGGGTAAACTGATACAACATCCCTTTTCTCTATAATCCATGAATAAAGCTATGAATTAGACGAGTTACTCGTATTGGTATAAGAAAATATCATTGATGATGGTATTATAAACATTTTTTTACCGTTAAAATAATGTTTACCGGCATCTCCTACGACTGATTGATCATAACGGTGATCCGATGGTGTGAAAAAATCCCCAGATTCGAATTGTTCCCGATAAATAAAAAATAATAAAACACATTTTTTCGCGAAATCGGTAGATCTCTTGCCTCTAAATACGCTATTGAAAAACTTACAATCCTAATTGTTACGTCCTGGCGATTTTTCCGTTTTATATTTAATTATTATCATCTTTTCATTATCTCGAACACAGCTCACCCATTATATTCAATTTCATTTTATTATTAAAAAAGTCGTTCAGACATTGATTTATCAATTTCACCGGATGAAAATATCCGATTTCTGCTTGATCTACATCCGTTCGCCAACAGTGACGAGCACAGAAATAATCCTCACCTTCTTTCTGCTATTTTGCAGTCTCGCTGCCCACGCGTGACGAGCGCCGTTTCAGCGGTTTCGGGCCGGCTAACGGTCCCAAAATCCCCAACAATCTTGAAATAAATTTATTCCAAACGGTTAATAATTTTAACGTATGTGATAATTCGAAATCCTGATTTCTGTCATGAAATCGAACAAGAATCCCAATACATACCGGGTCGTTGATTTAAGCCAAGACGTCGAAATACCTCGAAAAATAAGGTTCGTACGAAAAAATGTGATTTTTGCGATTACAGCATCATCTATCACGAATAAAACAAAGTTTCAGACAAAACCTACGTATTTTGTAGGGTAGAATCCGAATCTGCGATAAAATATGGGGTTTCCCATTTAAGATTTCAAAGTTACCTCCCGCCTTCCTCAGAAGGAGCGAAGGGACGTCGGCAATATTTTAATAAAATATTGTTTAAAAAAGATAAATTCCCCGCTACACACGCAAACAAACAAAAGAAAGTATTTTTATCGATAAATTGTTTATGGTTGTAAATATTTATTTACAGCGAAATGCAATGGACCAGTTAAATAAGGTTACGCTAAAAAAATTCTTAAGCGACAAAAAGTAATTATTTTGTTAGGTAGACACGGACGTCCCTGCACGGTGAGAATGTATAGCTTCTAGTCCAGAAGATCAAGGAATAAGAAAAATCCACCAGCTTGCGGACTCGAAGTGGATAAGGCGAGCTGAATCCCAAAGTCTCTTTTGCTCCGGAGTTTCCGGGTCATCCGTATTCCCGTCGGCACATTGGTAATTCTTTATCTCTGCGGTTGTTCATCTATCTCCGTCTTTGCCATCGTACGAAAGGGTAAAAAAGAGTGACAAAAAAAAAGAAGAACAACCTCGAGGGCAAAAAAAAAAAAAACGTTTGGGCTACAGGTGCGTCGTACGTCACGCACGCTCTACGATGTTTTTGATTCACACTTTATTCCGCCCTCTCTGGTAAAAAAAAACTTTGCAGTCCCACTAATTTTATACAGATACATTTCCCTAATAAATAAGAAAATAACACTATAAACGAATATACATTAAATCCTTCAATGAAAAATAGTAGAGTCGTTTTGTTGTTATTGTTGTTGTTAGTTAGAAAATAAATATTCCATTTTCGACATTTCTCAGTGTCTCAAGGGATTTCCTGGCGAGTTTATATACCCGTTATCTCTATTTACCTTTACTTCTTGCTTACCCAAGGAGGAAGTTGGGTAACAAACAAGGTTGCATTTACCTGGTATCCACCAGGATTGCATCCGCCGGTGTACGTCTAACCGATGAAGATTGGCTTTTCGACAGTGAGATTTATAGTGAACTTTATCTAGAATATCAGGCGAGCGTTTATGTCATAATAATCACATCGTTCAAGTTATTTCTCAGTAAATCATAATTGTGAAAATTAATATTTCGAACCAGTGTGTGAATACTCGGTAAAATAAATATTTCTATATTTAACTCGAGCTAATCCACTTCGACGTATTAAATTAATTTTATGAAAATACACGGAACACGGGAGCATTTCACGTTTATCGATAAAACAAAGTAATCAAATACAGGATAAATTCTAATAGAAACAATAAAATTAATCAAAAAGAGGAGATAAAAGCCAACTGTTATTAATCTGAAAATCTTTTACTTCTATTTTCTTGTTTGCTAAGTAATTCACGATGCGTTAATCAAAGTTTGTTGCCTTGTTTCGTGTCAGCGAGACACAAATATCCGGATTTTGGACATACTCCAAACGGATGGTGTCCGTCAACCTCGTCCAGCAGTTAATTATCATCAACGTTGGCAGCATCCCCGTTTCACCCACAAACAACTCCAACTCCACGCCAATTTAATCTCGCGAAAAGCATTGTCCGGACTTCCGTACCTCGTGGCGGTACATCCTAAAACCGATTTTCACACGTCACGCACACGCACGCTTTATTTAAATGGGGGTTACATGATCGAAGCACTCTATACAACACGGGCATTCTCGATCGATTTACGTCAAATTCAATAGTTTCAGACTGATCAAAAGCACGCATGCGCGCGCGCGCAAGCGACGAACATTTAAAAATAATTTTTGTGAACGTTCAAGATAATTTCAATTATTCAGACATTAGAATAATAAAATGTTTTTCATTAAAACGAAAGCTTGTTCTACGAAGCAAAAATAGAGAAGAATAGAAGCAAAGAAAAGGAAATAATAATGCAATTAGTTAATTTCTGTTTTTTACTTCTGTCTTTTATCTTTTTTTACCGGTCTCAAAAGTATGTCCTAAAGTTTTCTATCACCGCGCGCACCTGGCAATTCTTTCTTTCTTCTATTATTTCTGCTTGGCTACTGAAATGTGATTTAACCGTCTCGAGGGTAGTAAACCTTCGCACTCTACTCTATTGCGCTGTACGCGACGGGTCTAGTATACTCTGAGAGTAAAAAAAGTCCAGTGGACGGAGAGATTGTACCTTTCCAACAACGTATTCACAGTCGCTTGATCCATACCTACGTTTTTTTTTCTCGTTCTTTCGTCGAAGCTTTCTACAATTGCAATAAGATACTAACACAATTGGATGGCTTCCATTCTGTTAGCTCGATCCTCCTGCAATTATATATTTAAATATATCCATTACCTACTGCTTTGCTCATTCTTCGGGAATTGTTAATTTCATATTTGTTTTGTGCTATCACGACTTCCCAGGAGAATATATTATACAAAACACAGGAAAATCCTAGAATCTTTTGTGAATTTTATATAATTATTTTGTATATTTTTATTAATTATATCATGAGGAATCTGCCGGTGCACTAGTAAACGCGAGGGTTAAAATGGAGGAAACAAACGAAGAATCGAATACTTTTCTTTGTTGATAAATGAGGGTGAAACTTGATGTCTCTTTGAAAATTGAAAGTTACGAGGCTTTGTTTTCTATGATAAACGATACGGTGTATCATAAGACGTCGTGATAGACGAAGTTTCGCTTACACTAGAAGAAAATAAAGATGAATTAATAATAATGAGGTTGAACTATCTACGGTGAATTTTCTCAAGTGCCCAATGGAGTTGGCAAAACTAACGGTAAAGTTGAATCCGTATCGTGCGGCGGAACAAACTACGTTAAGGTATCTAAATTTCGGTTGACTCGATCCAAGTATGGCTGGCTCAACGTTGACTATCGCATTATCAAAATACGCATTTTTTTTATCACTGTATCACTTCGATATCTTTCAAATGGGACACTTCACTGGAAGATAAAAAAAAAGATTTTATTGACAACGGGTATAAAGACGACTATTGGTTTATGATACAATGCCACTGTTTTTTTTTACAGTGACGGCCTTTAATTTGTTTCACTTTTTTAAAAAAGCCCATGCAGCTGTAAAAAAATAGTTCGATGTACTAACAATTAATAGTTGTTACTCGATAGTTTTCAGAACTACCATAACTCAGCTGTGCGTGTATCGTATTGTCACTATATAAATTATCATTTTCTTCTATAAGAAAGTTCATTGTTTCACATGATTTCTACGGAATTTATTCGATAATTGTTGACCTCAAAAAATTTGCCTCGCAATAGGGTTAATTTCCAGCCAGTTTATTTGCATGCGATTAATCGAAAGAAACTTGAGAGAAGTCGTGCATGCATGTAGATGTTTTTATTCGTGCGTGCTTAAATTATTATTCGCGGAAGGCGAGTAAGCTTTTTTGCGATATAGAATTTGTTCCGGTGAGTGAACAGCTCGAAATCCACCTCGTGTCACGCAACACTGGAGGTCAGATATTAAAAGAATTTGTTGTTATGTCGATCCGTATGAAAGCCACACTTTTGGTAGAGTTTATATATACATTGGGTCAACTCTGGATTGGTGTATTAAAATATTTGATTACGATATTAATAGAGGGATTTCTATTTTTTCAGTTCCACGTGCTATTTGTAATATTTCGGAAACAGGCAAAGTGGAAAAGAGCAGCCTGAAACCCAACATTTGATAGTTTAAAAAAAAAAGCGACGCGCATCACCCACGGTATGTCATTGGTTTTAACGACTGTGACCTATTTTATAAGAGCAATAAAAGGTGCAGAAGCAGAGAGCTTTTGCCTAGAGATTCAGGGATATTTGCTAATAATTTCGATACCAGGATGCACTCGTGATATTATTCCGAAAAGCTCAGCAACGCGCGATAACCTCGATTAACTTTATAAGCACCGTGTTTATGAAGTTAATATAGGAATGTCGTATCGAAATTGCACTAACAGAAGCGGCGGGAAAAGCGAGTCCGGTGCAAAACCGTTTCAGTGGACGATGTTACGATTGTTGCACGGCAACCGCAACCCCCGAGGCGCGCGTAGCCTTGTGCCGTGTAACCCAATCGGTCGTATATACCGAATGTGTATCTTTAGCAGTCTCGTTT
Source organism: Cylloceria caligata (assembly GCA_963942595.1). NCBI lineage: Eukaryota > Metazoa > Arthropoda > Insecta > Hymenoptera > Ichneumonidae > Cylloceria > Cylloceria caligata. Next base: position 474,961 of record OZ012709.1, read on the forward strand.
GGGTTACGAAGCTGATGCAACGCGAACTAATCTTTCTAGCGATATGAATTATCATGCGTGACAAAATACAGCTGCTCTAACCTATAAAATAAAATATTCATTAATTGTTGAAGATTTATCAATAGAGATATGGGTATAGTCGATGATATGCATATTTAAAAATGAAATTAGTAGAAATTCACACGATGAGGTGTTAGCAACGCCATCATCAATGGTCTTGAGCTTTGTGAATACAAGAGCGGATCAGCGCACACGGCTCTTCCAGGTGGGGACTCGAGCGCGCGTGTACCAGGTCTATAAATATGAAACCGGAATTTTTGTATAGAAAATACACGTTTATTGTATGAAAATGATAAAAAATATTTTTTTCGAAATATTGCCCATCGCTAGCTATACATTTTTCCCACCTGTCTGACAATTTGTGGATGCCACGCCAAAAAAACTGTTGCTCTTTTGAGGCAAACCAGTCATCGAGCCATTTTCGTACATTTTCGTAAAAAGTAAAGCGCTGCTCAGCAAGTACGTGTCCCATCGATGCAAATGAGTAGTCATTGGACGGAGCCAAGTCTGGTGAGTAAGCCGCATGCGAAAGTATTTCCCAACTAAACGCCTCAATCGTTTCCTTGACCAGTTTTGCTGTGTATGATGGTGCATTATCATGAAGCAAAATCACTTTGTGTTGCCTTTTTTGATATTCTGGTCGTTTTTCACGCAAAGCTTGATTAAAATCGATCATTTGTGGTCGGTAGCGTTCAGTATTAACCGTTTCGCCAGGTTTTAGCAGCTCATAATAGATCACACCCTTCTGATCCCACCAAACACAGAGCATTGTCTTCCGTCCATAGCGATTTGGCCTTGCAGTCGATGTCGATGGTTCGCCTGGAGTTACCCATGATCTTTTGCGCTTAGGATTCTCAAAATATATCCACTTTTCATCGCCAGTCACAATTCGATGGAGAAATGACTTTCTTTTGTACCTGGCGAGCAGCATTTCGCAAGTGGTTTTTCGGTTTTCCTGCTGTCTTTCATTCAGTTCATGTGGAACCCATTTTGCCATCTTCTGGATCTTTCCCATGACTTTCAAACGTATAGAGACGGCTTCTTGTGTCACATTTAATTGATCCGCGAGTTGTTGTTGCATTTGAGTGTCATCCTCATCCAACAATGCTTGCAATTCGCTGTCTTCAAACTTTTTCGGTGGTCTTCCACGTTCTTCGTTTCTCACGTCAAAATCGCCACTTTTGAATTTTTTAAACCACTCAAAGCACTGTGATTTACCAAGAGCATGCTCACCGTAAGCTTCGATCGTATTTCTAATGTTGGATTAGGGTCGGATAAACAAATGATTAAAACTTTTCAACAACCGATAATTAAAAATATTTTAACGATCGGTTAATAAAGCATCTTCCAATAAACAAAATAAGCTATTACTCGTCATAATCGGACTAATCATAATCGCCCGGCCGCCCAATAATTCTTTTGTTATTTTCATTTCATATTTATTTTGATCCTTTAATCATTTTTGTAATAAACTATATCTTGTTCGATATTTTCTTCTTCTATCCTCGTTTAAGCCTCTTTAATTTAGATTTATCAGTTTATTAATATGACAATCACTGTGTATGGTACTGGCTCGCGATCTGCACCCAACGCTGAGACATCGTTGGTATCGGAAGCTGGGTAGATATCAACATGCCGATGCTGTTAGAACACTCTAGGTTGACTCTGGCAAAGAACATCGAGCCAAGAGCCCAAGTTATCAATCTCTACCTGGGGCACCGTATGTACGGGGTGTTTCCGTATCCTCTCTTCTGACGTTGCGAAAGAGCTTCCTTCACATATTCAGAAAGATAATCTACTCAAAAGGGGATCTCTATTGATTATTATTGTACAAGAATTAAAAATTCCATAATAATAAAGATCTTGGGGTCCCATATAACCTCATCACGACAGATGGGTTTATTTATTTATTATTATTATTATTATTATTATTATTATTATTATTATTATTATTATTATTATTATTATTATTATTATTATTATTATTATTATTATTATTATTATTATTATTATTATTATTATTATTATTATTATTATTATTATTATTATTATTATTATTATTATTATTATTATTATTATTATTATTATTATTATTATTATTATTATTATTATTATTATTATTATTATTATTATTATTATTATTATTATTATCATCATTAAATGAATAGATTATTTTGAGGATAATATTAAAATAACAAATGTAAAACCATCGACCTCGAATACTGCATAAATAAACACAAACGTAGATGCAAGTGCAATTTGAATATACGAGGCTTCACGTGGTTTCATGTAAATGCTGCAATTTACGCGAGCACGGAAGATCATTCTGGTTTTCCACTTGGTTCTGAATATTCCGAACTAATGACACATACTGTCGAACGCGAAACTTTGATAAACTTTCGGATTAGCTTTCGAAAAGATCGAGAGCAAAATTTACATATCATTACAACGTTGCAGCACGCGCTCTTTTAAGTTGTAGGTTATTCATTCTCTTTATTCACATAAAACTTGAAATATCAAAGCTTACTCCACAAAGAAAGGTGCAAAAGTGTACGCTACTTTCTCATTATCGTCTACCTTTGGCAATATCGTCTCTGTATTGATCGATTGTTGGCTTCCTCATAATGAAAACTTTGCGAATGGTGAACAACAATGAGAAATGAATGAAGAAAGTTTTTTTTTCAGATTTATTTCATTGTTGGTTACATTAGCTCTTGTCTCCTGAAAGTTTTTATTTGAAAGCTCGAAATATTCACCAGTTAGCGTATTTATGCCATTCTGCATTTTTTAATTTCAGCTCGTTTAAAAATTATAAGAAAATAACTTTTCTATGAGGAAGCGCAATGAATAATTATCGTAATTATCGAGCCGCTTAATCGATTGAACTTAAATTCAATACCGATCATTCATGCTCGAAGCTTTTCAGTTTTACACAAAGTTTTAGTTCAATCACTTGATAACTGCTCCTGGCATTTTTTTACGCAATAAAAAATGTTATGAAACTTCAACTCTCTTGACGATTGTGATAAAAATCACGAGAAACAAAGGGTAACGCGTGTTTTACTTTGGCGCAAAATTACGCAAAATTACTTTGGGACAATGTCCATTGCGTTAAAAAAAAAATGCAACAAGTATGAGAAAATAAAAAATATTATTATTAATGAAATATGTAATAGCGGATTTTAAGTACCTTGAAAGTGCCAGGAACTATCACTTCAAGATTGAGAAAAGTCTGTCTCAACAACCTATATCGCATGTCTTTACTCCAGAGGGTCTTTCTATGGCTGAGCTCTCAGTCCGACGTCAGCAAATTTTCGTTTATGTTCGTACGTGCGAGGCACCTTACCGGCTTGCGGTTTGCAAGCTCATCTTCTTTTATTATGAGAGAGCAACAGTGTAAAAGCTCCTCGTACGCGTCCGCTATTTTTTTTTTTACGACATTGCGAGGTCAGATGGATTACGTTGATCGTAAAAGACAAGAGAGGAGGCTAAAAGTTACTTTTCCTTGCCGAATTACGATAGTATAATGCATAAATTTATCGTCTGCGTAGATAAATGGTTTTAATAGTCTTGTAGGGACCTTTGAGAATGGAGTCGTCTGTGTACAACTTGTTCTACAATAAGTCCACGAGGCACATTTACATCTCTACCGGATAATATACAAAATAACAGCTCTCACGTCTCTACCTGAAAACATCTCTACCGTATCACAACTCTCTCGGATAACAACGCTCCCGGAATACAACTCTCCGGGCGATATAAATTCACCTGGATCAAACAGAGTATCCCGTCGGTATTATCGATTTAAAAATAATTTCAATGCGCGACATAGGAATTTTTTTTATGCGCGATTCCATTTTTCAGATTTGTTTAAATACTGTGTACATCAGCTTTTCAAATTTTTCGAATGTTAAATAAAACATTTCCCTATGTCGCGCTTTGAAATAATGTTTATATCGATAATCCCGACATATCTCTCGGAGAGTCGAACTCCGGGAGAGTCGCCATCTGAGAGAGTCGTAACATGGAAGAGTCATGATACGATATAGATGTTTTGAGGTAGAGATGGGAGAGCTGTTATTTCGCGTACAGTTGTTATCCGATAGAGTTATCATATGGCAGAGATTGAGCGGAAGACTCGTTTTCTATAAGAGTTTTGATGCGGTAGAGCTGTATCCGGTAGAAATTTTAACGCGTAGTATAGCGTTGACACTCGTATCGTTATATTATCATATTTATATTCCAAAGATTGAAGGATTTCTTTACCGTAACGAGGTTTTGTTCAGCCGCGTTGGATCAGCTCCGCTAGATTGTAGAAAAAGTTCGGTTGAATTATTCGCCGTCTTAAAAAACGATTTCAGGGGCGTTTTTGGTTTTTTAATGTGTTCTGAAAGTTGCATAGTTTTACGTGGAATGTATAGTGCGAAAAGCTGTTGACAAATAAACAGACCGGAAAGGATGTCTTGAGAGAGATTATATAAAAATTTGATGATAAATCGCTGTATAGTTTTTGAGGTTAGCCGAACGAATGAAAAACTTTCGGCATTACTCTCTGACTCATTTGCTTGATACATTTTTCTCTCGCATTAACAAATACGAGGGTCGATTAATAAATAGTCGGCTTTGCGTCATCTGTTGGTCGAGGAAAGAAATCAATAGCGACGTTTAGTAGTGCCATCCTTAACATGACTGTTGTCAAAGTTTCAGTTCGCTGCGATGTTTAGTTTGCGTTTGACAGCGTCGAAAGACAAACAACTTTTGTGTTTTTACAAAAATGGAAAAAATTGAGTATCGTGCAGTGATTCGATTTTTGTTTTTAAAAAAGAAAACGAACAATGAAATCAAAGCGGAGCTAGACGAAGTTTATATGGACCTTGCACCTTCGTTATCAACCATTAAATATTGGACAGCTGAATTTAAAGGCGGTCGTACGAGCATTGTTGACGATGAACGTCCAGGTCGTCCAAATGAGGTCGTCATACCAGAAACAATTGAAAAAGTCCACGATATGGTGTCAAATGATCGGAGACTAAAAGTGCGTGAGATTGCTGAGGCCACAGGCATATCATATGGCTCAGTGATTTCAATCCTGAGTGATCAGTTGGGTATGAAAAAGTTATCCGCAAGATGGGTGCCGCGTTTGCTCACTGTCGACCATAAAAGAGAACGTGTAGCCGATGGCCAAAATTCATGAATTTAAATACGAATTGCTTTCCCATCCACCGTATTCTCCAGATTTGGCCCCCTCCGACTACTTTCTATTTCCAAACATGAAAAAATGGCTCGGCGGAAAGAGATTTGGTTCCAGAGATGACCTCATCGCCGAAACTGAGATCTATTTTGAAGACCTTCCGAAATCGTATTATTCGGAGGGCATCAAAAAATTGGAAAATCGTTGGAATAAGTGTATCGAACTAAAAGGAGATTATGTTGATAAATAAAAAGATTTTTGTCCAAAAAAACCCGATTTTCTTTACCAAGCCGACTATTTATTGATCGACCCTCGTACTTGTTGACTTATTCACTTTCACTTGGTTATAATTATCGTCCAGCAGATTATGATGAGTTCCATTAATGCAAAACCGAAAACGTGGGCTAGTAAGACGTAATTCGAAGATACAATGCACGCGTCTACGATGTAAACGTTTTACTTCGGAGAAACGAGCATTTTAGTTTAATAAGTTTTAGTTTCTAGTTTGCGTAAGTAAATTAGAGGAACGAAGAATGGTATTAGGGGGAGTAGAAAGACAATGCAAATAAATGTATATAGAAGGAAAAGGGAATAACCCTCAAGCTTACTACTGAGCTTCTTTTCAGGAATTGCGGAAGCTTAAGGGGAGTATGTATCGGGAAACCTTATGCAGCTTCTTTAAGTGCCTATCACCGCACTTCGGAAACACTCATTTTCTTTTTCTTAATTCAGTTAAATTGTTGTCAAGACTGCGGGAGGTGTCTGCTCTGGAGATTCTAATGAAGATTATGACGAAGCGAAATCCAATAATATTGAAACATATTATTCTATTCCTTTGTACAAATGGAGTAAAGAATCTTATGGAGTCTCGCATAGCTGAATCTTTCGCCGGTAATACTAAAATTATTAGAAATACCGAAGCTTCCAGGGTATACTTTTGCCACTCTTGGCGGGTTAAATATTTTATCAGCGGAGTAAGATTAGGGTCACGCCGAACCCCCCATAACCAAAACCCTCGGTATATATCGCTGTTGCTACGTATATATAACGGGCACCCCAGCGTCTGGTAGAACCAACGAACGACCAGACTCGGCCGGTGTTCACCCTGGCAACGCAAATTGAGCCTCCGGCGTCGTCATCCTCGTAGGTTGTTGCGGGGGGTTGGATTCGACGGGTAAGAGAAGGGTGAAAATTGGCCAGTACCACCGGGAAAATGAGACGTCATTCCGCAAAGGTATGCGTACCTTAGTTACCTAACTACAGTTATCCAGCATCTTCTACCTACCACTTTTACCTACTATATTGTACACTCCCCTCGCCCCTCGTACCTTCGCTACGGTTAATACCTCTTGCGGCATTATAATTTCTCAGGGAAAATTAAGCAAAACTACGATGAAACTTGGCTATATTTTATAGTTTTATAACTTTATTTCGACGATTGAGTGAAACCTAAACAAGGTCAATTAATCTTTATTTCTATTTATTACTTAGTGTACGAAAAATAGCATTAATTGTTTATTTATTTAGTTTTCATCCTATTAGATCAATTTGTCGGCGGCTCATTATTATTATTATTATTGAAAACGTGAGTATACGTTGTGTGATTACTCGACGGTAATAAGCTGCGTCCAATATCACGGGTACAATTAAAACTTTAACGGAATGAAGGAAGTTTTTTCAAAGATAATTTAAATTCACATCTTCGTTCAATTTACTTGTGCCTGACACAGATTTAATAATTCTGATGGGAGTTCCTTTGTCGGCGTCCTTCCGGTATTAATGAAAATATAGCAACGATGATACAAGTTAATATTTCTTTTATATTATTTTACACTATGTCAAGTTCTCTAAATACTAAAAACGATGTTCACGTTGTTAATTAATTTCTTGGCATGCACAGGGAGCATTAAGTATCGAATATGTTCCCTGTCATGACTGCACGTAGGAATATAATAGGAATTAAGCGAAGCCACACAAATTACAGTGACGAGAAATGACACGCTGCTGCTACTGGGTTATTGTGTCACAATTAGCCAGCGACTCAGTTAGTTTCGGACAAATTTACTTGACCCTTGGACAGTAGGGCCGAGTGTGGCGGTGCAAAAGCAACGAAAAGAGAGTTTCGTTCACTGTTAATTTCATCATCTCGTTATCGTGCATATTCCCACATTTTACATCTCATTATAGCTCCGATAACCGTGAGTTATGAGAAAATACAAAATTAGATACATAACGATATCTCAACATGAAGTGCATTATGGACATTATTTATTATTTGAACCAGCGGGAAGCTCAATATGCAAATATTCATATAAATTTAATTAACAAACTCTTTCTCTGTAATTGAAGCTCTGAAAATGTTTGAAAGATTTCTTGATGGCACGACAGTGCTTTCCTCGTCTCTTTTACTCCGCATTGTCATTTAAGTACATTTTCGTCATACCAAGTTTTAGTTCGATCGAGTTGAAACTCGGCTAATTTGAAGAATAAAGTACGCGGAATTAATTACTATTTTATTGAATATTATTAACGGCTTAGTTTTTTTTTTAACGGCTCAATCAGTTTCTGTCCGATCCGAATAAAAAAGTAACGGATCGAAAGCGATAGTTTTACACGGCCGTTGTTCAAATTAGAAAATAATCGACAGTCTTTAAGATTCGTCGCAGACATAGCAAAAGACTTTCGGCGTTCATCCCTTTCGATAGCTCAGTTTCGCGGCGGACATTACATTTGTTAATAGAATCGATTACTTTTAAAATCGTTAATCCGTAAGTAAACGAGTACTCGAGAGTTCCTTTTACTGAAAAAAAGGTCATACCTCAAAAGAAAGCTGAAAAAGTCTGCGTTGCAGACCTTCGCAGTGTCAACAAGTATGTCTTCCATAAGAAAAAGAATGTGGACATTGCATTGTATCATACTTTGGTAACAAGCTTAACGAGTCTGCTATGCAAGTTTTCGCAGTGTCGACAAGTATAATTTCCTTAAGATGAATCACGAGGACATTGCATTGTATCATACTTTCGTAACAAGCTTAACACGTCTGTTGTGCAAACTTTCGCAGTGTCGACAAGTACGATTTCAAGGAAATCGATACTGATAGGTGCAAGTCAAGAATGACGGTATTACGAACCAACGACATATATTTATAGCTCTATCGATATTTATTAAACAACCATGGATAATCGATAAAATTGGCGTAACTTTGGTTAGCCAATAAACTATTCGTTTCAATGACTATATACTCATAGTTGTATACATATCACGAATTGTGCGCAATGCAATTCTTGTATATGGCTCGTTATAGGAGCATTCGCTATAGTATGAAACCTTGCGATGAAAAAAATATTAAAAATTCGCGACTTTTCAACTATTTCTCGAAATTTCAAAAAATAATTTCAATACTTGCTTAATTATTCTTTGAAAAATCATATGCATTCGAAATAAATCAACGCAATTATTTCAAACGATTGAAAATGATGTTTTCCGTGTAACGAATTTATTCGTATTCGACTTATTCGCGTTAAGAGGTTCTGAGCGCGCACCAGATTGATCGCGTGTTCGTACTCTTTCGTCGATCTCCGTGATGATACGATATCGTGAATCACATAACTTTGCGCGTGCCTTGATTAATCAAGACTCATAATCGGACCATCGAGCTAGACGCAGGGCTCTGGGAGTACCGAGACAATCCGTTGTACAACGAAAGTGTTCTTGGCGTTATAAATATATTTTTCATATTACCTGCATTGAAACAGCGGGTTTCAGTGCTTGTTTAACCACTCGAAACGAGTCAATTGCAGACCAATGCGATTCAGCGGGCGGAAAGAAGATATTTTCTGCCCGCTACATTAGTTTCTAACTTCATTTCAACCCTGTCGGAATCGCAATTGTTTATTAAGAGCCTCTGAATAATTAAGTCATTCCAACCATCGACCAGTCAGATTGGTCGATTAGCCGTTTTCGTTGGGTTCGACTGGCTACAGACATTCAAACTCCCAGTCTCGATATCCAGTAATATCAAAAATATATTGCGTGGCGCGGGATGAAACACACGATTTCAGACTTGGCGCGATGTCAGCCCACGCCGTCGGCTTTCACCCCTAGCCACACAATAGACTATTTATATTTATTGTTCGCATATCCCGTGGACGAACAATCACATGTTCCCGTCATTATATTGAGTATTAATATTTTTATCGGTACGCTGTATTCATTCTCAATATTACGAAGATTCGTCGTGCGAGGATATGATAATTACAGATAAGTAATTTATATTTTCTCCGATACATTGAGAGATGATTTTAACGAAGACAGCATTTTAATGTGCGTGTATGTCCTCTTTTATATCACGAATGTTATGTTTCATTTTTATAAATTTGCACTTGGAACGATGCCTTCATGTAAGTAGACAATTCGAAGTAGACAGTTAGTTACAGAAACCATTTTCGATTGGTCAGCGAAAAATAGTACCAAAGTTATTATTATATTGTAGTAATTATGTTTATAGAAATAAAATGATATCTCAATTTATATTGTACATAAAATTATGTGAAAAAAATAGTTAAAAAATTTGAAACAATTTAAAAAACAATTTATCGATATTTTTTTGAAATTTTTCATTATTCAAAATCCAATATTCTAAGTAAATAATATATGGTATATGAGAAAAAAGATGTTCTCGTATCGCGAAATGGTGGAATTGCGAATGAATAAAACTTCTGGTTTGGAATGTAAATACGTAAATTTGTCAATTTGCCCGAGTTGATTTCGATTATCATTCTTTTCAACATTCACACTTCATTTATTTTGTATAGCAATGAAAATTGAGAACCGTTTCATCTCGGCTATACGTATAGTTGCGGCTAATACCGTGTACTGTTGCAATACCATCGAGACGACGACAACGTGCCACAAAGTTTCTGATTACGAAGGCAATTAACGCGGTGAGCGTATAGACAAGTTGATTGTAAAATAATTCATGGTCCAGCCACGGGAATGAAGTGAATATATATGTTCATGGTTTTACCAACAGGGTTGCCTGATATTGTCGCTGCAATAGCCGGGATTCTCTATGGATGGTTAGCCCTTCAAGGCCGTATTGTAGGGGCGCCTTATCGGGGCTCTGACACAAAATCTATTGGAATCGTTTGTTGTTGCAAGAAAAGTCCCTAAATGCATTTTTTTCGTAATAAATGGCGCTTTGACACAGTGACTAGCGCGGTTGACTCTCAATCGGAATATCGGAAGATCAACGGTTCGAATCCCGATCTCGTGTAGTCAGAGTCGACGATAATAATATAATTGTGACGAATCTACTGATATATTGATTGTAACCTGGTGGAATATTCAATATATGAGGAGAATTCGAATAAAGTGAGGTAAACCAGCCTGCGGTCACTCTGTTGGTCAGAGCAATCGAAAGGTCCTGGGTTCGAATTCCTGCCCAGCCACTTCGCATTATTTTCGGATTGTTCCTTATACGCATATTCCGCTTTTTCCGTGTTACTACGATATATGTATAAATCATACGCGTATACCTGTACCCGTATATGTTAATCGAGTCGACATTTAAGCCTTCTTTGTCGCTGAAATTTGTAATTTCCGTTAACTCTCAATGCGATCCCAAATAGAAATCTTTGGTCTTACGTTATCCAATCAAAAATAGTTGAGATTACTTTTTCTATTTCGTTTCTGTTACTAATTCGCGGTAGAGCATGTACTGGGAATTATTGTCACAACTACTTTCTTTCCGTGTACTCCTGATATTTGTTTTAAAAAAATTATAATAAACCGTAAGAAAATTTATGTTCTTCAAATGCGATTTATTTATTTCTTCCATAAATCGCACGTTGGTATCCCACGAAATATCGTACCTTCTGAAATGCAAGGATAAATTTAATGTGAATTCGAGAAAGTATTTAATGAGGAACCGCCTTCGGTACTCTTGGTTCAAGCATCGATGCCATTATCAAAACGTTTACCGAACGATAGGAAGTCACATCTTGGTTGTCACTAATGGGTGTCATAGCCATCCCGTTATTTGCAAATGGTTTTGCCTCATTCCTACGCCAGTGAATGAGATTAACGACCCGTTGGCGTAACATCCCTTAGTCTCGATAACCAACGAGAACGTTTTCCAACTTTCAATGGTATTTAACGACTTGAGCACTGCGAGGAAAATCCGTAAGAAGAAATACAACGTCTCGACGATGCTTGAGAATGAATGAGAGAGGAGAAGAAGGATCGAAGGGTGGCCTTTTGCGAGGGATTCCGATAGAAAGGTACCAGAGATCCGTTCTCGATTTGGTGTAATCATCACGGTGTACCCTTCGAAGTAAACTCGTTAACTGTTTAACCAGGCAAGAGATAAAATCAAAGGAGTAAGGGAAGGTATTGAGGTTCATATGAGAAAGAAAGGAGACGACATCATAATACCGAGAAGTTTTTAAAATCTTCTTCGATAATTTAGATAATTTAAATGAGTGAAAGAGAAACGTGAACTTTTTAATGTTCGCAATTCCGGAATCCGACGCTTCGAATTGTAAAGTGTTAGAATTTTCGCTGATTCGATATTTCACCCCTCGCGCACTTTCGATCATCCTCACGTTTGTGTTTGATATAAATTTAGTTCGACGTTTTTTTGTTCACAATTTGTATTTACTACTTTAGGGACTATCGTCAAATTGACCTTTTTAACATTTGAACATGGGTTAATTTTGAAATTCGTGATTTCGGCCATTCCGAATTTTAAACGTTTGATATCTTGACACCCACCCGAAAAAATTAATTAAAAAATTTAAGAGAAGGACGAGTTTGTTACTTTCTGATTATACACAAAGGTTTACATTTTTTTGTTATTATTTCATATACACGTTCTGCAAATTTGCGCGAAGGAAAGCAGTTTAATAAACTGAAAGAAAAAGACGTGGCATTTTCTGGTCTGATTATAAAGTTCAAGAGTGTACTAATAGCCTGAATTTTATTCAGACAAATAGTTTCCTCACTGACGAATGACATTAGAGAGTCTGCACAGAGAAATTCGAAAAAAAAAACAAACGTTAAATTCAATTCCACAAGAGAAATAATAAGAACAAAACGATTGAAAGGAGAATACGGTGGGTCCTATTGTGTCGGTAGATCGTTCCTGGGTCAACTCACGTCGAACAATGTTCCCTCTTCGATTACCAATCGGTCAACTTAATTGGACCGTGCGGGAAATTGAGATAGAAACTTCGTCTCCCTCGATCCCTCACCGGTCACATTCTTTCTCATCTGGGAAACCTTAAAGCCCAGTCGAGAAAACTTTTTTCCTACAAACTTCGATTCCGCGGGGAAAATTGGAAGCTTTTATCAATTTTTCTCTAATAATACTTTTACTTGTACAGATTGAATGTTATTCGAATAAACGTTTTTATTGTTGTTACATTCCAGCGTATAAATGCAAAGTAATTGTGGTAGTTGTTGAAAATATTACTTGACAATTATTGGTTGTTAGTCCACGCGACCAGTCGAACGGGCTTCCGTCATTTACGATGCTTCCGTTTATCTTTCAAACTCGCACTACTACAAGTATTTCTTCTCATCTTTCCCTGTGATGCGTCCACAGCCGACTTACGTCCCACTACTATATCGCATTCGCACGAGATCAAAGAGAAACTGCGGTAAATCTCTGTTGATACTGTTGATCGTTTCGACCGAGTCCATATAACCTAACGGGGAATCTCGCCAGACTTTCGAAAAATTATTTCACGCTCAACGATTCAAAGCGCCGGACATCGGACGGTTGGACGGTCACCCATCTGAGTGCCGTCAGCATAAAATGTTGCTTCGCTCAGGGTTGTTAACCATTCATTAATGTCGCTTTGAAATAAACTATTTTACTTATTAAGTAACAAAATCGACTGCTTTTGACAATATTGAAACAAACAATTACAATTTATACTAACTTTTTTCAATGATATTTCTTCGGTAAGATAAATAAATTGCTGTTACTTTTATAAACATTTGCATTAAAAAAAAATAATAGTTTAGGTTAACGACTATTGGCTGTGCCAATCAAGATATTCATCGGATAAGCGGACATCTCGATTCCTGTAACCGATCATCGATAAACGCGATATTTTTTCTCCATACTTTGGAGAGTCAAACAAAGTTTCTTCTATGAAGAATTCAAATAGCTGTACGTCTGTCGTGATTGAACAATTGATTTTAATAACCATTAAAGAATTTACGGAAATCATGTCCACGCGAGATAAATGTTAAATCGAGGAATAATACATTACCGAGGAACCAGCGGCTATAATTGTGGAAGAGATCGCAAAGTGTGTATATTTGCTTAAGGATTATACGGAGAGTGTTTGCGATGCGGAATCAGGACGATGTAAACCAGGGACCATCACTGAACTTACTATTGTACTGAGCTCCTTAACAGCACTATAATGGGATGGAAAGTCGCGTAGCGCTGTTGTATCACGGGAGAGGCTCGGGATCATTATGAGAGTACGTATTATGCTCAGACTACTTTGGCAAATGTTTCGTTATCCCTCGAGTCTCTCGCTAATCTCAAAACACACGATTAACTTGCATCTCAATGAGGTTTAAACACAATCCTATGTTCGCCTTCGACATTTGATTTAGTTCTTTGATAATTTAATATGTTAGGTACATAACTTATCAAGACCTCAACAATGTTCAACTCTTGCTTGAAATTGAAAGCCCAAAAAGTTATACATTCACGGGCCATTATAGTTTTATGGCCGATAATATTAAATGTATGAACAATAGTTAATTTCCTGTAGAATAGTTTATTTATTTGCTTATGATTCATCTTCGCCATCTTCTTTATATTGCCGAGTTTATATAAAAAAAAAAAAAAAAAAAAAACGTCCACGAGAAGATATTTCTGGGATTTATTCAGGTGAGATCGATCCTTCTGCTCTTCTGCCTTTATCATCAATTCGCATGTTCGATTATGCATCTATACTATAATTCTTAATGTGTGGATTCCGTCCCTTAAACTCCTCCTAGACGGAGCGTGTTAGGAAGGTGATCTTGGAAATTTTGGAAAGGTCTCCTGATTTCTAGGTCAACGCAACTACTTTCAGCTCTTCAAGTTGAGTCCTTAAGGAGTTACGGACATTTGAATTTTCTAAGAGTATTATTGAATTTTGACGTTTAATTTTTATTTTAAAAAAAGCAAAGTTATTCTTCGTAGTAGGTATAGCTTGCGCTTTTTTAAAAAAGACAAGGTTACTATGATACAGTGAACGGAAATGTCTGTTTTTGTTTGACATGAATTTTTAAATGCAATTCACACTTTAGTGAAGCAGTAAACAGTCAATGTAATGTCACGGGCGGAGACACCTAAAAACTTATATGTGCTGGCAGATGAAAATAAGTCAACAAAAAATATTGTTTATACACAGGTGTTGAAGGATTGACTTTGGTAAACTATACTTCAATGATAATGTTTAAACGTTCAATAAATACAAATTCTATTTGAAAATCATAGCATTTGGTTTTATTTAAGGTAACGATACTAAAAATAAACCTGGGCGAAGCCGGGTACGATACTAGTTTCTCTATAAATCCTGTGCTCATGTTTGAAAATGCACCAATGGAATCGACGTGATACTCACATCAAAAACCGGATACTCCGCCCGTATCTTCGCATTCCTCTGTTTATCTCACTTTCGTCAATCCAGTAAAGGAGCGGAAAAATAATGTTTACCAAGGAAATACGACATTCAATGTTAATACTTGATGTCACGAGTAAATAACATCGTTCGTAGGCATCAGGGTAAAGCCCAAAATCAGTATATATATAATATGTATGAGGTATATTCTGCACCAAAGGGATATTGTTTATCCATTTTAGATTAACGCGAGGCGAAGCATGTACCACGTGACATACGAATGCGTGAGAGATAGCTGCTAATTTTTCCTACAACGCAATTCAGAGACTATTGGCATTTCAGGAAAAAACAAAGTATCACGTAGAATTGAACTCCATGTGTGACGACACATTGCTTTTTTCTCAAATGTCTACGGTATCTAAATGGTTACCGAACTTTTACTTCCCATTAATGCCAAACGTGTGTTCATAAGATTGATAAAATTATTATCACACGTTCATTTACATAATTTTATTTACCGGATGACCATCGAATCCAATTGATGTCATACAAAGTTGTAAATTTCGTTGATGGAACATTGTATTCATTTTATATTTTAGTTTCCAGGATGAAAACTCGTAGTATTTTCTGCGCTTGGAACATGCGATATTTTTATCTTCTTTCAACTCGAGTCTTTCGAGGATTCTGGAATTTCATTCCAGCAATAAAATGTAATTTTTTTAAAGCGGAGATGACAGAGTATCTTGGCTAGAGGCGCGTGGTTCGCTAAGTAGCTCGGTTCGTTATCCGGATTATCTCAATTTTTATTCTCATTTTCATACGTAGACCAGCGCCACGGGGGGTTGTCTTAACTGGGTCACGGTGGTGGCAATGGTGCGACATTGGTGTTCGCCGTGCGCGAGTACGATTAAACGACGTGTATACTACTCGCACGCCGTCATACCCCTCGTCTAGCGAGTAAGAAATCCTGAAAAAAGATAGATAAAGTTTACACGACGGTGCGAGACGCATAATGGACTCGCTGGCTCTTCCGGTTTCTCTGTACGAACAGCCCCTTTTACACATTCATCGAGTCTTTTTCAAACTCTCAACTTAAATCTTTTATTATTTTGTAAACGACCAATGTTATTTTCTTTAATTTTATGTATTACTATGCATTATGCTTTTAATATAGTTTATTCACAAGTAATAATATTTTTATTTTATCTATCAAGTTTTACTTTATCAAACTTTACTTAGCTTTATTTTACACATCCGAAAGTTATAATTAAGAGAACGCGCCTGTAGCGTGGTGCGAAAAGTATAGACTTTTGTGATCAATCGATAAATGTTAAGTTTTATGATGGAAAAAAATGATAAACAAGTAGGGTAGGTAAAAATACTTTTGTATTGTAGGGAAGCTCAATTTCGGATAATTATTTTTATTTTTCTTGTTTAAGAATTTGAGGTTGTCAGAGTAGATCACAGGTCTGTAACTTTGTAAAAGAAAGATCGTAACACATTTCGCTTTTCCCGAGTTCGGTAAGGGTCAATGGGACAGGATTATTACCGATGGTGCTGGGAATTCTCAGGGGCCGTAGTTCCTGGGCGACGTAACGCGCGGTATAGTGCCGCGTAATTTTCCATAGCCTCGGAGAAAATTATGCGCCTGGGGGATAAAACATGTTGAACGTGGCGGTAAGTGAGGTTTCTAACCCCGAGCTTCTACATTATTAACATGATATTTCGGTGCATCTCCATCTAAATTCTCTTCGTTTTATCGATCATGCTTTCCAGACCGAGATGACTGGATTTTGGTTTACTTTTAAACATTTTTAATCACCAACATTACTCTTTAATCCAATGTTAATAAGATAAATAAATCTTTGGAGTAATACAAAGAACGTAATTTCAGCTTATACGAGACTGAGACTTATTCCTAGCACGAAATAATCGTGTCAAACGTATCGTTGAGCCAACAAGTTTGTTCAAGCTTTGTGCTATAGGATGGAAAACGTGACTGGAGATGATTCGTCCGGAACACACCCCCTGCAGACACTGCTTTATATTTTATGTAACACCTTTAGCTATACGGAGAAAACGAGGGTCGAAGATTGTAATTACAGCTCACAGAAATTTGTATGCTCGGTGCTAGTAGCGCGTAGTATTTTACCTCGGTTCCGATTTCTTCTAGCTATTGTTCTAATCGACATACAAAAAGGGGTTCTAGTAAAAATTGTGTATCTCGTATCACAATCAAAAGAGTTCCTCTCACTCCTACTTGGTATCTTATTACAATTTTTGACGTAATACGATATATTGAAAAATCACGAGTCCTATTTTGTCGTGAGAAGTCTTTCAGTGCTGTTCCGATTAACAATCTCATAATTAGCAGCATAATCTTGTATAGATTGTACATTGAGTGAGATATTCAGAATAATCGAACAACAACAACTTGGATTGCAGCCAACCAATGAATTGGTTGCGTCAACTAATAAGTTATTTCAACTTACATAATTAATTTCGTTCGCTCAACAAAGGTAATCACTAAGAGATAACCTGGACGGAGAAAACAAGACTCGAACGAGATTTCGTGGCAAAAGAGGGAGTGAGCCCCCTTCGATACGACGCTGTCATTTGTTAATCCGCTAGCCCTGTTTTCTATGTATACAGTGTGCTTTGTTATAGACGTTGACTCATGCGAGACGCGGGATTCGCAAACAAGACAGAATCCTGCAAACCAGATGTTTCTTCAGTTTCAGCGAGGTAGCAACGGAATAACTTGATATGCATAGTGCTCGGAAGCATAACAAAGGGTGCATATCTTTGAGGAATCGATATATCCCGTGCAGAAATTTAGTTAGGACTCTTCTATAGTTTGCCCCAATTACATTATAGACTCGCTAAGGAAGTCTAATAAGCATATCCCTATTATGCTGGTTACGCTTGAAAGTACGATGCATATACATTGTATATAATTCCTTGTAAGAGCTTTTAAAGGCTTTCCCATTGAGCCTCGGCTAATTGTAAGCCAACCAACAAATGTTATTAAAAAAATGTTATTAGCGCTTTTTCGATTGGTCTATCTTGCACTTTTTATTCGTTATTTGAACTTTTTAAACGGGATTAGAACATATTAATCACCGAAAACGTTGGGATTCAAACTTGGGACTCTGTGAATTGGTGTTGCGCTCCGTCTTAGCCCACTTGGCTATTCACATTTTACGAAATATTTTTTTAAGTTTAAAAAACGTCATTCCACGTGGAAATAAAGCATACTCGATATATGTGCAGGATACATAATTATATGTTACGATCCTGACTGGATATTCCGCGGATTCTCATAATGTTTATGTATGTATACGGTACATACATCGTATACAGAAAGAAAGAAAGAAGTATTTTTGTATATTTAACTCTGCTTATTCAAGAGATAAATGTTAATGAGCAGTAGAGACAGAGACGGACGAATGTCGAGATATGTGGAATGAGCTAGTAGCTTGACACTGAGAATAACCAAGGTGGTTGAGTATTTTCCGGCGTCTGGATGTCGAACACGCGTGACACGTTTCGCTGAGCTACGAACATTCGAGCATACGGTCCGTGCCTCGACACACCAATGACGAACGATGTCCTACTCCGTTATACACGGTCACGTCTCCGCCCACAAAATTGTGACTGACCACCAAAAAAAAAATGTACAGAAGCAAAATAAAGTCTGATAGATACGATCTAGTATCCAGGTCTCTAAGTATCCAAAGAAATGGGGATATGTGTCTGCAGAAAAGTGCAACAAGACGGAACGATCGATCAAATTTTATTCGAGTTAAACCAAACTCAAGCTGCATTAGGATTTTAGTGCTAGTAGACCATCAAATTAGAATTCATTTCAAGATCATCGTAAATTGTTATTATGTTATTAATTATATATTTTTGTTCGACATATCAAATGCACGTGGTTCCGAGTGTACCAAAGCTCGTGAATTTTCATGGTCATCCATTTCTCGTTTTATTCCCCGGTTCGCGTAATACGCTTTCCAGGGAACTTTAGGGTACGTTCGCTCGTTTGATTGGTACGTACACAGGCATTTGTGTTGGTACGGTGGTCCTGGCCACTCCCAACCCTTCAGAAATTTATTGTCGTTTCTATTCACGGTTCTACCACTTTTCCATCTTCGGTCTCCACCGCACTCCCATCGGCCGGCTTCCTCCACCATCAACGACACGACGCTGATTTATAGTCGTTGGGTGAAATGGGACGTGATACCTCGCGAAGCTGCTCTTTTTTTTTCTTTTTTTATATTTCAACCCCTACCACCTTGACGATGGAGGATTGAATATTTTAAGGTTGGACTTTTCACTGAAATATTTATTATAAAAGTAGCGATTAAAGATAAAGGGAAAGTACTTACATTGAAAAAAAAAAGATCCATGCCAAGGAACTACGACAATCTAATCATGTAAGATGAAATATAAATGTAAGTATTCAGATTTAAAAAAAAAAACATTGAACGATAGAGAACGTTGCACGTTCTCATTACTTTGGTCCGTCGACCACAAACCTTCTTTTGTAGAGAACTCCGTAAATTAATTTCGTCTTCCTCATAAAGAAAGCTTTGTGAACTAAGGGCCAAAAGATTGAGAACGCAACGTGAATCTTGCAATGTACTTTGCAACTATTTTCGTACTTTTCGTTACTCACGTTGCGTCTTGTACGACCATTCGCAAGATGTTAATGTTTGGCAAGTACACCTGGGGATCTGTGCCAAGTGCCGCTTAGGTTCCTATGTTACCGATGCTCTCAATTGCGACTAAGTAACAAAGAAATCGAATTTCTCTATATTTTTTTACTTTCATTGCTTCATCAATTTATTAAGAACTATCGAAACAGCTAAACTGGACGATTTTTCTTTCCAAAGAATTTTTTTTACCTTCGAAGGAGCAGTTGTATTTTCTACAATTTTCAGTTCAATATTTAAAAAAATTTGAGGGTATCGAGTTAAACAATTTCAAAGTACCTTTAATTCGGATCGTTAATACATATTTCAATGACAATTGTTATAGATAAAGATCTCTTACAGTCTTAATTGCGTGTCAAGTTTCGGTTCAAGGGACAATCTCAATAGACGGATTATTTATTTTTGCAAACAGTCAGCAATATCGAAATAAAAAATGTAATCTCGTGTAAATCCCTGTACCGATTTTGATAAAACTTTTGTTACCATTGACAAAAACGAAACATTCTCCATGAGAAAGCAAAAAGGAACATAATTTTGGGCTCTACAAAATTCAATTTCCAATACATTAAAAATAATTTTGATGGTACGACTCGGAATATCGTGAAAGTTTAGGATCTGGTCACGTTTAGCATCGACGTGACAAGTCTAGTGACTGCTTAGGTTTCGATGAAACGGTGGTAGAGGGAGGGCCACGTAGTAGCTAGTGGTTATATTGGGGCAGCTATGGCTCCACGATGCCGATCAATGCGAAGAGACACGCTACTGGTGCCCATACACAACCGCTCTGCTCAAATTCGTAGTCGTACCTAGGTACGCGAATGGATATAATGCTTCGGGTCATACCAGCGGAGAAAGAGCGTGAGGGAGGTGTGGGAAATGTCAAATGAATCGTCGACGACTACGACCAACAGGTGAAGAATAATTCGAGGCTATAGATATATCACTGACTACACTGTGAATTATCGGTATGACGTGAATTGTAAAAATTTACTCATGCGAAATAGCGATGTGGAGGGAAAAATTGAGGAAGCGAACAGACGAAAAATAGATGAAAAAAAATGTAATAAGGATGGGAACGAACGAAGGATGAGGAGGGGGAGGGGGAAATCTGTTATTCCACATAGCACTGACGTAAATGAAAACTGCGCACCTACACTATCTCGCACGTGTGGTGCGTATTACCCTAGGTACATACGTACTTCGTTATAACGAGTTCGCTAATCCGTAGCTATGTGGCCCGTTCTTCACAGCTTTCATCAGATTGATGAATGCACACAAAACGAACAGAGAGAAAGTGATAAGAGTTATTAGTAGAGTTGTACATGCCTTCTACTATGCCTGTACAAGAATTTTAGAAAAGAAAATATTCCAGCAGGTACACAGGGATTTATTGTGATGTAATACGAAAAACAGTAATTACCTCAGTAAAGTGCAAATGAAATTGAGATTAATGACATTAAATTCAATGAATTTGCTTGGCAAAAAAACAGCTTTGGTCTCACCGAAAAAAACAATTCCATAAAATCTTAACATGATTATCGATATAAAAATAATAAAAACGCTGAATGAACTATAGAAGTAAATTTTTTACAAATTGACAACTTTGTAGACGGAGTTGGTAATGACTTATAGAGGTTGCACCTTTACTTTGCTACCTCTCTCTTTCTCTATCTCAGACGCACGCACAAACGCGCGCGCGCGTGCGCACATATATATGTACATTGTACATATATCCTAAGCTCCGCTTCTTGTGTTCAAACTGTAAAGTCTGCTGTAACGAGGTATCCAATGACTCGAGAGTCGGCGTTATCGAGGTCTTGGTAATGGCAATATTATCCCTGTGTGCTGTACTCAGGGGTAAGTGCATCGCGCTCAGGTGTACCGTTCTCGCCCTGGATCGATCGTAACGATTGAGAAGAAAAAAAGCCACTTCATAGGAAATGTGAAACATAAGTCTGATGGTGTTACGGCGATATATTCACAGAAATGTCTGATTAATGAGTCAATATGGGAGGAATTGTGGATCGATCGATCATTCTAATCTAGGTTGCTATGTATACACCATAATAATAGCCGATTAGTTTCTATAATAGTTTCTAATGAGCTAATAATACGTAACTCGTGTCTTAAGGCGTATTCATGTATATTTATTATTATTATTATAACCAGGGTTGTAATGAGCCGATAATGCGTAACTCATGTCTCAAGACGTATACGCATATACATTACAAGATCCGCTCTAATGAGCCGATAACGCGTAACTCGTGTCTCAAGGCATATCCGGATGTACCGGGTGTTCGATTTAAGCGAAGACATCAAAATATCTCGAAAAATAAGCATCATACGATAAAATGTCCAAAATATAAAGTTAATATTTTTGAGGGGACAATTCACTCGTGCTAAAATTAGATCGCCCCCGCTCTCCCCTTTGAGGGGAACGGGGAATAACTTTGAAGTCTTAAATGGGAAACCCCATTTTTTATTACAGATTCGGATTCTACGCTACAGAATACGTAGATTTTGTCTGAAACTTTTTTTTTTTGATTCGCGATTGATGGCGCTGTAGTCGCAAAAAATATGGGTTTGTCTCGCAATTCTCAAGAAATACACATCGGATTAAAAAATAAAAAAGTACGCGTTGAATGTTCTTTAAAAAACCAAGTTTTATTTTAAACAAGCACCCCGATGGTGAGTGGCGAGGGGACTCACTTCGAACCAGCACTCCAGAGGGAACAAAATACTGCTACAGCCACGTCGGGTTACGCCGTATGTAGCTTCTTGAAAAAATTCAACATGCCTGATTTTATTTTTCGATTGCAAGTGCATTTCGTGCGATATCCGCAAAATTTGATTTTTGCGATTACAGCGCCATCTATCACAGACTAAACCTACCCATTTTTAATCGTAGTATCCGAATCTGCGATAAAAAATGGGGTTTCCCATTCAAGATTCAAAAGTTACCTCTCTCAAAAATATTAACTTTTCATCTTGAAGATTTTTTCGTAAGATGCTTATTTTTCGAGATATTTCGATGTCTTCGCTTAAACAGACCACCCGGTATATCATTATTATAATCACGGTTGTAATGAGCCGACATAGCGTGACTCGTATCACATGGCATTTATGCATATACATATGCTCTATATTGGGTGTATACGAATGAGTGTACATAACGAGACGAGTCTCATGTTGATTTTCCTGATTATCTGTAAACCCAGCAGCATGAGCCTAGTTACAAGTTTGGGATTTGCAAGTAATCAGTAATATCAAATGCAAAAGATTGTACGCCAATTAAAGTGTCTCTTCGTTTTTCACGACTCGAAATCGCGTAACATCGACTAAAAAAATTGTACCGAGATTTCAAGTCAGTTTGTAGAAGTTGAAAAATGCATTGAAGCACTGAAATGCGTCTGATTGATCCATAGGTCATGCATAGTTAATCGGTTCGTCTTGTCGTTAGGTTGGCACTGATAAAATTGAGGCGTCGAACGTTGGTCTTGCGAGTGTTTCCTATCGCTAAATAGTCAATGTTAATATATGGAAGACGTTTGCACTGTGCAATTCTAATACTGACAATGGCGAATATTCCACGAGACGAAGAACGGCCAACGTTGCTCGACGACCTCTCTACTACTGCGATATCCTATTTATCAGTTATATCAAAATTGTCGGTCTATTCGTTTCGTCAAGTAATTGCATCGTGCGGTACAAAATGACTTGTACCTTCGTTTGTCTTTCACTTGAATATTTTTCACTCCTCCACTCTCTTTTCACACATTTTTTATTGATTCATTTAGTTCGTTGGCTTCGTATTTCCAGCAGGGTTCCTCTTGGTCGATTGGTTTTCTCGGAACAAGTTTTCTACTATAAATTGGCTTTACAACTTCTCAATCACTTCACGTAGCTCTTTTGGATCATTATTTGAAATTATTTTCTTCTACCTCGTTTTCAATCATCACATCACTTTTGACTTCATTTTACATTAAAAAATGTACAACTTGATCATTATACAACAACAAAAAGAAGAATATAATAACAAATATTCTGATCTGAATGAAAGAGGATTTATTACTCTATATCCATAAACGAAAGTTGCAGATATCAGAAATCATATGGCTGAATATTATGACTCGGCGAACGCATTCGTATTTTTTGATGCACGAAAAAATGGGGGCTGACATACGGGCGTCCCCGGGTAAGCAGAAATTTAAGGGCCCTCGATGCACGGCGGATAAGCAAGTAGAGAAGGTGAACCTACGTGGATAGAAATGAAAATGTGAGACTGTATGGGAAAAGGCATTATGAAACATGTACGAGTCATGTGGTACGAGTTCGACCTCCCGGTACAGCGGCAATCAGAAATATGTACGCTTCCGTGGACCTTGGTACATTATGATAGGTGATAGATACAGGATATCTACGTTATTTTGTACTCTATGCATTCTTCCAATTCTGGACTTTCCAATATATTTTCTTATCAAAGGATCCGAGGTTGCCTACATCAGAATCGAACTCGATGGATTGCATGACCACTAACCTCAATAGACTCGGCCTGTGAATTGATTCTGAATTTAAAAAAGAAAGTGCGAATGACGTAATCGCAACCCGGAATTATCTCATCAAATTTTAATTGGTTTCAAGTTGTTGTCTTGTAATTACTGGAGCGACGTTACGAACGATATAAACAGAAACGATATGTCTATAAGAATTTTTTAACGTTACGGCTACCGAACGTCACGATGCTACCCAAGTACTACAAAATATGCTCACGAGATGGCGTTGCGTGGTATTAACTTTAGCGATTGGCTGTCTCTCATCATGGTCGTGTAATTGTCGCCGCGGGCCCCCTGCTGTATGGATACGTCGATAGTTTGACAGGTCGGGCTTACTTCTCAGTACTTTTCATATCAAAGTTATCAAAAGTTATAGTGTCAAGTTCGTCAAGGTCGTAGCAAGGTAAAATAATATCGAATACGGTCCAGAACTATTTTTATAAAATGCGATATAGACAAAGTGAATATGTATTTATAACTACAAAGTATCTCAACGTTGAATCTGTTCCGTCTACACAATTTTTTTAATTTAAACATTTTGTATTGATCATAATCAGTATATTCCTCATCGAAGATCGCGTAAGATAACTCACTCTGTGATGATTTTTTTGTACTACACGTAGTAGTACACCTGCGATGAAATTAATATTTCATTCGATGTACTTTTTTGTATAAATTTTCTTCATATTGTAGGTCAAGTATAAAAAAAAATAAGTTTTTCAGTTTGTATTTTCACACAAAAAATTCATTTTTTGTAACAGATGCACTGAAAGTCCCCCTTTCCGTGCCTGTGAAGTGGGGGGCAAGTGACGCTTTTGAGTAAGACGTGCGAAAAAAATACTGCACATGCGTAAATCACACTATTTACTTTTTCACACACTTTTTTAACAATCGAGTTACTTTTCGCACGCATTCACCACACTACAGGCACGAGAAGGGAGAGCCTTTGTGGATTTCTCACACAAAGTAGTATGTGACGCACGTACCAAAAGGTGGAAACTCGACGCCGAGTGTGAAGTTGGCCGCACGAGTCGGCAACGAGACCTACAGCGGCACGAACCAAAAGCGAGAGATATCTGTGGTAAGAGCTAAAGGGCGAAACTCCACTTTTTCGCACTTGTATCACAAGGTACTATTATACGAGTACATAGAAGACAGCCAACAAACGTGTAAATTCTTTTTTTTATTCTAAGATACTCAAAACATACATGTACACCATAATCTGACAAGTCAATTTTTCTTTCTATGACAATACTTTCTCTCTTTACATACTTTGTGCATAATCAGAAAAGCTTGATACGAGTACACTAAATATTAATAATAATAAAAAATTAATTCGAGGTAATTCATCAATCGAGAGAGAAATCGTCAGGAGCAACGAATAGACTTTCCAACCTCTTGTTAACACTAAAATAATAATAGTAATTTCTATGTAATAAAAGTAATGAATTTGCCGAAGCTACCTTCTCTGATCTCTGAGCTTATAGGAAAAATAATTGTCGTGACAGAGTTGTGGTCAATCGCGCACCGCGCGATCGCAATTGAAAGATTCATTTACAACACCCACGCTTGTACCTTGAAATAACAATCGGTAAACTTTATGGATTGAGAGAGAAGTCTGAGCAAACTAACCTGACGTTTCAACGGCATAGGTATTTACTACTTAAATTCTTTTTTTACTATTTAATCTTTTAAAACTAATTTAATGGGAAATCTTTTCTAATTCGATGTCTCGTTTCTAAACAAAAGAGAACGATTTCTTTTTAATAGACTGATTGTTAGATTCAGGTATCCGTCGGATCTTATTGAAACGAACAGTTCTGCTTGAATCGTAAATGATGACCCGAGGTTCAATAAATAGTCGAACATAGCCATAATACACTCGGACATGAACACATTTGCGCGTGATTGTTGCAGTAGAACTATACATTGCTACTACATTACGAAATTCCTCATGGATTTCAATTAATCCAATAAAGTGCCGAAGTACTATTGACATCATTGCACGTGATAAAATGATGATTATGTGCGATAATTGAACTTTTATGTACTTAGTTTAATTTATATATGCACGGAGAAAAAGATTTTCTTACTTCAACTAACCGCATGTCGATTCAATACGCTCCAGGCGATTAATTTGTTGATGCATCCAATTACTCGGTTGACGCAACTGATTAGTTCGTTGGTTCAACAAAATCATTCGACTGGGACGTATTTAACATTGCAAATTAGTGTACCAATCAATAATATCTTTCCGTGTGGAACGAAGTAGTATAATCTGTTAAATATTTATAACGTTTTTAATCATTTTTTATTTTAAATAATATGGAAAAAAATTAAAAAATCATTTTTCTTGTATCAATCGTTATCGAAGATTAAATTGAAAATGACGCATTTAATATGGCGAGCGTAAATACAAAAAGTTCTTTGATTTCGATGAAACTCGATAATCAGAGATTTTTTACATCACTCATTACGAATGAAAATAAAAAATGTTTAAATCAATAATGGCGGAATCAATACGTAGGACTAAGATTCAAAATATCGCTTGATTCAGATGTTTTCTGAATTTTTAATAAAGATTTGTAATTTGCTGACCTTAAAAACCCTTCCGAGTTGCGATTTAATCCAAATGAAGTCAAATCGGCACCGATGAAAAGAATATTTAACTCATGTAAAGTACATTTTTTTCGGTACTCATCTAATCATTTTGTTTTATCACGTTACAACATTTAGTATGTACGATATTATTGCTTTATTTCCAAGTTACTCAGCTATCGAAGGCCATAAATAATTATTTAGCTACAATGTTCTTCATCGAAGTTAAAGGTAAGAGTTAACGAGTTCAGGTGGGAACACATTTCTCGTTGGGTGCCTAGGAACTCTACTCAGGATTTCAGGAGGATATTTATCTCTGGTCATGCTAATTATCTGGGAGTTAATTAATTTATCATATAGCGAAACCAACAGAGTAGGTCGTGATAATTATTGAAGCTGGTAGAACTACGTAGTGTACTTGTAACATAACCGTATTTCACTCTTCGTTGCAACAACAATGTAACAACAATGTAACAACAACAACAACAACAACAACAACAACAACAACAACAACAACAACAACAACAACAACAATAATAATAATAATAATAATAATAATAATAATAATAATAATAATAATAATAATAATAATAATAGTGTACAATTGTGATACCATTGCGCATATATTTGACTGTAGTACGATGAATTCGGTACACGCTTGTGCATTTCTATCATATTCGATTACACTGTACAGAATCTCCGTGTATCAGAAATTTATGGTAGCGCTTTCGTCATTTTTCATCATAATATATTCTCATTGGTAACAATGGTTACCTGTTTCCATTAGTGACGGTAATATTTCTCAATCTGAAGAGAATGCAATCGGTGGCCTACTAGACAATTCCTCGAATTAGAAAATGATAAAAAATATAGGAGAATCGTCGACGAGCGGTGATATCGTTGGAATATTCATTATGCCTTATCGGGAATCCTTGTGTACCACTCGGCCACGTACTCGGATAACTAGATTTAATATGTGATATGATCTTTGGATGTATTAGTACGGCATTCTTATATATATGAAGTTATATTAGTGCTCTTGCTTCGTCTCACGTTTCCGTTGAAGGGCTACCCTTAGATTTTTCTATAGATTTCCGTTATTCTTCTTCCGTGACACGTAATATCTTTTCGACAGGTCAACTGCTTCGTGCTCCTGACGTCGATCGATACTTCGACTCGTTGGAGGTAAACGTGCATCCTTGCCCCTATTTCCCTTTTCTTGATGTTTTTCTTTTTTTTTTTTCATACAGTTTGAGCACATTTTTAGAGCTCAATCAAGCTACCATTGTATTTAATCATATTCCATCGGTCACCTTTGCATTCACTGGACGAGCTGAAAAAAATACCTGATAATACGTGCAGTGAAAAAAAGTAACAAGTAGTACACATATTCTAAAAGATTGTTCGCGGTCCAGCTTATCGATACGCAAAAAATCGACGGGAATCGCGAGCTCTTATACTCGGTACCGGAACAATCCTGGTTCGATTCCCGGTGATCATCATATATTTTCTGTTTTATTTTATAAATTAGATGGTCGGCGGTCGGGGTCAGCGAACGCCTGTTTATCCCTATTACGGAAGGTAAACGTTAGATTGCTGACCATTATTAAACAATCTTTAAAGATAGCAATAACAGGTACCTTATTTGATTGTCCAGAGTTAGCGAATCCAATAAAGATTACAATCGTTTCTTCACTGTCTATTTTCATTTATGGTGCCTATTAATTAATTATTATCTCCGTTCTGCATGTGATAGAAAAGATGAACGGTGATGGGGGCATTGCTGGCCGGTATCGAGCTCAGCTGTGTCGCTGTATCTATCAAAATAATTGAAGGATTCTATCGAATCAACGATAGTAATGATAATATTATACAGGACTGTATAAATAATAGCCTAATTTACTCTCATTACGGAAAAGAAGCCATATCCCGTCGGGTCGGCCTTATAGGAGCCGAGAATAAGAACATTTACATTTATTTAGGTTTTAAATGATATAAAAAATTATATTTTCTTCTATTAATGCGATTTGAAATAAAGTTGGCGTCCCCACTTTTTAACAAGCCGGGTCGAATCCACAATTTGACTATCTTCCTCTCCCTAGCACTGCAAGGGAGATACTTGAAATGCAAATTTTACTATTCTGAAATCTCAACCCTGCTTTCTAAACTTTTGTTACGAGAAATCTCAGCACAAAAATCGAGTATTTATCATCGTGTTTTATGGGACAACAGTTTCTTCGATACTTCGATCAGACTGATAAACACTGCGGACAATCATTTTCCGATTACATGATGCAGATAAGAAAAACGCTCATACCTGCACATCGACTCTCTCGAGTCCAAAGTCGCACATGGCTTCCTCATTATTTTGAGGTTATCATAAAGCAGCATTTATCGGGAAGTATGTTGATCAAACGTCGTTGATGCGCCAGCACCAAATTCTTAAACTAATACAATTCTATGGAATTAATATTTCAATATGTGCGATCATTCGAACGCAAATACTTTTTTGGACGACTATATCCTAGTGAAATCCCCAAAAATACTAAGAAGCGAAAATGTTGTTCCGTATCGTCGTCAACGTTTGTTCCTCATTTAAGTAATTTGAGTATTTTTGGCACCCGTACGATACGCCGATAGGTAAATATTTATGAAATTATCGTAAATTTAATCCACGTTCCTTCGATTGTATTAACACGGCTTTGCTTAATTCCCCAGAGTATTCAGTCCGCGGATTAAACGGATCTATACGGAAATGTACATTCTACTCGCTTATGTACTCGCAGTCCCGGTGAACCGATTCAAAGACCCGCGATTAGACGCTAACCCGAAGACGGCAAATTATACGATTGCCACGTTCTTAGATTTAAATACATACGTATACATATATACCGGATGTAGATAGATATTAAAAGAGGTGTGGGGAGCATTGCAGGTACGGAGATTCGACATCAGCTAAATATAAGTACAAATATTTATTTCATTCAAATTCAAATATACACACAAAATATACATGTAAATGTAAATATAAACACCTTTATATATAAATGTTTTCTTTGTTAATTTTGCAAAACTTAATATGAAAATTTATTACGGTAACTCTTGCGTCTTCACTGTTGGCTAGCAGTTACGCAAACATTTTCTTTCGCTCATCGTCAGGAAGAACTTCCGATGGTTCCACGCTTTTGATCAGCGAAATAATGTTAGTTTTCGAAATATAATGTCGTTGACAAAAATCCTTAGTTTTCTGTATTTGCACAGAGGCGAGGATGCATAGAAAATCGTGTACAAGATGGAAAAAGGGGAAATCTCGGAAGGGATCCCACCTCGACGAGAATGCAATAGATGATGACGTGCGCGAATGCGCGCGCGCACTCGGTCGCGTTTGAAGCTCGCAAAAGTAGCTCCCGTGATTCCCCAAACCGGAAGCTGCCCATTAGAACCCCGTGCTGGAACGATGATGCGAACGGGCAGCCAGGTCACCGACAACGCGCGTAACGGTACCGCGAGGCAATCGGCACTGCAACTACTACGTGACGTTTGTCAGTTTCTTTCTCTTATCGAAATATTTCATTTTTAATAATAAATAAATAAATAAATAAATAAATAAATAAATAAATAAATAATTTAACACTGACGAGATCGCACAGCCAAAACCTCTGTCGATATCTCGAGTTTTCAAACTTGTTAATTGTACCGCGAATGTGTCAAGTTTTATTTTTCTAACAATTCAAATAACATTCGAATGTTGTCGAAACAAAATTTTTTAATGACTCGAAGTGATTCTAGTTGAATGTTATTTGTTAAATATAATTATAATTGTTTTTTTCTTCTTTCCGATAGTAAAAAAATATGTGTAGCTGATAAGACGAAATTTAGTATCCGTGAAATCTGTGTGATTGTGCTGAAATTTTTGTTTGAACCTCTTCATCTTCGTTAAGAGTGTTTTATTTATTTATTAACGATATTTCGATTGTCGGTGACGATGTTATCAGTTGGATGAGATTTCTCACTGACTATGATTGAGAAAGGTGCGTGAAGCAAAAACTTAAGAGTTACTAACTTCCGAAAGATCATTCAGAAGCAGATAATACAATCTACCGTACCATTGCGATGAATAAAACTCACCTTCCGTTATCTGTGTCCCAAGGGATTCTGCATTTTTTAACATTTTTTAAAATAAAATTTTTACGATTACGATGTCGGCTCCTAGTACGATAATATCTACTACGCATTGACTTAACTAGGTGGCTGTGGTCGAGCGTGTCGCGCGATACATAAACGCTGCCGAGTCTCTTGCATTGTGATAACGATAAAGCGGTATTGACGTACTGCTGTATTAATAAAATAAAAGTTAAGTAGAAAGTGAGGTTGACACTACTATTACCGGAAGTAGACGAAGGGGTGTGGCCTTTGATTAATATCAACTGTGCATGTGGTCGAGATCTTCGAGATCTGCGACAATGATTTGTATGTGAGAAAAATAAAAAATGAGAAGCATTTCGTTGTGTAACGTCGTTGCACAAATCGTGCTGTCATCAAAAATCAATTGTAATAAGAACAAAACATAGTAGCGATTCCATTTGGAAAAAAGTTAGAGCCATTTTAAGACTTTTTTTTTGGCTAAAATGCTAAAATTTGGCTATTTTAATTTTTGACCACCGCTTACAAGTTCGCTACCAATTATCTCGAAGACTCAATGTGTAATACCAAAAAATCCAGAAACGAATTTTTTCTTAGTTGAAACTTTGTTTTTCACCGTCATACGATTGGGTTTTTCGAAAAATTCTTGCAGATATGTAAACAGCGGACAATTTTCGATTATATAAGACCTTGACGGTACATTACATTTAAACAAAACAGCAAACAAACAAACAAACACATACATTAAATTAGCAAAGACGATTGAAAAATAATAATTTTTTTTCATTACAGATTCGGTGCATTGCGGCACACCGGGGGGGAAGAGCGAACGATGGGAATGAGTAGAACGGGGTTCAAGTAGCAGGCTGAAGACGGTACGCAGCATTAGAAACGAAAGAAACAGGTTGTTATTCGAGATAACTAAGAGAAAATAAGAAGATCGTAGGCTTCGGATAAAACGTAAGGGGGGTCAGAAGTGTAAAAAAAAGTAAAGAAAAAACGAGAAAACGTAAAAAAAAGAAAGATAATCAAGAAGAAAAGTTTCGTAAGTACTAAAACGAGGAAAAAAGTATAAAAGGGAATCGGAAGAAACGGATAAGTATCGAAACTGGCTGAAAAACGAAAAGGGGGTCGAAGTTGAAGATGCTGAAAAACGAAAATACTTGGCGATGCCTGTCGCTGCTTTGTTTCGTACTGAGCGGCACGACAATCGCCCAAACGATACAGAATTGTCCCTCCCACGTGGCTATATCGCCATGCGTATGCTCCGTGAAGAAACTCGGTCTCGACATAATATGCGAGTCCACGGATCATACTCACATCAGCAAAGCGATGGACGTACTAAAGGGACAACCGAACACTGTAATTTTTTATCTCAAACTGAGGCACAACACTCTTCCCAAGCTGCAAGGTTTCGTTTTTCTCGGCCTTGTTGTTCAACATCTGACAATTCATAACAGCAGCCTCGCCGTCGTCGAGGAGAGCTCGTTGAGTTCGATCGGTGAGTTTTCTTCTTTTCATTAAATTTAAATATAAAAATACATAAATAAATAATTTGTTTTCACAACGGCGTTTCATTTGCAGGTAAAGGACTAACGCAATTAGACCTCTCGCAAAATTCCCTAAGTTCCGTGCCATCGGCATCTCTGGCGAATCTTCACAATCTTCTCATTCTCAATCTAAATCACAACAAGATAAATGATTTACGTGGGCGATCGTTCGCCGGTCTGGATACGCTGGAAATTCTCAATCTTTATGGTAACAAGATATCGATAATCGATAAAGAAGCATTCACTGGATTGGACGAGTGAGCACATATTATATTAATATTTTTAAAAAAAGTGAAACGTTAAAAGAGAAAAGCGTAAGAAACGAAAAGAAAGATTTTTCTTAAGTCATAAATTTATTCATCTTCAGTCGGAAATTGAAGCGTTTGAACTTGGGTGGAAACCAACTTACGAGCGTGCCAACCATGGCATTGTCGTCTTTGGATGTTCTGAAGAAGCTCGAGATGCATGAAAACAAAATTAATTCGATCAACGAGGGTGACTTTGAGGGTAAGTACAAAAATATCTCGGCGCCGCGTAGGTTAATCGAAATGATAAATTTTAAGTCTCCGTTGTTCCTCCTTCGACCTGCCGATTAATGTTCGTTATGGGAGTCGAAGGAGGTTTCAAATTTTATTAATTATTCTTCGAACGTCTCTTAACGACCACTAATTTGGGGTTTGAAGATTATCAAAGGAGGTTTAAAATTTATAATGTCGGGACACTAGGGACAATGGAGGTCCAAAGATAGATCCACGCAATCTAATCGCTCAACGCCCGAGACATACGAAACTCTTTGTATACCTTATATATATCTATCTAGGACAAATTATACCCGACCTTTTTTTAAGATAATATGCCGAACTTGGAAATATTGAGAAAATCCTCGAACCTTCTACCGTCGACGATCGGCGTCATACTCTTGGTGCAATTATGTAAATTCTACGACGTACCGTACTTCTATCTACAATTTTCTTCTTATTCCGTTTGGTCCTATCTCAGGAATATCAAGTTTTTCTATCTCGGAAATTTTAACTTTCTTTTCATCTGCATTCGAATACTCATTATTATATACTCTAGAAACAAAAGTGATACTCTCGTTTTATTTATTTCTACCTTTGCAAAGGAAATAGGAAAATTGCAAGATTGACATCGTTCTGTCCCTCGGAGTTGTTTACCGGCGACTCGTCTCTCTCAATCTTCCGCCTACCCTTGTCTTCCTATTTTTTGTTGCTGTAACTTTGACAGAAATATCCAAAAGTATCGTCGAGTTCGCTTTCATTCTCCTTTTAAACGTTAACGATAAAAATATTCTTTAAGGAAGGACATTATTATGTCCTGTATCTTGATAGTTATCGTCCGTAGCACTTTATTCCCAAGAAGAAAAATATTACATTCTGCTCCTCGTCGTGAAACGCGTTCGTTCGTTCGGAAATATATTTTTTTCTCTTCTTAAGCAAAAGCAATGTCTGATATTGCGTTCGAGTAATATTTTCATGAATACGTCGCTTCGAGTATTTCAGTAGCCACAGAGTCTGCTACCTTTAAAAGAAAATGTACCATCAGCCCCTCGGTGCTTCTTTTCCACGAGTCGTATAGGTGCCTCAAATCATTTGGATGAATAATGTATTTCAACGCGGCAAGGTCCTCGGACTAACGTCATGCTTCCATGAGCTTTTTCTCTACTCGGTGTCTACCGGGACTGAATAAACCTGTGACCACTTTCCTGGTTGTACGTTATGTCGGTATATCGCCCCTCTGTGCTGTAGTCTGGCAAAAGTAATGAACAGAGGGAAGAAACTGCGAAGATGATAAGTGAAGAATTAAAGTGTGCAAACGATGGAAATTATTAACAAACGCATAAGCATTTAACGAAATATATTTTTTTCTAAATCAATTTCCTCGCTTGAATGTTGTTTATTCGTCACTAATTAATTTTATTCTGTGAATAGGATTGAAAAGTTTGGATTCCCTTGTGTTGGCGCACAATATGTTACGTGAAGTGCCTGCACGTGTCTTTTCCCACCTGACACAGCTCAATTCCCTCGAGTTGGACGGCAATCAGATAACTCACGTAGATCCGGACGCGTTCATCGGGCTTGAAGGTGAGATATACATCATGATAACGATAAAATGTCAACGAAATCACATTTCAATCGATTAAACATCAAACAATACAATGCGTTTATTTGAATGATTCATAAGTAACGACCAATTTGGACTTTCCCCGACACGAAGTTGCGGAGCATAAAGCGCTATATAATTAACATGATTGCAGTGCTATCCGCATCATTAACATGAAAGCTTATGGCGCTACGAGTGACCTCGTGCGAAATCAGTGAGATACTTCTGAGTGTCCGATGCTACTATTCAATAGCATTGCCATATTTACAAATAATAACGACTGAGTGCCCAACCGATGATAGAAAATATTTGAAAATGAAACTATGTTGCAAAAGAAATATACTCGATTTAATAAACTTTCGTCTTTTGAATGACTGGTTGAACATTGTTCCGAAAATTATGTTTTTCAAGGTTTAATAGACAATGGAAAGTACACGAAACGCTTTGTATTCTAACGTTGAATTTCATTTTGGATATTTTTCATTGCGTTCTTTCTGCTCTTCTCACGGACATCCGATTATCATTTGAATTCAGCACAGAATTGTTAACGGTTTCCTGGCAGGAAGGTGGATATGGTGAATAGTATTCCTGAGGGAATTCTCGCCACTCGCGGCTTAAGGGGATGAACGAAGTGCCGTGCATGCAAAATTCAGCGCGTCGAATTTCGCGTCCTGCCACTTATATCCTCAACCATTCTATGCTGCAACTACGTAGCCACGGAAACAATTGCAATCCGCTATTGTATCATTGCGAAATATTTTTTTACCAGTTGTTACAATCCCTAGAGACGAGTTACAATGACTTGAATTCCAGTCACTTGAAATCCAAGATTATTCATGAACATTCAAACACAGTTCGTTAATTAACGTTCTCGAGTATTACGGGGTCGTTAGTCGTAACAATGCAGCGATACATTTTATCTTTCGTGATAAATAAGTGACGAGTAAAAAATCCTGTCAGGAGTATTCGGTAGGAAATAATTGAACAAATATGTCGAAACTCTCCGACTGAAAAATAAACGAGTTTTATATACGAATTAACAAAATATAGTGAAACAACAAATAATTATTTATTATTTAACTCGGTCTTTCTTAGTCGGATATTTTGTTCATTTTTGTTAAATCATTCAGTTTAAGGTAATTAAGATAATAATGTTTTATAATGGTACATTGATTCTATAAAATATAAATCGAGACAAGTTAGGAAAATGTTATTGTTTTATACACAGAAAACCTTCAGTATCTACGACTGGGTGACAACAATTTACACTCTGTGCCAAGTGACGCACTTCGTCGTCTTCATCGTCTCCGTCATCTCGATCTACGATCAAACAACATAACTTTTCTACCGGAGGACGCTTTCACCGGTTACGGAGATTCTATAACGTTTCTCAATCTTCAGAAAAATTTGTAAGTCGTCCAAATATTTTCATCGGAATTATTAATTAATTTTTGAGAATAATTTTTATCATCGTGACAAATGATGCTGTCGTATGTTAAAATTATTATGACGATAAGATTTAAAACAAAAACACTGCGAAATATTAATATTTAAATCTAATTTAATCGTAAAGAAAGTTTTTCGATATTTCCAATCCTAATTCACATTAAAATGGCTGCAGAAAAGCAGTACAAAGTTTGACAAGTTCCCTTAACTTTCAAAACGATCCTGAATTCTCATTGCTATCGCAAACTGCACACGTGTTCCTCGCGACACGGCTCGTGAAACTTAAACGTCGTATGTGGCTCCTGGGACTTTCTCACGAGTCCCGAATAATGTCTTATACACTTGCACTTCCCCGCAAGAGCGGATTTTACGAGGAAAAAAGTAGAGAAGACGGAAAAAAAACTTTTAAAAAATGTCACGAGTGCGAGTGGAAGGGAAAAAAGCCAGTGTGTCCTGCGAAGCTTGTCCGTGGTCAACTCCCAGTTCGGTAATTTGCCCCGACAGAGTATTCGCAGAGCCACGTACGTATATCTTGTTGGCACTCAGGCTCCTGCAACGAGAGAACTTTCTCGAGGAATTCAACGTCGAAAAATATCGTGGAATGTCAAATACAGCGAAGGTAGCGCTACCTACATTGAAATCCAAAGCTATATGAAATGTCATCAAAGTCTTATAAGTTTGGAAAATACCGAATTTCGTTTTTCTTTTACCAACAGTCGTCGTCTTTTAAACTTTCCGAACCAACTCTCGGAACTTTTTATTCCATGAATGTGATATGTCGATCCGATTTCTCTTATTTTCGTTTGGCTTCTTATTTTTCTTTTTAAATCTTTTCCGCAGAATCAAATCATTGCCACCGATGATCTTTGAGAATCTCAACTCTTTGGAAACGCTGAATTTACAAAACAACAAGCTCGTTCATATACCCGAGGATGTTACCGAGACTGTCGTCGATACTCTCCGAATGATCGACATTACGGGTAAAATAAAATTGTCAATAAACGTGTTGTTATCTTACAGGTAGATTGTCAATTTGAAAACTTTGCTTCGCAGACAATTCATTGATCTGCGATTGCGATCTTCGATGGTTCGCGATGTGGCTGAAAAATTTGCGGGACAAGGACGACGAGATGATGTCCAAGAAGCGCACTGTATGCATGATGCTACCTGAAAATCGTGAATACGCTGTCCAACACATTCCCCTCGAGAGAATGGGATGCGTGGGAAAAAATGCTGGTAGAACTTCTTATTCGGGTTCGACATCGATCAGTCCAGTTTCCATCGTTCAGTTCAGTCTCGTTGTTGGCGCAGCGGCTTTTTTCTAAATCTAGCAAATCACCAATATCCACGAAGAACAGAAAAAAAGAGAACTTAATGGGCCGTTACATGAGATATAACTTTTTTTTTGCTGTATCAAGGTATCGTTTAAAAATTATCTAAAATGTTCAATGCGAAAAAAGAGTTTTTTTGTTGTTTTTAAATACAAAAAAAAAACATTGAAACGTGGAAATAGTTTGAAAATATAACGACGAATTACGAGCGGCAGACGTTGCGATAAGAATTTTGAGCTCAAAAATATCGATGTACAAGGTAAAGACGCGAGGGACGAGAATGGAAAAGTGATCCCCAATGTTTGTTCGAATTTGTCATTTCCTTCTCTTTTCAAAATTTCTGCTGCTCTTTTCTTCGTTCCGATCAATCTACTTCTTATCGACGTGATAATTATTGAAAATATTGAAAAACGTTGTGAGAAATAAGAAAACGGGATAACATTTTCTTTTATTTATACGAAAAATATTGGATGCGCCTGTTATTTTCATTTTTTTTAGAAGCAATATGACAAGCGCTGGAATAAAATACATTTTTTATCGCGTTTAAATTCGACAATCGAGTAGTCACGCGTTGAACCGCGTTTATTTCCGTCACTGATGTACACTGGCGCTAAGCCGTCTATCTCAATGACATGTGTCATCGTAAGAATCGACGTAGAATTATCATTAGCGATAATTTCTAGTTTGTCTTAGCTCAGTTTTTTTTTCTTTCGTTCAATAGAACAGAAACGTTAACATTTAATGAATGAAAGTAAAAACAAAAAGTAATCGGGCAATTTATTCGCCGTAATAGAAAATTGCGTGTGTGATAAATAACAAATTACGAGATAATGATAAATATTGTAATATTTGTTGATAAAAAAAAGAAAAGCTACCGCAAAGGTTCGAACGAGAGCGGCTGTCATCCGATTGCCGATGGTTTCATTGTAATGAAACCATCAGTTTCGATACAATGAAACGATTGTCATCATTACGGTGATTGATAACAAAATTTATTAAAATGAAATTTTTTCAATAGAATCAATGATAAACATTTTTTTGGACAAAGTTATTTTCGTAACAGCAGACTCTTTGGACGACGTTTACAGTACGTCAACAATCGCATTCGACTTCTTTCACTGGAACTATACATATCAGCCTCGTTGCCAAGTGTATTTTAACTTCATTTTCGATGTTTCTTTTTGTTATTCTCGATTAATTGTTTTTCTCCGATTGTTCTTTAACAATTGGAAAAGAAGAATCCCCGATATTTTATGACATGGAATTATTCTCCGTGTCACTCGGGACTAATATACATATCAGCGCGTTTCGAAAAAAGTTGTTCGAGTTTGCGAAATAGAGAAACTTTTGAAAAATTAATAATATCGAATCATAATTGTTAAAATAACATTTTTTTTTATACCGATCAGAATGAATTGAAAACTTTTTGAGTCTTTACACGGTTTCTCAAAAATTTTTCGATACATATCTGTGAATATTGAATTAAAAATAGAAATATTATTTCCATTGTATTGCAATTTTCTTTTGTATTGTAATTACGTCGTCGACAAGACGTACGACCCGACTTTGCTGAATAGAATTAAATGATGACTGCGGTTGACAAGCGGTAAATACACGGTGGAAGCACCCACAGGAAACGAACACTTGCCGAAGCGAAAGATAGAAGGAGTGAGAAGAAACGGACTTGAGCTTCAAACGACTGTCGAGAACAGCTAATTGAACACTTTGCATTGTACTCTAGACGAATTACAGTAAATTTACCTGTCATTAAAGTTTTTCTTTTAAATAAATTCAACTTGCGTGCAATGCAATGGTCTTAAAACTTGCAAACTTCATTATACTATGTCGGTTTCTCTTTTAAAATCGTGATTCTATCGTGATTCGGTGATATAAATATTCAAAGGATTAACACAAATTTCGCAAATTCGCAACAGTCGCGTTATTTTAGATTCAAGAAAAATACATGAAAAATTTATTCCCGGAGGGATGGAAAATAAAAGAAAATGTAAACAAAAATTTGAGAAATTTGCCGAGGATGACATTTTCTCTTGGATCTTTAACTTAATAAAGTACGTCGCGATTGTGATTTCGAAACGCGTCTCAATTGATGAAATTCAATCACATAATATTAATGTTTCGATAAATAAGAAAATCTTTGAATTATATACATTTAGAATTTAAGCGCACTCTATCGCACGTCAGTTCTAAACTAGATAGAAGAAATTAACCAAGATAAAAACGATCGAACACTCCGTGTTTGACACTGCGTGAAATCTGCAGTGATATCGCTCCCGTGACCTGAGTAGAAAATTGTCTGTATCCGAAGAGGAACGTTGTAAGCACGGCATTGAAAACCCCTTAAACAAACTAAATACATTTTAAAAATCGACGTTTAGATGTGATTCGGTAAATCGATAGTTTGAGCGAAGAGGAACACTTTATTTGTTCCCGTAATCATACAATTACATTCCAAAGTTAATCTATATCATTTCACTGTTTAACACAATAACGAAATACAAGAAAATTGTACAATCATTTTCACATTATTTATTGAAATTTTTTTAAATTGATACAATCAAAATCAATTTCACCGTCGAGTAATCAGTGCAATTGATAAACCGATACCCGATATATGTACATAAAATATTATTAACAGATTGATAAAATAGATAAAAAATCAAGAATATTTTTTAATTTTCAATCATTTTAGTTAATAATTATAATTCAAATACAAAAATTTATTTTTCTATAATTAAATTGAAGTTTATCAGATGATTGAGAAAGGTCACGGGAAGTGTTGCGGCGAATTAAATTTTCGGATACCGCCGGATAGAAGAATAAAACATCTTGACCTCATCCCTTCGATATGCCCCCCCCCCTGACCTGTTTCCCACAAATTTCGTACCGAATGGAAAATAATATAATTCAATTTTCCCGAGTTTCTCGCACCCTGGACGAGACTCACGGGAATATCGTGCGGAATAATAACGTAATACATATCATTTACATATCGGCCACGAATTTAATGAAAACAGAAGAATTTTAACAACTGTTGCACTCGATTTCGGTGGCTTCTACTTGTAATAACCAAATAACACACCATAAAAATCGTATACATATCGTCCTCGGAAGTATATGAAAGAAATTTGAAAAACGAGGAAAATAGATTATTTAAATGAAGAAAGCGAAAACATTTATTTGTTAATATATCTCTACGTTATACATAAATATATTACACATTATAAACATTATTATTATTATTATTATTATTATTATTATTATTATTATTATTATTATTATTATTATTATTATTATTATTATTATTATTATTATTATTATTATTATTATTATTATTATTATTATTATTATTATTATTATTATTATTATTATTATTATTATTATTATTATTATTATTATTATTATTATTATTATTATTATTATTATTATTATTATTATTATTATTATTATTATTATTATTATTATTATTATTATTATTATTATCGTAAATGACTATACAGATTATATATATTAATATTTGTGTATAAATATATATAATTAGTATAAATATATATAATTATACACCAAATACTATATTTACTGAATAATTTTTTTCTACAAAGATCATTGTCGAATTAACAAACCAAAATGCATCCCGAACGATTATTCCTATTAGAACATTGAAAAATTGTTTGGGCAATCGAATAAAATGATATTTTTATTGATTTTTTGGTAATATAAGAAAAAAAATGAAAAAGTCAATACGCTGAATGCGATTCTCTGCTGGCCCTATTCAAAGCTTAGGATTCGCACGAGGCATATTCGAATAGAAAGAACCTTAAGAGTAATATCGAAGATAATGAAAAAAAATTGAATTTCACACAATTTCAAGGTTTTGCAATATTATTCCAAGGATAGTAGATAGCCTTAAGAAGAAATCGTCGAGATGCAATTGGTCGGATCAGACATTGAAAAATAAAAAAAAATGACACATTAATTTTATAACTAACAACGGACGAAATGTTAATTTAACGAGAAAAATAAATTAAACGAGATCACCAATGGTGTAACGTTCGGATGAAAATGTATCTTCGCGCCTCTTGAGGAGACGATGCTATTAGTAGTATTAATTATTATTGCATTGAACGGAATAAAAGAATATTACAAATCGTTTTTTCTCGGAAAACCGTATCGATATATATCGATTATCGTGGTAGGTCTCGACGGGCGCGCCACATTTAAAAACTACAATATATGTTATAAGGTAAACACATATATAATATATAGATATAAATACCATATATAATTATAACTGATAAGCGGTATTTTTGTACAGTGTCTTACAGCGTGTGCCTGTGTGCGTGCGCGTGTGCGTATGTGTCCGTC